>CM038669.1:240805054-241250116 GCA_021605145.1 Aegilops bicornis
TGTTCTTGTACCTGGAGAACTTGTGTGGGTGAGGATTTGATCCCCTGCTACTGTGGAGGCTAGTCCTATTTATAGAGGCCCTGGTCCTCTCCCCAAAATATTGAGCGGGAAGGGATCCCACAACAGCCAATTTGAAAGGGGACAGCTAGTACGGCTTATCCTGGCAAAAGTGGTCTTCGCCTGCTAAAGGCTCTGCTGGTGACGCCATCTTGGGCTCCACGGTGACCTCCGTCCTGCCGTCTTGCTGGTCTTGGTCTCGTTGCATCGATAGGGAAACCTTTGCTTGACGCCTCGGTACTCCTCGCATGTGCTTTCCTCCTTGGCACCAAAGAGGAAACAAGGACACTGTGCGCGTTGGCGCCCGCCTGGCGCCCGCCTGGTCTCGATCGTCATGGCTCACGTCACGAGAACCTCACGAGGTTTGCCTTGCCTTGATCTCTCCGCCCCTCGCGAGCTAGCCTGGTGAGGCCGCTCCCGAGGAGGTCTTGTGTCGTCCGCCTCGCGAGCCTTGGCCACTCGCGAGGGTCTTGAAAGCTTGTTGTTGAAGATCGGCCATACGGGCCTGCTCGCAGAGCCACGCCATGTGCCGCAGGCAGGCAAGTCTGGGGACCCCTGTTCCCAGGACGCCGATAGTAGCCCCCAGGCCCAAGGCGCGCTCGGACTTGGCTTCGAGGCGAAGCCAAAGGGCAAGTGCGGAGCGCCACGGGCCCCCAACAGCCTGTGACCTTGGTCGACGCGTGGCGGCTGATTGGACGTGGGCGTCTCCACTTCCCCACGCTACCTTGATACCCGCCTGGCTAGGCGGCCACCGCAGTCTACACGGTTTCCTTCCCCTTGTTGCGGCGTGCTCCCCCAATTCTTCCGCTCCCCCGAAGCTCACCTCCTTCTCCCAATCCGATCTGAGCTCACCTCTCCCATCGCCGTGGTGCTGGATCAGATGGAGAAAGGGAAGGAGCCCGCGTCCTCCGCCGAACTGCATCCGACTATTGTGCCCGCTGTTGGCAGGTCGCTGGTGCTCAACCAAGAAGCCATGGACAAGGTGCGCCCCATGCTCGCCTCCAGCTTCAATGAGTGGGGGAAAATGGTGGCCTGGCCTGCATCTCAAGCTCGTGTCGACAGGACAGCCACCGAGGTCCCATTCTTCATCTACACCCTCTGGGCCGGCCTGGTTCCCCCTTTTTCTGCCTTCTTCAACACAGTGCTCGCCCATTACCAGATCCACATGCTGCACCTCGATCCTCAATCCCTGACCCTTCTCACCGTCTTTACCTTTTTTTGCGAGGCCATCGTGGGCATTGCTCCTTCCGTGGCACTCCTCCGCCACTTCTTCTCATTGCACCTGACTGATCCCCGACAGACCTCGGGTTGCCTGAGCTTCCATGCAGTGGCGGCGATGGCCGGAGCGGGAATTGACTTTGAGCTTCCGCCATCTACGAGCGAGTTTCGGACGTGGTGGGTATTTGTTGATGTCAGAGTGTGCAGCCCCCTGCTATCTTCTCCGTCGGCGCCCGCCATTCCCAACTCCGGTTGGTGCCACCAGAGGCTCGCTGATCCTTGCCTTGTCCCCGTCTGGCTCAGGTTGAAGAGGCTGAAGGACCGCGGCGTGATTGCACCTATGGTGGTGCAGGAGTTCGTCCGGCGCCGAGTCGCCCCACTCCAGCGACACTGTCGACCGATGTGGGCCTTGCTCAGGAGCAACGACCACATGAGACTTCAGGAGTCCGGGCTCCCCCTTGAGGCGCTGCGGACGGTGCCCGAGGTCCTGACAGGCGTCCCGTTGCCTGACGACTTGCCAGGGAACATTTGTTTCCTGTCCCGCTGCTTGAACAAGGTGCAATTCATGGAGCACATGCCCTCCTTCGATGAGTGGGGGCTGCGTCCAGTCGGTGTTGTGGGGCCCCGTGAGAACCCCATCATCGTGGTCCCTCTGCTTGCCACTGGCCCCTATCTTGCCCCAAGAGTGGACGCTGGGGGGCAAGCACCGTCGGAGGCCGGGGGCGCTGGTGCAGATGCGTCGATGCTGCCTGAGGCTCCCGAGCCGTCATCCTCGGGAACCCGTGATTCCCACGTCGGGGCGGCAGCTGAAGGGGCGACGCAGCCCGCTGCTCCTGAAGTCGAAGCTCCCGAGGCATCAGCAGGCCGTCGCGAGGCGGAGCCCGACAGTTCTCCCCAGCTTGGCGCTCCTGAGGCCTCCTGGGGCGCTTCCCCAGTTGCGCCCGGAGATGGCTGTCGGTGTCAAAACTGGCGGATCTCGGGTAGGGGGTCCCGATCTGTGCGTCAAGGCTGATGGTAACAGGAAGCAAGGGACACAGATGTTTACCCAGGTTCAGGCCCTCTCGATGGAGGTAAAACCCTACTTCCTGCTTGATTAATATTGAAGATATTGGTAGTACAAGAGTAGATCTACCACGAGATCGTAGAGGCTAAACCCTAGAAGCTAGCCTATGATGGTATGATGGTAATTGTGATCGGCCTTCTAAGGACCAACCTCTCCGGTTTATATAGACACCGAAGAGGGCTAGTGTTTACATGGAGTCGGTTACAAGGAAGGATATATAATATCCGGATCGCCAAGCTTTCCTTCCACGCCAAGGAAAGTCCCATCCGGACACGGGCCGAAGTCTTGAGTCTTGTATCTTCACGCTTCAATAGTTCGGACGTTGTACACAATCCGGCTGTCTGGATACCCCCTAATCCAGGACTCCCTCAGTAGCCCCTGAACCAGGCGTCAATGACGATGAGTCCGGTGCACAGTCTTGTCTTCGGCATTGCAGGGCGGGTTCCTCCTCCGAATACTCCAAAGTGGTCATCGAACACGTAGACCATGTCCGGATCTGCAAGATGATCTTCGTATGGTATAGATCTGATTTGCTGGCAATCTTCGTGCGTCATGCCCTTGCATCGGGCCTTGGTCCAACGCGAATCGACGTTTCCTGCCCCACAACGACTCGTGTTGCGAGGCGGTTTTATTGGCACGTCCTGTCGAGGCAGAGATCGTGTTTCCCTTATTACGGGATTTTCCATCAATATGAGCACGCGTGACCCCACGGCGGCTGTTGGTATAACCCGTGTGTTTTTAGATAAGCCTCAAACGGTCACACCGGGGACTCTTGATATTCACCCTCTTTATAAAGGGGTCGAGACCTACGCCTCCTTTTTCACCTTCATCGCACCTCCTCGCACCTCGAGTTCTAACACCCAAAACCTAAGCTCCACTCCTCCTGAATCCTCCAATATGTCCGGATCTGACCCTCAAGGCCGGTGGGTGGCCTCCTCGATTGAAGAGAAGGACATTGCAAAGCTTAGGGAGGTCGGATACGACACAGAGATATTCGGCCTGAGGCTCCCTGCCCTGTGGCAGGTCATACCTACGCCGGAGCCCAATGAGTGTGTCGTTTTAGTCCCACACTTCCTCCATGATGCATGTTTCACCCTTGATCCCTTCGTGAGGGCTCATGTTCTATTATGGGTTGGATTTTCACGATCGCTTTGGACGCTATCCTCCACATCTAAATCCGTTTATTATCGTGTGCGAGGCTTTTCTCCATATCACCCCACACTTGACTTATGGCTCAAGACCTTCAATGTGACGCCGAAGATGATCGAGGCGACATGTGGAGTCTTGAGGTGCCGTAATAAGCAGGAGCAGCGATGCCCGTGGCGGAGGGTTCTTTCCCGAAGTATGTCGATGTATGGCAGCGGAGGTGGTTCTATGTCACGGCTCCCAGAGGCACAAAGTGGGCGGCTGCCCACGAGTTTCGCTTCGGGCCCTCCGTCACAGTTGGCGTCTTGGGCGGGCGTGGGGCGGAATTGGGGACCACCGGTGATATACGATCGCAGAATCGCATCCGGGAGCTTCTTGCAAGGGACATTAACCTTGTCAGCATAATGCAACTGATGTTGATCCGGTGGACGTTGCCATGCCAACGCCGGCCTCTCCGGATGTGGGAGTTCAATCCGGAGGGTTCGCGGACCGTCAAGCACTTCTTCGGCCTGAAGCTCGAAGAGATGTGCAAATTATTCTTCGGACGGAAAGTGAAGTGTCCGGACACCACCGAGGATGCGGGCCTAAGCTGCAATCACCTAGATACCCAAGTAAGCAAACTTGATACCGGACACCGTGTTTTGTATCTGTTATGATTGTTTATTCTGAAAATCATCCGCATCCAGGAATGGCTCAGCAAGGCGGAGAGAATTAGGTGTCTAGCGCCACTTCTCGAAGGCTGGCCCGCCCCCACCATGGCCAAGATGCTTGACCGAGTACTCAGCAGGATGCCCCCGGGGAAAGACAAGGGGAAGGATGAAGAATTCAAACCCCACACGCTACGCATCCGAACCAGGGGAATTGTCACCTCCCCTATGGAGGACAGTCGGGAAGGGGAGGCTAAGGCCTCCTCCCCGCGCAGGAAGAAGAGGGCCGCCTCCGAAGACTCGGAGACGGAGATGCCCAAACCCGGGAAAAATATAACACTAGGGGGCTCTGCCCCAATGGGCACCCTCACCGCATCGCGCCCAGCAACGGGTCAGCCCTCTACCGAGCTGTAAGTTAATTTTTAATTCGAAGGTACTGCGTTCCTCCTAGATCAATAACCATGATTCGTCTTTCACAGTTCGGCTAGCAGCCCTTCTCAACAGAGTTCGTCTTCGGGGGACCTTCCTTCGGAGATGATGGAGAGCGAGACCCCACCTACCTCTCTGGCTCATGGGCTGGCGACACCGAAGTGTCGTCACGGAGGAGTCCGGATCTGCCGAAGCCGGAGGCCAACGCGTCAGCCGCCCTGAGCTCGGAGCGTTTGGCTCCCGTGAGGGGCAATGAGAAGGGACCGGCACAGTTCGATGTCCGGCCGGACATACTGACGGGCCTACTAGAGCAGGCTGCGCTCTTGGAGGAGCACCGCTTATTAATGAGCGCGGTGCTTCAGAAGATTTCGTCCGCTACAAGCGGTTTGAATGAAGCATTTGCAAGTCTGCTCAGAGGCTTTGAGGTATGTAGTGAAGAGTACACTGTTTTTGGGTGTGAGGCACGCGTTAGGTGTGCTCCATATAGATAGTAGCCCCTGAGACACTGGTTGCCTGCCCTGGGGGGCAAACGGGGGATCATAAATCAATGATTGCGCTATAAATATGTGCAGGTACCTATGAGTCCGGCCGCCGCCCAGTCCGTGGAAGTTTCCGAACTGACCAGGTAGATTCGATCGATTGATGCCGATATCACGCTGGTGAACGAGCGGCTTGACAAGTCACAAGGTATGTGCTCTGCCTTCCTTTGTATAGGAAAATATGGAGGCGGCGTGATATTAATGTAATATGTGCGGACTGCAGATGGTGCTACTGCCGTTGAGGCCCTGAGGGTAGAACTCGTCCAAGCCAAGGATCAAGCTCGGGTTAGCAATGCGGCTGCCCTAAAGGCGACCGAGGAACTGAGAGCCGAACAGGCTGCTCATCGCCGAAGCGAGGAAAAGATGGCCGAAATGGCTATTGAGTTAAAAAAATGCCGCTGACCGGTATGAGCTCCTTAAAAAGGAGCATAAGGATAGCTTGGCCGAGCTGGACAAGGCACGCAATGCCACCAAGGAAATACGGACCGAGCTCAGGGGTGCGCGGGAGGAGCTTCAACAGGCCGGTAAAATCGTGGCTGGAGGTTCCTACTTGCTGCGGACGAAGTTTTTCAATCCGAAGTACGCTCCCCTGGATGGGCGCTTGAGTCCTGCGGACGCGCATGTGGATTTGGCGAAGAGTACGTCTGATGCTGCCAAGTTCTTCGAGGGTCCGTGTGATAAGAAGGTGGAGAAGCTTTTTTGGTCGCAATTCAATGCTCCCACTTGCCCACTGCTGTTAAAAGACAAGATGGCTACCGTAGCGGAGCTTCACAGGCTGTCCGGTCTTGCAGTGCGGTCTGTAGACCATCTTTGGCCGAAAGGGCCTAAGTCGGACAGTTACTTTGGCTTGGTGCAGCAGTTCCTTGGGGCCGTGACTCGGAAAGATGCCATGATGTAGGGTGGAACCCTACGTGTGTGATCTTTCACGTTGGAGCGGATCCTACGGGGAATCACGAAGAACACACGGAAGAACAAGAGGGAAACGCGGAGGAAACGAGAGAAATTACTAAACCGACAAGGGATCAATCACACAAATGCTAGATCACCGATCAAATAGAGTGGCACAAGATTCAAGATCAACAAAGGACGATACAAACGGTAGCCGTTCTTCTCCGTGAGGAGGCCTTGAGGGGGGTCCACCCTAGAAGGGGGTCTTGAATCCGCTTGGGGGATCTTCTCCGTAGAGGTCCTGATCTCCGAGGAGAAGTAGCCAAGTGGATGAGCAAAGGCTCTCACACAAGAATATGAGCTAATCCAATGCTAACCCTAGAAAGAGGAAAGGGAACAAGTATATATAGTCTCGGGCGAAGGGGTACAAGGGACAAGGCCCTGAGGCACTGCGCGCAGGCAGGGGAGGCCGGACGTCCGGGCGTCGGGCCGGATGTCCGGGCCTTCGCGAGGCGCCGGATGTCCAGGCTCTCAACCCGGATGTCCGGGCTGGGGCGACCGTTTCAGCCGAATCGGGGAAGGGGCGCCGGATTTCCGGGCTGGGGCCCGGATATCCGGGCAGGGGGCCGGATGTCCGGGCTTGGACGCCGGATGTCCGAGTCCTGGAGACTTGGCCAGATTGGATCCTGTTGAGGTAGAAGCTCCAGGGGCCGGATGTCCGGGGCCATGGCCGGATGTCCGGGGCCTGGACGGTGTTCTTGGCCTTCTCCGTTGGGTCTCTTCATCCGCGGACTTGGTGGCTTGTCCATCTGCACGTGCGTCCTCGGGAGGTTCCCTTGACACCTAATCATGCATAGCATATCGGACTTAGGTAGTAGCCATGTCTCGAGTGGATCATATGGGATATCAATAAGGAAAGAGGTCACCTCGTTCTCGAGAGCTCTAGCTCTAGCTCGTGTCATGGGTCCTCTTGGCTCTTGATGAGACGGTTGTAAGTCCATGGGGATGATCGTGGGATGCTCCGCATCATCTCCCCCCCCCTTGGGAGAGATCCGACCTCGGATCAAAAGCTTCATCTCCATGGAATGGTGCGAGGTCCTTGACGTTGAAGATGTCGCTCACGTTGTATTTGTCTCGAGGTAGGTCGATCTTGTAGGCGTTGTCGTTGTGGCGTGCTAGCACCTTGAAAGGTCCATCGGCTCGAGGGAGAAGCTTGGACTTGCGTTCTTTGGGGAAGCGGTCCTTGCGAAGGTGTAGCCACACGAGATCACCAATGTTGAAGACGAGGGGTTGCTTGTTTGCGTTGAGCTTGTTTGCTTGACGTTGTACTTGGCGCTCAATGGTGTGCCTTGTGTCTTCGTGCATCTTCTTGATGTAGCTTGCTCGTTCACTTGCATCCATGTTGGTGCGCTCGTGGAGAGGAAGTAGTAGAATGTCCAATGGGGACAAGGGGTTGAAACCGTGAAGCGACCTCGAAGGGGACTTGCCGGTAGTTGAATGTCTTGCACGATTGTAGGCGTTTCGGCGATGGGTAGACATGCTTCCCATTCCTTGATGTTCTTCTTTATCAAGACACGAAGTAGAGTGGATAGTGTGCGGTTCGTCACCTCCGTTTGGCCATCGGTTTGAGGATGGTATGCCGAGGAGAACAAGAGCTTGATTCCGAGCTTGGCGCATAGGGTCTTCCAAAAGTAACTCAAGAACTTGGCGTCACGATCGGAGACGATTGTCTTTGGTACGCCATGGAGTCGCAAGATTTCCCTACAAAAGAGATTGGCAACATGTGAAGCATCGTCTATCTTGTTGCAAGGTATGAAATGTGCCATCTTAGAAAATCTATCCACAACAACAAAGACGGAATCCTTGCCATTTTGAGTCCTAGGCAAACCAAGTACAAAATCCATACTAATGTCTTCCCATGGTTGATATGGAATAGGAAGAGGCATGTAAAGACCATGAGATTGAGCTTTAGACTTAGCTTTGCGACATGTATAGCATCGGTTGGTGAAGCGTGAGACATCATGAACATCTTGGGCCAAAAGTAGTTGGTGGAGAGCATGGCGAATGTCTTGTCGGCGTCCAAAGTGTCCCATGAGTCCGCCTCCATGGGCCTCTTGCAAGAGGAGCAAGCGAAGAGAAGACTCGGGAATGCAAAGTTTGTTAGCTCTCATAAGGTATCCATCCTTGATGTAATATTGTTCCCAAGACGTGTCGCCAAACACTTAGCATAAGGAGAAGCAAAAGATGGATCATGCTCATACAAGTCTTTTATATGCTCAAAACCAATAACATTCAACTCAAGTTGAGTGACAAACATGCATATGCGTGAAAGCGGCGTCGGCAACTACATTTTCTTTACCTTTAATGTACTTGATCACATAAGGAAAAGATTCAATGAATTCACTCCATTTGGCATGACGCTTGTTCAATTTAGTTTGACCTTTGAGGTACTTAAGCGTTTCATGATCGGTATGGATGACAAACTCATGAGGTCTAAGGTAATGTTCCCAAACATGTAGCACACGCACTAAAGCATACAATTCTTTGTCATAGATGGGATAATTAAGTTGAGCACCGGAGAGTTTTTCGATAAAATAAGCAATGGCTCGTTTTCTTGCATCAAAACTCCGCCAATTCGGTACCACTTGCATCACAATGAACCTCAAAAGTTTTGTCAAAATTGGGCAAAGCAAGAATCGGAGCATGAGTAAGCAAAGATTTAAGCTCATCAAAAGCGGTTGATTGCAAAGTTCCCCAAACAAAGGGAGTATTCTTCTTGCTCAAAGCATGCAAAGGAGCGGCAATTGTGCTAAAATCTTTCACAAAGCGACGATAGAAACCCATAAGACCAAGAAAACTTCGCACTTGTTGCAAATTGGTGGGTTGGGGCCAAGTTTTAATTGCTTCAATTTTAGATTCATCAACATGGACACCCTTTGAGGAAACTACGTAACCCAAGAAAACCACTTTGTCAACCCCAAAAGTGCATTTTTTTAAGTTTGCGTAAAGGCTTTCCTTGCGAAGAGTTTGCAACACAGATTTTACATGATTGATGTGCTCTTGCATGGTTTTGCTAAACACAAGAATATCATCAAAGTAAACCACAACAAAGACTCCAATATACGGACGAAGCACATGATGCATAAGACGTACAAAAGTACACGAGCTTAGAAAGACCCATAGGCATCACTAACCATTCATATAAACCAAATTTGGTTTTGAAAGCAGTTTTCCATTCATCACCCTCTTGTATGCGGATTTGATAATAGCCACTTTTAAGATCAATTTTTGAGAAAAAGTTGGCTCCACTAAGTTCATCAAGCATATCATCTAAGCGAGGAATGGGATGCCTATATCGGACGGTAATAGCATTGATAGGTCGACAATCGGAGCACAAGCGAAACTTCCATCGGGCTTAGGTACAAGAATAACCGAACGGCACAAGGGCTTAAGCTTTCACGTACATGACCGTTGTCGATGAGTTGTTGTACTTGCCGTTGAATCTCCTTGGTTTCTTCCGGATTGACTCGGTATGGAGCTTTGTTTGGTAGAGGCGCCCGGGATGAGGTCAATTCGATGCTCTATGCCTCGAAGAGGAGGTAGACGGAGGTAGCTCATTGGGGAAAACATCTTGAAATTCCTGCAAAGAGATTGAAACACCAAAGGTAGCTCGTGAATGGTGTTAGTTTTGGTTCTCCATCCTTGCACACAAGGACAAAGTGCATCACACTTTCGATGGGTGCTCACACACTTCTCTCATCTCACTTTTGGTGGCAAATAGAATGAGGTTTTTCTCTCTAGGCGAAGAGTCGCTCAAATTTGGCTTGTGGCTCTCACTCACTTTTGGGTGGATCACTTTCTCACTCTTTTCTCTATGATGTGTGGCTTGCTTATCGGCTATCACTTGAGTAGAAGACATAGGTCGTAGCACATATTCCTTCCCTTTCATCTTGAAGCTATAGTGATTGGTGCGCCCATTGTGGATGACACCACGGTCGAATTGCCATGGTCGACCTAGAAGTAGGTGGCAAACGGTCATTGGGACCACATCACATTCCAACGTGTCTTCATAAGCACCAATTTTGAATGAGACTTGGACCGTATGCTCGACTCGTATAGTCTTGAGTCACTTAGCCATTGAACCTTGTAGGGTGCGGGTGCTTCCTCTTGACCAATTGGAGCTTGGAGCATAGTTCTTCACTTGCCAAGTTGTGGCAACTACCTCCATCGATGATGACCTTGATGGACCGTCCATTGATGCCGGCTTTTGTGTGGAAGATGTGGCATCGTTGGTCTTCTTCTTGTTGATGTTGAAGAGTCAAGACCTTGAAGACAACGAGGGCGGGGCTCGAATCCTCATCACAAAAGACTTGATCATCTTCTTCTTTGTTCACTTGCCGGTGCATGGCCACTTGCTCAAGAGCTTCCATCTCCTCTTCACTCATGGAGTCATATGTGCCATCGTCGTTGAGGATCATGGTGCGCTTGTTGGTGCATTCGTATGACTTGTGGCCTCGGCCGCCGCAAGTGAAACACTTGAAGGAGCTTGTCTTGATGGTCTCATCGGTCGGAGTAGAGGATGAAGCACGCGGCTTGATGTTGCTTGTAGTAGGAGGAGGACGACTTGAGCTTGTCGAAGTCTTCTTGTAACTTGACTTGTCGTCGTTTCTTGAAGAAAGTTTGGTTGATGTAGATGATGGAGGAGTCGTTGAAGCTTGGTTGTTGGAGGAGCCGTGGGTCTTGGATGAGTACTTGGCGTGCTTGAAGTCATCTTGCACTTGGCGTTCCGCCTTTGTAGCTTGATGCACGAGCTCAATGAGGGATGAGTATGGTTGGAAGTCGGCGATCTTCTTGATGGGATGATTGAGTCCATTCAAGAAACGTGCCATAGTTTGCTCATCATCTTCCTTGACATTGGCTCGAATCATGGCTATCTCCATTTCCTTGTAATATTCTTCAACGCTCTTTGTTCCTTGCTTGAGTAGTTGGAGTTTCTTGAAGAGGTCGCGGTTGTAGTAGGTTGGCACAAAGCGTGCTCGCATGACATCCTTCATTTGAGCCCAAGTGGTGATTGGAGGTTCACCTCTTGCTTGTCGTCGCTCAATGATTTGTTCCCACCATATGAGCACATAGTCTTGGAACTCAAGTGATGCCATAGCGATTTTCTTCGGCTTCATCGTAGTTGTGCAAGCGGAAGATTTTGTCAACCTTCAATGCCCATCGAGGTAGTCTTGAGGTCATTGCTTCCATTGAACTTGGGCATGGTGAATTTTAGCTTGCCGTGGCGTTGCTCTTCATTGTGTTGTTGGCGATGTTGATGATGACGTCCTTGGCGTGGATTGTATTCGTCTTCATGTTGCTCTTGGCGGAGGAAGACCATGATCAACTCGCCCTTGTTGAACTTGAGGTTGAGGTGGAGCTTGACGAGCTTGTGGAGGAGCTTGAGGAACTTGTCGTTGTGCATGAGGTTGGTAGTTCCTCTCTTGGATTTCTTCTCAAAGGGCTTCCTCTTGATTGCGCCGTTCGCGATTGCGGTTGGCGAAGGCTCTACTTGATTCTTGAACGGCACGCGTTGCGCCTCAAGAGCTTGCGCCTCACGTTGTTGTTGTTGAAGACGTTGAGCCTTGGCGTCTTGTTCGTCTTGGTGAAGACGTGGTCGTTCTTCCTCTTGTTGGCGGCGACGACGTTGTCGTTCTTGAGCTTGAGCAAAAGCCTCTTGATTAGATTGAGGACGAGGAACTTGATCATCAACTTGGTCTTGTGAATGCTTGACATTTAGCGGGTTGCGAGATGCATGACGGTCTTGGCGCGCTGGCTCGTCGAAGAGTGTTCGATGACGGTGTACTTGAGTCGTAGAAGGTGTCGTCGGAATGTCGACTCGGCGGCTCCGTCTTGATGATGAAGAAGTTGAATGATGCGGTTTCTCATCAACGCGCGGATCTCGTCCATTCTTGCATCATTCTCTTGCTTGTGAGCCTCGAACTTGTTGTCGAAGTAGTCTCTTGTACGTTGCTCGGAGAGTCGCAAGTCGGTGGCGAGGTTGTCGATGCGGTCGCTCATTGCTTGTTGTTCTTGGTGCAACGCTTCGTTGTGCACCAAATAGGTGGTTCTTGGTGACATATGAAGACATGTCGCCGCCTTGCTCGTTGAAGAGTGGGTTGGTAGAAGAACTTGGCCTATCCATCATTCCAAGCAAAATGTGAGTGGTAGAACGGAAAAGAACTTATACCAATGTACCTTTGACCGATGTTGAAGATGAATCAAGTTCACTCAAATGCGGACAATGAAATAGCACTCTTGGTACCGATTCTTGTCGGTTCTCACACCTACACAAGTAAAAGCTTTATGGTGGAGCTCGGTTAGGATGGTGGCACAAAATTTGATGCAATTGTAAGTGAGACTCAATAAAGTTGGAAATGATTCACAAATTTGCAAATGCAACAAGTAGACCACTAGCAAGATAAGGTACACGGAAACACACATAAAAGATAATATGGTGTTATGCAACCAAGGATGAGCCAAAATGTGGAATTCACCAAGATGCTCTTGTTGCACAACACTAGAGAGACGCTAGCACGATTGCACAATAGGCGGATACGAACTTGTGCACAACCTACTAAGCAAAATGCAACGACTTCTACCCAAGTATGCTATATGCATGGTGTTTCGATGTGTTGATCCAAGATGATCAAGTATGACAATCTTATTGTTGTATGATGCTATGGTTCTTGCTCATAAGCTCTTTGCTTATCTTTCTCTCTTTGCTTAAAAGCTTGAATGGCTCTTTCTCTTTTGAGCTCTTTTCTCATGCAAAACTTCACGAACCAAGATAGCAAATGTGTATGCGATGACAACTTTGTGACACACAAGTTGATGGTAAGATATGCACCACTTTGGTATGGTATGTATGCTATGGAGTATGATCACTAATGTGCACAAGTCACGTTGCGGCAATACTCAATGTCTAGTCTCGATGGGTAAGCAACGCGAAAGATGGGCTATGACGGTTATCAATGCAATTGCAAGTAATGTCAAAGGTGTCGACGATGTTACCGTCCTTGACGAAGATGAGCGGTGGTGATGTTGATGTTGAACCGTACCTAGATAGCCGAAACACAAAAGGATACGGAAAACCCCAACTCAAATTCTCAAGGCAAAATTTGGCAACGCGTTGTCGGAATTGGAAGTGGGAAAGGCTAAGGTGGTGTTATGCGGAAGTGGTGGAGGTAAGTGGAAGTGTATGTGGGCACGGGACAAAATTTGGCGAAAGTTAAGCGGTGATCGGGTGGTGGAAGGGATTGTTGTTACCAGGGCGGAAATTGGCCGAAGCGGATGTCCGGGGCGCCGGATGTCCGGGCTGCCGGATGTCCGGGCTGCTCGAGCCGGATGTCCGGGCTCGATGAACACCGCGGGGGAAGGTGGGAACCGGGGCAAAATTCGCGGGATTTTGTGGACGGAAATTGTGGAAATGGTGGGAGAAAGCTAGATCTACCTGCAACACACGAAATCCACGGATCAAATCCAACAAAACTTCATCACACGAACAAATCACAAAAAAAATTTGGGGCTATTTTTGTGGGGAATTTTGAATTAGGACAAAAACAACAAAATCAAGCTAGAAAAGAGGGTAGGGGCTCCAATAACGTGATCAACGTGGCTCATGATACCATGATGATGTAGGCGGAACCCCACGTGTGTGTGATCTTTCACGTTGGAGCGGATCCTACGGGAATCACGAAGAACACACGGAAGAACAAGAGGGAAACGCGGAGGAAACGAGAGAGAAATCACTAAACCGACAAGGGATCAATCACACAAATGCTAGATCACCGATCACATAGAGTGGCAAAAGATTCAAGATCAACAAAGGACGATACAAACGGTAGCCGTTCTTCTCCGTGAGGAGGCCTTGAGGGGTCCACCCTAGAAGGGGTCTTGAATCCGCTTGGGGGATCTTCTCGTAGAGGTCCCGATCTCCAAGGAGAAGTAGCCAAGTGGATGAGCAAAGGCTCTCACACAATAATATGAGCTAATCCAATGCTAACCCTAGAAAGAGGAAAGGGAACAAGTATATATAGTCTCGGGCGAAGGGGTACAAGGGACAAGGCCCTGAGGCACTGCGCGCAGGCAGGGGAGGCCGGACGTCCGGGCCTTCGCGAGGCGCCGGATGTCCGGCCTCTCAGCCCGGATGTCCGGGCTGGGGCGACCGTTTCAGCCGAATCGGGAAAGGGGCGCCGGATTTTCGGGCTGGGGCCCGGATATCCGGGCTGGGGGCCGGATGTCCGGCTTGACGCCGGATGTCCGCCCTGGAGACTTGGCCGATTGGATCCTGTTGAGGTAGAAGCTCAGGGCGGATGTCCGGGGCCATGGCCGGATGTCCAGGGCCTGGAAGGTGCTCTCGGCCTTCTCCGATGGTTCTCTTCATCCGCGGACTTGGTGGCTTGTCCATCTGCACGTGCGTCCTCGGGAGGTTCCCCTTGACACCTAATCATGCATATCATATCGGACTTAGGTAGTAGCCATGTCTCGAGTGGATCATATGTGATATCAATAAGGAAAGAGGTCACCTCGTTCTCAAGAGCTCTAGCTCTAGCTCGTGTCATGGGTCCTCTTGGCTCTTGATGAGACGGTTGTAAGTCCATGGGGATGATCGTGGGATGCTCCGCATCATGCCATGAGGAAGTCGGCGTGCATAGAGGGTGCACAGATGGCTCTTGCCCGCGTTAAAGCCTATTGGACAGATATGGAGGCCAATATAATAGCGACCCAAGATCCGGAGGGGGGCCAGCATCCGGCCGAGCACTACTTGGCGCAGGTCACAGAAGGTGCCCGCCTAATAGAGGCGCAGTGCTCGAAGAATGTCCTATTCGAGTGATGAATCGAATCATTGTAAAAAACAATGTTAGTTTGGCTATAAGGCTATATTTATACTTTTTGCCCGAAAGTATTATTGTGTCCCCTGTGTGGCTGTTTACATATATAAATATGAATGTTTAATCCGAAAGATAGTAGTCGTTGGCTTCATCCCGCATGCAGGCAATGCCGGGGTGTTAAAAAAAATGCTTAATCACACTTGATCCAACGTCTTGGTCCATGAAGGAGGTGATCGCATGTCGAACTAGGCAACCGGACTGTATAGCTGTAACACTTTTGCTTAGCCATGGGAGTCTAATGTTGGGGCTACTATGTAGCCCCTGGTACCTTCGCGTGCATCCGAATACGGGCGCGTGTGTACATGACCGAGAAACGGTCCTTCGTTAATGCGGATGGATCCTAAAGATTTCGATAAGTCTTCGAGTGGTTGAACAGTCTCTCGCTGTATCATGATTGTCAGCTTTCGGCTTTCTCTACTGAGGTGCTCGTCCGAAATAACCAGGGCACAATCGCAGTAGTTCTCCTTTGGCCACCATAGCCGATAGTAACGGAACGTAAGGCGGCAAACCCAGGAGCCGGGAAAACCCAACATTTGAGCAAAAGACATGATTCGGAGCTGCTGCATATAAGGCCAAACTCGTGACGCCAAACAGTCTCGAGGGTATCCGGACTTTATAATAGTCGATGGGCTCAAGAATGCTCATTCATTATAAACCCTGTTTTTCCAGGTACGTGCGTTAATCTGTCATGGCGAGATGCCAAAAACAGCAGTATCCTCTGTGGATATGGAACCCATGGGATGGTTAAACAACAAGAGGCAATAAAAAAGGTTTACACAGGGGCTTAATCTAAAAAGAAACTTGTTGAACGGGGCCCTGCTGCACGTCTGCGCCTTTGTCTCCGTTGTGCCGTATCCTGGAAGGGTATCGCGTGAACGCTGTCTGTGGAACAAAGTAAAACTCGTAGAAGAGTACAACGTAAGTATGCGGTGGATGATAAAAGTATAAGATGTTGGCCTGCCCATAAGGTTGAGCCAACTGTGGGACTGTGTTAAGTATTTATAGCCCCTGGCGTCCACTACGGGATTACATATACGGTGCCCTGGTTCAATTTTATCCGGGCGACCGAACTCGTCTAGCCGAGTCTGTGGCCTTTAATGACCAGTCATGTTTTCTGATGTTGGAGGCCGCTTATAGTCCGGCCGCGAGGGTCGTCGCGTGTTCCTCTGCGTGTGACTAGCGCTCTGTTAGTCCGCTAATGGTGACGACGCCACGTGGACCGGGCATCTTAAGTGTAAGGTAGCCATAGTGCGGTAATGCGTTGAAGCGGGCGAAGGCCGTTCTTCCGAGCACTGCGTGATAGTCGCTTTGGAAGGGTGCGATGATGAAGAGTAGTTCTTCGCTCCTGGAGTTGCTCGGCGAGCGAATGTTACCTCCAAAGGCGCAGAGCCCCGCCAGTGGGCTTCAACGCCTGGTATCACCCTTCAAAGGTGGTGTTGCTTTGGTTAATTCTGGATGGGTCTATCCCCATCTTGCGGACAGTGTTCTCATATATTAGATTGAGACTGTTGCCGCCGTCCATAAGGACGCGGGTGAGACGGTATCCATCGATTATCGGGTCAAGCACCAAGGCATTTGATCCTCCGCGCCGAATACTAGTTCGGTCATCCAAGTTATCGAAAGTGATCGGATAAGGCATCCGGTAGTTAGGCGTGAGTACGATGGGCTCTATATCGAGCGCGTCTCATGCGGCGTTCGTGCCCCTCATGGATGTGTGAGTCGCGTGGATCATGTTCCTTTATTTTAACCTCTGGCGGGAATTTTTTCTGTCCTTCAGTGTTCGGCTGGCGAGGTTCATCCTCGTCTTCACTTGGAGTTTCCCTTTCCTTGTGTTCGGCATTTAATTTTCCGGCCTGCTTGAAGACCCAGCACTCTCTGTGTGTGTGGTTTGCAGGTTTGTCAGAATTGCCGTGAATTTGGCATAGTCTTTCTAGGACTCTATTCAGATCGGACGGTCCCTCTTTGCTACCTTTAGATGGCTTGTTTTGCTGATTAGGTCGAGAGCCCCTGAATCCGGCATTAACCATCGTGTTATCCGGGCTCTCTTCCTTGTTTTGGCGTTTGTTTTTATGACGTTGTGGCTTCCCGTTGCCATCCCTTATTTCGGATGTCTTTGGGGTCATTTGGTGCCTTCTGGGCTAGCCAGCTATCTTCTCCCGCGCAAATGCGGTCATAAGGCTTGTCGGGGCTGCCATTGTCCTTGGTTTTTCTTGGCGAGGTGTGCAGCGAGCCACTCGTCACGGATCTTGTGTTTGAATGCTTGCTAAGGCTTGGCATCCGGACGATCGACAACTTGATTCTTCTTAGTGAGGAATCTGTTCCAAATCTTGAGGGCGGATTCTCCGGGCTGTTGGACTATGTGACTTAAGTAAATCGACATCCGGAGGCGGACATAGGTCCCTTGAAAATTGGCCTGAAAGCGTCCTCGAGTTCCTCCCAGCTCCCAATTCAATTTTCGGGGAGGCCTTTTAACCAGTGCCGAGCTGGTCCCTTCAGCTTGAGGGGAGGTATTTGATGGCGTGAAGGTCATCCCTGCGAGCCATATGTATGTGCAGGATAAAGTCCTCGATCCAGACCCCTGGGTCTGTCGTTCCGTCGTATGCCTCTATGTTCACAGGTTTAAAGCCCTGCGGGAATTCGTGGTCCAGTACTTCATCGGTGAAGCACAGGGGGTGAGCAGCCCCTCTGTACCTGGACGTGCTGTGGCATGTCGTCGGCTGTTGTTGTGTTCGGTCTTTATTCCGGACTGGTATTCAATTGGCGTAATCGTTTCGGCGACCATAGTCCTTCGCTAGGGTGCGTCCTTTGGATCCATAGATGGACCTGGCAGTGCCAGCTTTCTTATTCAGATGTTCATGTGGATCGGTAGCCGCTTTGTTGCGGTTATGAAGTGGTACAACCGTCGTCGAATTACAGCGGTAGCTTGCGTTTTGGATAGCTCTTTGTATGGCGATCATCGCCGGGCTGTTTCTTCGATGTCTAGCACTTTATTCCATCTTGAGTTGGCGTTTCTGTGCGGCCTTGAGCCGTTATACCTTCTTTAGGCTTCTTGCGGTGGCCATAAGCTTTCTGTGGAGGTTATCTTGTTCCACGTGTTTTTCCGGGATTGCATCATTATCCGGACTATTTTCCTGTGCTGGTTCATTTTGATGACCTCGTCCGTCGGGATCATTGTCCTCGGGCATCTGCTCCGAACTGTGTTCAGGGTGACCTGGTTCGTCCTGCTCCATGGTCATTGTTGCCTTCGGAGTTGATTGTAGTATCGATCTCTCTGGCGCTCTTGTCGCTATTTTTACTGTTGCTGGACTTAGAACGGCGTCTGCGCCGTCGCTTTGGCTTTTGTCCGGGGATTTTATCGTTCGGATTGTCGCCTTTGTCCTCTTTGGGTGTATCCACCATGTATACGTCGTGTGACGAGGGGGAAGTCCGGCGCCCCATAGATTCCGCATCTTCTCCTGCATCGTCGTCCATACCGTCGATGTCTTCGGAGTCGATGTCCGGCACGTCGTTTAAATCATCGATCGTGGCTATGATGTGGGTGGTGGGTGGGCAACGGATTTCTTCGATCGCTTCCCACTCGAACCGGACGTAGTTTGGCCCATAAATTTCTGTCAAAGAGAGAGTTTTCAACGAGTTGACATGTCGCCAAAAGGCGAGTGCGGAAAAATGTCATGGCGGTGAATTCCATTACCGGAGCCCAATGCGCTCGACCGGTTCGGGAGTGCGTGGAGCGGACTCAACACCGGATCTGAATCCGGGGTCGAAATCATAGGCCACCACAGAGGTAAGGCCGTGTTTGGCTCAGCGCCGATGAGTGCGCGACCGCGGGCGAGGTCCAGCCCTCCGATCCTCGTGCAACGCAGCCTTTGCTCGGATTTAGGTCCGAGGCTAATGTGGGGCGATACCCCAAGCTTTGTCCGACAAAGAGGTCTAAGCCGTGCTCGTCGTGACTGTCGATATCGTGTTATTGACGATGGTTGAAGGAGCCATCGAGCCCGATGGCGACGACACGGAGGAACTCTCAATGAAAGCACCAATGTCGGTGTCAAAACCGGCGGATCTCGGTAGGGGTCCCGATCTATGCGTCAAGGCTGATGGTAACAGGAAGCAAGGGACAGATGTTTACCCAGGTTCGGGCCCTCTCGATGGAGATAAAACCCTACTTCCTGCTTGAGTAATATTGAAGATATGGGTAGTACAAGAGTAGATCTACCACGAGATTGTAGAGGCTAAACCCTAGAAGCTAGCCTATGATGGTATGATGGTAATTGTGATCGGCCTTCTAAGGACCAACCTCTCCGGTTTATATAGACACCAGAGAGGGCTAGGGTTTACATGGAGTCGGTTACAAGGAAGGAAATATAATATCCGGATTGCCAAGCTTGCCTTCCACGCCAAGGAAAGTCCCATCCGGACATGGGCCGAAGTCTTGAGTCTTGTATCTTCACGCTTCAATAGTCCGGACGTTGTACACAGTCCGGCTGTCCGGATACCCCCTAATCCAGGACTCCCTCAATGGCCTCCATGTTCACCGCTTCGGCCGGCTCCACGTGGACTTCGAGGAGCTCCGCAAGAGGAAGAAATCTCCAAACGGCAGCAGTGGTGCCTTCGGGCCGTTGAAGAGGAGGAAATATATCGCCATTAACGTGTAAGTACCTTATCTGTGTGATTCATTGAGTTCTGCTTCTCTTCCTAACGATGGCTCTTCAGGATCCCTTCCGCCAGGGCCACGAGATCTCCTGAGAACCAACCTCCCCTCGTTTTTCTTCCTTCGCCAGGTTCAAGCGCTGCGAGCCCGCACGCTGCCCCCGAAGTGGGATCAGCCCGAGTAGCCAGCCCGCCTGCCGGGCGCCTTGAGCTCATGCCTATGCTGCCTTCTCTCGGCGGCCTTGTTTGGGGTGTGACAAGTGTGCCAAGGGCCCCTTCCCTGATCATGGACGGCGGCTGGTTGGCTTTGGTCCTGGGGTCCTCTTCAGGTGGCGGGTCTCCGTTTGCTCGGGCCTCTCGTGAGGCCTGGCCAGCAACCAAGTGGGCGCCAGCCCCCAGCCCCCTGCTGAGAGAGGGCGAGCCACTTCGGCCCTCCTCTGCGACCCCCACGGCAGAGGACTGAGTCAGCAGCGTGCTCAAGTCGGTGCAAGGGGGGAGCGTCGTCCGCTACGAGCTCTTTCGGGAGGCGTTGAGCGCGATGAACTGGCTTGGTGAAGAGCTCGTGAATGTGGATGTGCGCCTCATGGACAAGGATCTTCAGTTGACGGAGGAGCGGCATAAGCTGAAGGTGGCAATCAACCTCGGGCGCCACCAGCGCGAGCTTGATAACGCGAAGGCCAAGGCTTCCCTCGCAGACTCGCGAGAGGCCTGCTCCCGAGCTCAAGAAGAGGCCCGGGAAGCCGACCGTCGTCGCGAGGCCGTGGAGAAGTGCGCGAGGGAGCTCCAAGCCTGGAGCGCCTCCTTGGAGCATCAAGTGGAGGCGCGTAGAGCCGTCCTCACGTCGTTGAGGGGGACGCCTGCCGAAGAGGAAGAGATCCAGAAGCGTGAAGAGGCGTTGGCGCTTGAAGCCGTGGAGCGTAGCGTTGAGCTTGAGCAACTGGAGACGAGGGAGCGTCAAGTTGCCCAAGCGGAGGACGCTGTTGGCACGCGCGAGGCTAGGGCCCAGGAGGAGGTCGATCATCGGGTGGCCGAGGCTCGCGCGGATCTTGGGGGTAGGTATGACCTGAAGCGCGTTGAAGACGAGGTTGCTGGCATGACTTCTGATACGTCTCCAACGTATCTATAATTTTTGATTGTTCCATGCAATATTATATTCTGTTTTGGATGTTTATTGGGCTTTATTATACACTTTTATATTATTTTTGGGACTAACCTATTAACCGGAGGCCCAACCCAAATTGTTATTTTTTTTGCCTATTTCAGTGTTTCGCAGAAAAAGAATATCAAATGGAGTCCAAACGAAATGAAACCTTCGGGAACGTGATTTTCGGAACAAACGTGATCCAGAGGACTTGGAGTGGACATCAAGCAACAGACGAGGAAGTCACGAGGTAGGGGGCGCACCTAGCCCCCTAGGTGCGCCCTCCACCCTCGTGGGCCCCTCGTGGCTCCACCGACCTACTTCTTCCTCCTATATATACCTGCGTACCCCCAAACCATCAGAGGCATCCACGAAAACCTAATTCCACCACCGCAACCTTACATGCCGTGAGATCCCATCTTGGGGCCTTTTCGGCGATCTGCCGGAGGGGCATTGATCATCGAGGGCTTCTACATCAACACCATAGCCTCTCCGATGATGTGTGAGTAGTTTACCTCTGACCTTCGGGTCCATAGTTATTAGCTAGATGGCTTCTTCTTCTCCCTTTGGATCTCAATACAAAGTTCTCCTCGATTCTCTTGGAGATCTATTTGATGTAACTCTTCTTTTGCAGTGTGTTTGTCGGGACCGACGAATTATGGGTTTATGATCAAGTTTATCTATGAATAATATTTGAATCTCCTTTGAATTCTTTTATGTATGATTGGTTATCTTTGCAAGTCTCTTCAAATTATCAGTTTGGATTGGCCTACTAGATTGATCTTTCTTGCAATGGGAGAAGTGCTTAGCTTTGGGTTCAATCTTGCAGTGTCCTTTCCTAGTGACAGCAGGGGCAGCAAGGCACGTATTGTATTGCTGCCATCGAGGATAAAAAGATGGGGTTTATATCATATTGCATGAGTTTATCCCTCTACATCATGTCATCTTGCTTAAAGCATTACTCTGTTCTTATGAGCTTAATACTCTAGATGCATCTTTGGATAGCGGTCGATGTGTGGAGTAATAGTAGTAGATGCAGAATCGTTTCGGTCTACTTGTCATGGACGTGATGCCTATATACATGATCATACCTAGATATTCTCATAACTATGCTCAATTCTATCAATTGCTCGACAGTAATTCGTTCACCCACCGTAATACTTATGCTCTTGAGAGAAGCCACTAGTGAAATGTATGGCCCAGGGTCTATTTTCCATCATATTATTCTTCCAACACTTAGCTATTTTTATTGCCATTTATTTTACTTTGCATCTTTATTTCTCTTTATCATAAAAATACCAAAAATATTATCTTATGGTATCTATCAGATCTCACTCTCGTAAGTGACCGTGAAGGGATTGACAACCCCTTTATCACGTTGGTTGCGAGGTTCTTATTTGTTTGTGTAAGTGTGTGGGACTCGAGCGTGGTCTCCTACTGGATTTATACCTTGGTTCTCAGAAACTGAGGGAAATACTTACGCTACTTTACTGCATCACCCTTTCCTCTTCAAGGGAAAACCAACGCAGTGCTCAAGAGGTAGCAAGAAGGATTTCTTGCACCGTTGCCGGGGAGTCTACGCACAAGTCAAGACATACCAAGTACCCATCACAAACTCTTATCCCTCGCATTACATTATTTGCCATTTGCCTCTCGTTTTCCTCTCCCCCACTTCACCTTTGCCTTTTCTTCGCCCTTCTTCTGTTCATCTTTTCGTTTGCGTTGATGTCTTATTTGGCTCGTTTGCTCGTTTGGTTGGAATAGTTGTGTATTTATTGCTAAGCAGAGAACCTAAGATCTATGGATCCTCATCCGCTTGATAATCTTTTTAAAAGATCCAATTATGATGTACCAATTGCTAGTGAGTTTTGTGCACTAGATTATCTTTATGAAGTTTTGCTTGAAATTAGTGAATCTGAAAATTGTGATGAAGAAATTTATAAAGAGATTCACGATAGCTCCTTGAATAAAAAGCATTATTGCAATGATTTTACTATAAATTCTCTTGATGTCAATTGTGCTAATAATATGCAAAACCCTAAGCTTGGGGATGCTAGTTTTGATAAGTCCACTACTTGTTGCAATGATCATGATTGGGGTGATTCTTCTTATGATCTTGAAAATTTATTTAAAACCCATGATGAATATGAGATTAATAATAGTGTTTGCAATAATATTGAAAGTGGGTTTGGAAGAGTGTCAACTTTAGATCCCACATATTTGGAGAATGTTCAATCTTATGGTATTTTTGATAAAAGTGGGATTGAAGAGGTCAAAACTTTAGATATCAATGAAACCACTATTTTGGATTTCAAGGAATTTAATTATGATAATTGCTCTTTGATATATTGTATTTCCCTGTTGCAATCCGTGCTAAATTCTCCTCATGTTTATAGCCAAAATAAAGCTTTTTCTGAACATATCGTTGATGCTTTCATGCAATCTTATGAAGAAAAACTTGAGTTGGAAGTTTCTATCCCTAGAAAAATTTATGATGAGTGGGAACCTACTATTAAAATTAATAAAAATCATGAATGCTATGCTTTGTGTGATTTGGGTGCTAGTGTTTCCACAATTCCAAAAACTTTATGTGATTTATTAGGTTTCCGCGAATTTGATGATTGCTCTTTAAACTTACACCTTGCAGATTCCACTATCAAGAAACCTATGGGAAGAATTAATGATGTTCTTATTGTTGCAAATAGGAACTATGTGCCCGTAGATTTCATTGTTCTTGATATATATTGCAATCCTTCATGTCCTATTATTCTTGGTAGACCTTTCCTTAGAACGATTGGTGCAATCATTGATATGAAGGAAGGGAATATTAGATTCCAATTTCCGTTAAGGAAAAGCATGGAACACTTCCCTAGAAATAAAATTAAATTGCCATATGAATCTATTATGAGATCCACTTCTGGATTGCCTACTAAAGATGGCAAAACTTAGATCTATCCGTGTTTTTATGCCTAGCTAGGGGCGTTAAACGATAGCGCTTGTTGGGAGGCAACCCAATTTTATTTTTAGTTTTTTTGCTTTTTGCTTCTGTTTAGGAATAAATATTTGATCTAGCCTCTGGTTAGATTTGTTTTTATGTTTTATTTAGTGTTTGTGCCAAGTTAAACCTATAGGGCCTTCTTGGATTATAGTTATTTGATCTTGCTGAAAATTCCAGAAACTTTCTATTCACGAAAACAATTGTTTAAAATCACCATAACGTGATAAAATACTGATTCCAATTTCAGCAGATCAATAAACAAATTATCTTGGTCGTCCAATTTTGGTAGATGTTTTAGAGTTCCAGAAGTTTGCAGTTACAGATTACTACAAACTGTTCTGTTTTTAACAAATTCTGTTTTTCATGTGTTGTTTGCTTATTTTGATGAATCTATGGCTAGTAAAATAGTTTATAAACCATAGAGAAGTTGGAATACAGTAAGTTTAGCACCAATATAAATAAAGAATGAGTTCAATACAGTACCTTGAAGTGGTGTTTTGTTTTCTTCCGCTAACGGAGCTCACGAGATTTTCTGTTGAGTTTTGTGTTGTGAAGTTTTCAAGTTTTGGGTAAAGATTTGATGGATTATGGAAAAAGGAGTGGCAAGAGCCTACGCTTGGGGATGCCCATGGCACCCCAAGGTAATCTAAGGACACCAAAAAGCCAAAGCTTGGGGATGCCTGGAAGGCATCCCCTCTTTCGTCTTCGTCCATCGGTAACTTTACTTGGAGCTATATTTTTATTCACCACATGATATGTGTTTTGCTTGGAGCGTCTTGTATGATTTGAATCTTTGTTTTTTAGTTTACCACAATCATCCTTGCTGTACAAACCTTTTGAGAGAGACACACATGATTCGGAATTTATTATAATACTCTATGTGCTTCACTTATATCTTTTGAGCTATATAGTTTTTGCTCTAGTGCTTCACTTATATATTTTAGAGCACGGTGGTGGATTTGTTATATAGAAACTATTGTTCTCTCATGCTTCACTTATATCATTTTGAGAGTCCTACAAAACAGCATGGTAATTTTCTTTAATTGTGAAATTAATCCTAATATGCTAGGTATTCAAGGTTAGTAAAAACTTTCTTATGAGTGCGTTGAATACTAAGAAAAGTTTGATGCTTGATAATTGTTTTGAGATATGGAGGTAGTGATATTAAAATTGTGCTAGTTGAGTAGTTGTGAATTTGAGAAATACTTGTGTTGAAGTTTGCAAATCCCGTAGCATGCACGTATGGTAAACGTTGTGTAACAATTTTGAAACATGAGGTGTTGTTTGATTGTCCTCCTTATGAGTGGCGGTCGGGGACGAGCGATGGTCTTTTCCTACCAATCTATCCCCCTAGGAGCATGCGCGTAGTGCTTGGTTTTTGATGACTTGTAGATTTTTGCAATAAGTATGTGAGTTCTTTATGACTAATTGATGTAGGGCGGAACCCTATAGCGTCGATCTTTCACGTTTGGAGTGCATCCTACGGGGAGACACGAAGAACGAGCGGAAGAACACGAGGAAATCACGGGGAGGAACGAGGGAAACCACTCAACCAACAAGGAATCGGTCACACAAATGCTAGATCAAAGAACACAAAGAGATACACGAGATCCAAAGTCAACAAAGGTAGAGGATACAAAGGAACCGTTCTTCTCCACGAGGAGGGCTTGAATCCACAAGGGGATCTTCCCACGAGGGGGTCTTGAATCCGATAGGATCTTCTCCGAAGAGGCCGCGGTCTCTCACGAGGAGGAGATCCGATGGATGATGCAGCTCTATCTCTAACTTGAGCTAAATCAACGCTAACCCTAAAAGCGTAGGTGGAGGGAGTATATATAGTCTAAGGCGAAGGGTACATGGGCCTCGACCGGATACCTTTACTGCGCAGCGGAGGCCGGATGTCCGGGCGACGGGCGGATGTCCGGGCTTTCGAGACGCCGGATGTCCGGGCTGGGCGGATGTCCGGCTGGCTTGATCCAGCTCTGGGCGTTACGTGATGGGGCGCCGATTTCGGGCGAAGGGGCCGGATTTCCGGGGCGTCGAGGGAGGCCGGATGTCCGGGGCCTGGGGGCCGGATGTCCGGGCCCTGTAGCCTTCGTGGCTGAGCTGCGGCTGCTGTGTTGGGGCCTCCAAGGGCCGGATGTCCGGGGTCCTGGCCGGATGTCCGGAGCCTGGAAGGTGAACTTGCCCGTTTCCGTGGTCCTCTTCATCCGTGGACTTGGCGGTTCGTCCGTCTTCACGTGTATCTTCGGAAGGCTCCTCTTGACACCTAATGATGCATAGCATATCAGACTCAGGTAGTAGCCATGTCTCACATGCGGAAAGGGAAGATTCGGAAAGGAGCGAGTTCACCTTAGGTCCAATGGCGTAGGCTCGAGTGAACTTGGGGATGATCGTCGGATGCTCCGCATCATCTCCCCTCCCTTGGGAAAGATCCGACCTCGGAACGAAATCCTCATCACCATGGAAACTGTTGTCGTGGATGGACTTGTAGTAGGACGAAGTGGAAGACATTGCGCAATCCAAGTACTCCAAGGTGTCTCCGTAGTGGTATATATGCAAAAAGAGCAAACACAAGCGACACTCGGAAATACAATGGTTAGCGCACACAAAGTGTTCATCATGTAAGAATGAGTCCGTGCGGTAAGATTGGTCGTGACAAAGCGCATGAAGCTTATCAAGATTTTCTAGAATGAGATGCAAAGCATTCATGGGAACAAAAGCATGGTGCACAAAGCGACAAATTCTACCATTGTGCAAAATGATGTCATAGAGAGCGGTTCATCAATAGCATGAATATGGTAATGGATGCTCAATATGTGTAAGCTATCATGCAATTGATGGTGGACAATATGATCATGATGTATGAATATGCCATCAAGGAAGATCACAACAAATTTGCTAAGGAAGTGAACAAGCTCATATATCATGGATGTCATGGAAATAGATGCAACAAGGCAAGCATAATGTGAGTCAATCCATGCATAGGGTGCAAACTTGTGGTGAGTATGATATGTCCATCGAGCATGAGTATGAGCACAGTCAACAAATATGGAGGTGTTGGTATACCAATGCTCGATGTTGTGGCAAGAGTGGAAAACCGAAGGTGCATCCAATAAGTCCAAGCGCTCCTCAATGTAAAGGTCCATAGAGCCAATCTCCAATGTCGATCCTCCATCCAATAGATGTATCATGTGGACAATAAGAAGGAAACAACAATGAAAGAATGACCCATCCAATATGCAAACTTGAGGATGGCTCAAAGGGAAGGAGTTCACCTTTAGTAGATTCCCGCAAATGTTGGTGTTGCACATCGTGTATGCCTTCACATAACCAATATGTCTCATGACGGTAATGCCTTGTGAATCCTTCAAAATGAAAGAACATGACAAACACTCGGAAAAACAAATGAGGTTAGCGGAAGTGCAAAACCTATCATTCGTGTGGTAAGTTACCGAACAAGTGTATGCATCATGCTCATCATAAGAAAGTACAAGGGAGCATTTCAAAGTATGGAGGCATATGATGTAAGAACATCCAAATACAAGAGGCTCAATCAAACAAGCATGCATCACAAGTAAAGTGTCAAAGTCTCCAAGATCAATAAGCATAGTATGGTTGCACTCAATACAAGTGGATATGAGAGAGGCAACTAATGGACACAAGAGACAATGATCAAGATATATCATGTGAGAGGCATGAGCATATATGTCATCAACCCAAGAAAGCAAGTAATAGTGGAACATGGGTGATGCAACATAGCAAGCAATCCAAGCGATCAAGTCAAGCAAGCTAGTGGTGCAAAGATGCAACATACTAGGAGGAATCATGGCAAGCATGTCATTGGTGCAAATAGTGGGCATGACTAATTCACATGTCATAGCACAAGCATAAAGGCAAGATTTGAGCAAAATAGCATCAATAGCATGGGTCACATGATAAACATGGCAATAGCAACAAGGATCTCCACCAAGCATGCAAATACGCATAGAAGTGGCATAATGATGAAACATGGGTAGATGCAAGCAAGGGTCACAATTGCATGGCAAAGGCATAGGAGCAAGCATAACATGCAAAGTGAACACGGAAAATGAGCATAAGGTGACAAGTGGTAAATGGCCCATAGCCGTGTGAGAGCCAAGTAGAAGAGATGTGCGTAGTCCTTGCCTTGAAGGGAACGGTGGTAAGGATAGTCCACGGGATCCCAAAGCATCGTTGCTCTCAAGAGCTCGTTTCGTCAACTCTTGGGATTGAGAAGTTGACGAGTATACATGAGTATCTACACAAAACAAAGACAAAGGAAAAATTGTGTGTGCATGGTATATGTACACAGCATCCATCATGATGCGCACATGCATGTGTCGGTTAGCACAAAATATCCAATGCTCAAATAAATGAGATGCGTGATATAGAAACATGTCATCCATCATGATAGTTTTGTTGTTATGCATGGCATAATGGAGACTCAAATTGTGTAATGCATCTTGGGAAATATTGAGAGCATTCTTATTCATGGAATGCATATGGTTCACGCAATTATGGGAATCATGCAAAGTATGAGATGCATCAAAATCTCCTAATATGTATGAGGAAACTATGGGGGTCGCCTCATGAGCAAGAGTAGAAACATCACGTGGAGAATATTGTCAACATCCAAAACAATGCATATTCGAAATAATGTGATCATGGCATGTTATAGTAGAGGAATTGCACAAATCATGTAAAGGAAGCATGGCAATATCATCACAAGAAAAACAAATGCCTATGACCATCATCTCGTCATCTATGCCATAAGTGCAAATGGGATTTATTTTAATGGGGCATGCATAGTTACTATGTTGAGATTGTGAAGATGCAATATGGGAGATCTCACTCATAGCATATGACAAGTTCAATGGATTGTCAAATATGATGTGACCAAAAGAATTTTCACATGATATCCTATGGAGCATAACATCACAACTAGGCAACTCAACATGCTCATCATCATATTCATCATAAATAGGTAAGTCAAGGCATGAAGAAGTTTCACTAGCATGAAGCATGGTAATAGGTGGGTCGACATCATGGGAGCAATCAATGTGAAGATGGTCCACTAGTGGGACAAGAGAAGTACCATCACCTATGTTACCTTTGGAGCATCGCTCATGTGTTGTAGGTGAGGTGTCAACGATCCATTCGTTGTCATCTTCATCTTGATGGAACCATGTGGGGTGTATCATCGTCCACCATGGCCATCGCCGTCTCCAATGTAGGGATGGACTCTGCCGAGGATAGGCATGTCGTCATGTAGGAGACCTAGCACCAAAGAAGAAAACACACTAGGAGTAGAGGTTAAGTCGTTAGAAATCATAGTGGCCTCATGTGCCTTGTCAACTACCTCACTCACTAAGTGTTGTGGCTCACTCACTCCCTCAAGGATGCTCTCACTCGTATGGTGGGTGAAGTCACTCAAATGGCGCTCAACCTCACATAGGATGTGTGGCTTGCTCTCATGTGTGGGGCTAGTGGTGGTCACACTCATCCTCTCATAGGAAATGCTCTCAATGTCACGTATGGTGGAGTCACTCATGTCACTCATGGGGTGGTGGCTCTCCTCACATGGCAATTGGGGCATCTCGACATATGTGGGTGCCGGAGAGATGTAGGTGCAAATGTCTCCATGCGCGGTCGCGTAGCTTGACTCGGAGTATGAGTCCAATGTGGGCGTCGTCTTCATGTTGTTGAAGAGGTTCGCGCTCGTCGCCATGGTCGAAGGGGATGGCCCTTGCTCGACCGTCTTGTCACCGTCTTGGTGTTGGAGGCCCATATGATGTGGCACCTCATAGCTCGTCTCCATGACCGAAGGGAGTTTCCCATGCTCGGCCATCTTCCTTGAGGGCTTAGAAGATGCAAGTGTCGCCCTCGCTCGTAGGTAGTCGCCTTGGACTTGATGAAGTCGATGTAGGCGTACTGCGTGGGAAGTAGGCGAAGATGTCGTGACGTCCAAAGGCGAAGATGCCTTGAGAACACTTGGCGAAGATGCCGAAGTGGTTGATGTAGCCGTAGCACCGTCTTGGTGGTGGTCGTCTCGCGGTCTTCTCTTGTGCTTATGAAGCTTCGACTTGGCGTGAAGTAGGGCTTATTGGGTCTTGTGCATTTGCGCTTGTGGAGCATCTTCATGATGATGATGCCGTTGTCGTGCTTGAGCTCGTAGTAGATGTCGTTAAATCGTAAATGCGTGCACATGATGCTTGGAGGTGACTTGCCCTTCATGACGATGAGGATCACGAATGTGATGGTGGTCGCCATGGAGATGTGGACGACTTGCGCTTGCATCGCTTGGGCGCTCAAGACTTGTGGCTTGAATGTCGCCGTCTTGAAGATGATGAAGGGGAAGTCGACTTGAGCAAGGTCTGAATCTCCTCCATTCTTGCATCTTGCTCCTCTTTATGTGCGGCAAGTTTCTTGTCGAAGTAGTCCCTTCTCCTTACTTCGGAGTGACGTATGTCGATGGAGATGTTCTCGATGCGCTCTCGCAATCTTGATTGTGTGCCTTGCACTTGTCGTTGTAGATCGAAGATAGACGCTTTGGTGATGTAGTTGTTCGCGATCGTTGTTGTCGAGGATCAAGAGGAAATGCCTTGCCTATCCATCACAAGACTCGAGCAAATATGAGTGGGAGAAAGAGAAGAACTTATACCAATGTACCTTGAACGATGTTGACAATGAATCAAGTTCACTCAAATGCGGACAATGAAATAGCACTATTGGTACCAACCCTTGTCGGTTCTCACACCTACACAAGTAAAGCTTATGGAGGAGCTCGGTGAGGATAGTGGCACAAAAATTTAATGCAAAATGTTAGCAAGAGTCTGAAAGAGATTCACAAATTCGCAAGTGAAACAAATGGACCAATAGCAAAGAATGGCACACGGAAACACACACACGGATAGATAAATGGGGTCGTGCAACCAAGGAATGAGCTCAAAATGTGGAATCCACGGAAAACGCTCGTGTTGCACAACTCAAGAGAGACGCTAGCACGATTGCTCAATAGGCGGATGCGACACTTGTGCACAACCTATAAGATGCAAAATGGATAAACTTCTATCCCAAGTATGCTCTGTATGTATAGTTCGGTGTTTCTCTCAAGATGATCCAAGATGATCGGATATGACAATCTTATATGCAATGTGGTATGATGCTATGGCACTTGCTTACAAGCTTCTTTGCTCTCTTTCTTTTGCTTAAAAGCTTTATTTCTTTTTTTTTGTATGGCCACTTTTGCACAATGCACAAACCAAGATAGCAATTGTGTATATGCGGGAACAAACTTGTGACACAAGATATGATACCAATATATGCACCACAATGATATGGTATATATGCTATGGGAAGTATGATCACTAATGTGCACAAGTAACGTTGTCGGCAATACTCAAATGGCTAGTCTCGATAGGCAAGTAACGCATAAAAAGTAAGGCTAGGGGTTAACAATGCAATGGCAAGGTGAATATACAATGGAGGGATACCACGATACCAAGATGATATGGAGGTTACCGTCCGGCGATGATGAGTAGCGGTGTTCTTGATGTAGATACCAAGATGATGGAGACTCGTCCCTAAGTAACCAAAACACCTTAGGAAACGGAAAAACCGCGAACTCAAAATCTCAAACGTCAAATGTCAAAATGGTGGTAGCGGGAATGCGGTGGTGGTTCTCACTTGGCAAGGCGGAAGTGGAATGATGGGCTATACACGTTTCAGAGTTGAAGTTGCCGTCCCTAAGTAGCCGAAACACCTTAGGAGACACAAGCCACAACTCAAACAAGCTCAAACAACTATTGGGTTAAGTTGAGGTGGTTGAAGTGTATGGTGGGCAAGCCTATGCGGAAGTTATGGTGGTGGTGGTGGTTGATGAAGATGCAACCGTCCCTAAGTAGCCTAAACACCTTAGGAGACTCGAATCACAACTCAAACAACCTCAAATGCAAAGGGGAACAAAATTGGTTAGGTTATGGAAGTCGGTGGTGGTTATGCGGAGGATGTGGTGGAAGCCCTAGGCAAAGATGCCAAAGTTCCGAAAATTTGATGGAGTCAAATGGTGGTGGTAGTATTTTTATGGGATGGGGGATGTCAATAGCTTCAAAACGAGCTAAAGAACGTCAAAATCGGACTCCGGATGAATTAGTTATGGCCGAAACGGTGAAACAGAAAAAAACTGAAATCCCAGGGGCCGAATATCCGGGGCAGGGGCCGGATTTCCGGGGGTGTATGTCCAGAACCGTGCGGATTTGGTGCTCCAGGGCATGGATGTCCGGCCGGATGGCCCGGATGTCCGGCCTGAGGCCCGGATGTCCGGCCCGACGATTCCAGATCTCGTTTGGGGCGGAAATTTTCGAATTGGGGGCAGAAATTGATGATTTCAAGGTCAAAATTGGAGAGATTTCGTCGATGGAAAGTGGGTAAACTTGGGGAAATACTAGATCCACTCGAAACCAAGCAAATCCATGGATCAAAATCAACAAAACATCATCAAAACTAACAAATCACAAAAAATTTGGGCTATTTTTGGTGGGGATTTTCGGATTTAGGGCGAAATCAACAAAACCAAGCTAGAAAACACGGGGTAGGGGCTCCAAAAACGTGATCAACGTGGCTCATGATACCAAGATGATGTAGGGCGGAACCATATAGCGTCGATCTTTCACGTTTGGAGTGGATCCTACGGGGAGACACGAAGAACGAGCGGAAGTACACGAGGAAATCACGGGGAGGAACGAGGGAAAACACTCAACCAACAAGGAATCGGTCACACAAATGCTAGATCAAAGAACACAAAGAGATACACGAGATCCAAAGTCAACAAAGGTAGAGGATACAAAGGAACCGTTCTTCTCCGCGAGGAGGGCTTGAATCCACAAGTGGATCTTCACATGAGAGGGTCTTGAATCTGATAGGATCTTCTCCGAAGAGGCCGCGGTCTCTCACGAGGAGGAGATCCGATGGATGAGCGAAGCTCTATCTCTAACTTGAGCTAAATCAACGCTAACCCTAAAACGTAGGTGGAGGGGGAGTATATATAGTCTAAGGGGCGAAGGGGTACATGGGCCTCGACCCAGATGCACTGCACGCAGGCAGCGGAGGCCGGATGTCCGGGCGACGGGCCGGATGTCCGGGCTTTCCCGAGACGCCGGATGTCCGGGCGCTGGGCCGGATGTCCGGGCTGGCTTGATCCAGCTTCTGGACGTTCTGTGATTGGGGGCCGGATTTCCGGGCGAAGGGGCCGGATTTCCGGGGCGTCGAGGGAGGCCGGATGTCCGGGGCCTGGGGGCCGGATGTCCGGGCCCTGGGGGCCGGATGTCCGGGCCCTGTAGCTTTCGTGGCTGAGCTGCGGCTGCTGTGTTGGCGCCTCCAAGGGCCGGATGTCCGGGGTCCTGGCCGGATGTCCGGGGCCTGGAAGGTGAACTTGCCCGTTTCCGTGGTCCTCTTCATCCGTGGACTTGGCGGTTCGTCCGTCTTCATGTGTATCTTCAGAAGGCTCCTCTTGACACCTAATGATGCATAGCATATCGGACTCAGGTAGTAGCCATGTCTCACATGCGGAAAGGGAAGATTCGGAAAGGAGCGAGTTCACCTTAGGTCCAATGGCGTAGGCTCGAGTGAACATGGGGATGATCGTCGGATGCTCTGCATCACTAATGTTGAGTCCATGGATTATACGCACTCTTACCCTTCCATCATTGCTAGCCTCTTCGGTACCGTGCATTGCCCTTTCTCACCTAGAGAGTTGGTGCAAACTTCGCTGGTGCATCCAAACCCCGTGATACTATACGCTCTATCACACATAAACCTCCTTATATCTTCCTCAAAACAGCCACCATACCTACCTATTATGGCATTTCCATAACCATTCCGAGATATATTGCCATGCAACTTTCCACCGTTCCGTTTATCATGACATGTTCATCATTGTCATATTGCCTTGCGTGATCATGTAGTTGACATCGTATTTGTGGCAAAGCCACCATGCATATTATTTCATACATGTCACTCTTGATTCATTGCCCTTCCCGGTACACCGCCGGAGGCATTCATATAGAGTCATACTTTGTTCTAGTATCGAGTTGTAATCATTGAGTTGTAAATAAATAGAAGTGTGATGATCATCATTCATAGATCATTGTCCCAAAAAAAGGCCAAAAGAAAAAAAGGCCCAAAAGAAGAAAATAAAATAAAAAGGGGCAATGCTACTATCTTTTTTTCCATACTTGTGCTTCAAAGTAGCACCATGATCCTTATGATAGATAGTCTCTTGTTTTGTCACTTTCATATAATAGTGGGAATTTTTCTTTATAGAACTTGGCTTGTATATTCCAACAATGGGCTTCCTCAAATGCCCTAGGTCTTTGTGAGCAAGCAAGTTGGATGCACACTCACTTAGTTTCTTTTGTTGAGCTTTCATACATTTATAGCTCTAGTTCATCCGTTGCATGGCAATCCCTACTCCTCACATTAACATCAATTGATGGGCATCTCCATAGCCCGTTGATTAGCCGCGTTGATGTGAGACTTTCTCCTTTTTTGTCTTCTCCACATAACCCCCATCATTATATTCTATTCCACCCATAGTGCTATATCCATGGCTCACGCTCATGTATTGCATGAAAGTTGAATAAAGTTTGAGATTACTAAAGTATGAAACAATTGCTTCGCTTGTCATCGGGGTTGTGCATGATGAGAGCATTCTTGTGAGACGAAAATGGAGCATGAACAAACTATATGATTTCGTAGGGATGAACTTTCTTTGTCCATGTTATTTTGAGAAGACATAATTGCTTAGTTAGTATGCTTGAAGTATTATTACTTTTATGTCAATATTAAACTTTTATCTTGAATCTTTCGGATCTGAACATTCATACCACAATTAAGAGGGTTACATTGAAAATTATACCAAGTAGCATTCCACATCAAAAATTCTGTTTTTATCATTTACCTACTCGAGGACGAGCAGGAATTAAGCTTGGGGATGCTTGATACGTTTCCAACGTATCTATAATTTTTTATTGTTCCATGCTATATTATATTCTGTTTTGGATGTTTATTGGGCTTTATTATACACTTATATTATTTTTGGGACTAACCTATTAACCGGAGGCCCAGCCCAAATTGCTGTTTTTTGCCTATTTCAGTGTTACGCAGAAAAAGAATATCAAACGGGGTCCAAACGGAATGAAACATTCGGGAACGTGATTTTCAGAACAAACGTGATCCAGAGGACTTGGAGTGGACGTCAAGCAATAGACGAGGAAGCCATGAGGTAGGGGGCACACCTACCCCCCCTGAGCGCGCCCTCCACCCTCGTGGCTCCACCGACCTACTTCTTCCTCCTATATATACCTACGTACCCCCAAACCATCAGAGGCATCCACGAAAACCTAATTCCACCGCTGCAACCTTCTGTACCCGTGAGATCCCATCTTGGGGCCTTTTCCGGCGTCCTGTCGGAGGGGGCATTGATCATGGAGGGCTTCTACATCAACACCATAGCCTCTCCGATATGTGTGAGTAGTTTACCTCAGACCTTCGGGTCCATAGTTATTAGCTAGATGGCTTCTTCTCTTTCTTTGGATCTGAATACAAAGTTCTCCTCGATTCTCCTAGAGATCTATTTGATGTAACTCTTCTTTTGCGGTGTGTTTGTCGGGACCGATGAATTGTGGGTTTATGATCAAGTTTATCTATGAACAATATTTGAATCTCCTCTAAATTCTTCTATGTATGATTGGTTATCTTTGCAAGTCTCTTCAAATTATCAGTTTGGTTTGTCCTACTAGATTGATCTTTCTTGCAATGGGAGAAGTGCTTAGCTTTGGGTTCAATCTTGCGGTGTCCTTTCCTAGTGACAGCAGGGGCAGCAAGGCACATATTGTATTGTTGTCATCGAAAATAAAAAGATGGGGTTTATATCATATTGCATGAGTCTATCCCTCTACATCATGTCATCTTGCTTAAAGCATTACTCTGTTCTTATGAACTTAATACTCTAGATGCATGCTGGATAGCGGTCGATGTGTGGAGTAATAGTAGTAGATGCAGAATCATTTCGGTCTACTTGTCGCGGACGTGATGCCTATATACGTGATCATACCTAGATATTCTCATAACTATGCTCAATTCTATCAATTGCTCGACAGTAGTTCGTTCACCCACCATAATACTTATGCTCTTGATTGAAGCCACTAGTGAAACCTATGGCCCCCGGGTCTATTTTCCATCATATTATTCTTCCAACACTTAGCTATTTTTATTGCCATTTATTTTACTTTGCATCTTTATTTCTTTTATCATAAAAATACCAAAAATATTATCTTATCATATCTATCAGATCTCACTCTCGTAAGTGACCGCGAAGGGATTGACAACCCCTTTATCGCGTTGGTTGCGAGGTTCTTATTTTTTGTGTAGGTGCGTGGGACTCGAGCGTGGTCTCCTACTGGATTGATACCTTGGTTCTCAAAAACTGAGGGAAATACTTACGCTACTTTACTGCATCACCCTTTCCTCTTCAAGGGAAAACCAACGCAGTGCTCAAGAGGTAGCAACTGCCGCCCTCAAGTCTAAGCTGGCTGAGGCGGAGCGACGAGAGGATGCCGCCACAGCCGCCCTGGTCTCGGTGCCAGCTTAACTAGCTTCCGCCTGCGCCGAACTGCTCCCTCTTCAGCAGCGGGGAGGCCATTGCGCGGCGGAACAGGGAGGAAGTGCTTCAACGGCGGACATTGGAGCGCATGCATGCCCCATGCTCCAGGGCCTCAGGAACAGGGCCAACACCGCGCTGGGCCACATCTGTGACGAGGATGCCCCTCATCCCCATGCGGACGACTACGCCAGTCACCTTCGCTTCTTCACCAAGGTGGTGACGCGCCTGGAGAACCGTTATGAGAGGCCTCGCCAGCTTATTGTTGTCGTGCATTACCTTAGCCTGTACGAGCCCCGCACCGGTGCGGGAGGTTGCGCATTCCGGGAAGCTCCTGAGAAGCCTGTCAACACGCCCGAGGGGGGCGCGTGATGGGCAAGTGCTAGCCGTGGCATGTCATGCGCGTGGCGCGTGTGCGCCGTGCCTAGCCCCGCTCGCGAGGAGCTCGTGAGGGGGAAGCGACAGGCGCGAACTCCAGATTAAGGCAAGAACCAGATAGCAAGAAATCGCTTAAACGAGAAATGGCACCCCCCTCACGCATCAATGAAAATTCAACTTCAACTTAAATCCAAATCCAGAAGGCAATGCTGCAGAAAAGAGATCCAAAGCAAATGGCCGCTTCCGGCGCCTAGTCTCGTCTTCTTGTCTTTGAGTCTTCTCACCAGCGCGGAGCTAAGTGCTGCCACTAGGACGTGGAAGGGAGCCCTCGAGGCCCGAGGGCGGCACTCCCGAGGCTCCGGGGCGTGTACAACCCCACTCATTATTACGTGAGAGTGTCACGAGCGGAGACCTTCACAGACGTGAGCCTTACTTCATATCGCCAGACGAGGGCCCCACCTTGCGCCACCCTCTACCTCCGTTGGGACGACCAGAAACCAGGACGACACCAAAGGGGGAAAAGGGGACGCCAGCGGCGCCCTCGACGATAAAGGGTCCTCTGTCGGGGGAAGGCTCGCCGGCGCCTCCCCGGTAGAGGGCCTACCTCCGGGTAACACCTTGCTCCGTGCGACGCGGGAGGGGCCTTGCTCCTGGCTCCTCCTACGCAGCCCCCAATGGGTCTCTCCTGGTGAGGCGGATATCGCCGGGCCGGAACCATCACCTGGTGATGTGACCTGATTCACTTGCGACTCATGGTTAGCGTAAGCTTGCCCCTGAGAGATTAGTGGTACCCTGTATCTGTTGTTGATGGCGCGGTTGGTGGGGCTCTCTGGCGGCTCCTGGAAGGCCTCAGCTCCTAACGCCTCCTCCTCCCAACCTGGTCTGAGGAACGAGCCGGGGTCGTCCTCCGGCGTGTACTTCTGGTCCATCATGCGGGGCACGTAGGCCTCCGAGGCTGCTGCCCCGAAGACCTCGCCGAAGTGCCCCACGCTTCATGTCGCCCGACCCGTCACAACGTCCTGAGGATGGTAGGGCAGTGCTCCGATGGGGCCATGTGCAGCAACGCTCGTTCCCGCACCCATCTAGGGTGGTGCGGGCGCGACAGGGCGCCCTCCACCGAGGATTGCGTTGATGTCGATGAGGCCCCCGTGCGTACTCGGGAGCACGCGGGCGCGACGAGGCCCGCCGTGGGATCCGGCCACGCTCGAGGCGTGGTGATAGCGAAGGCGGGCGGCGCCCTGCGGCCGCTGCGTCCAAGAGTTTCGGCGACTGCTCCAAAGAACGCATCTCGGTCGGTCTCCATCAGTCGGCACTGCAGCAGCTCCCGTGCCACCGTGAGTGCAGCCCGCACGTTCGCCTGCTCCCGTCGGGTGTGTGGCATCGTTGCCGCGGCATGGCTTGCTGCCCTTGCAGCAGCCCGCGCCTGTTGGGAAGTAAGGGCGGATGGCGCCTGGCCGCGCCGCCCGCACCCAGCAGCGTTAGGTGGCGCTCGTGCCGCCTGGAGCGCGGGGTTGAGGCTTTCTTGGGCAGGCGGCGCTGCCCGGGCTGGCCAGGCTGCCCAGCGGTCAGCGTCGGCCCTTGGGTCGCCGGACATCGGAACCGCGGAGCATTGGTGGATCAACTGGCGGGGAAGAGGCTCCGGTGCACCCTACCTAGCGTGCCAAATGTTGGATCTCGGGTTCCGGCAAAACCCTTAAGGTTCGAACTCTGGGGTGCGCGCGAAGATCTCTCCCTCACAGATCACACCCTCACACGCTTCGCGATCTCTAGGCTAACTCAACGAACTCGCGACACAAGGGACACAAGATTTATACTGGTTCGGGCCACCATTGTGGTGTAATACCCTACTCTAGTGTGGTGGTGGTGGATTGCCTCTTGGGTTGAGGATGAACAGTACAAGGGGAAGAACAGCCTCCTAAGGCAGGGTGTTCTTGTGGCTGGAGAACTTGTGTGGATGAGGATTCGATCCCCTCCTACTGTGGTGGCTAGTCCTATTTATAGAGGCCCTGGTCCTCTCCCCAAATATTGAGCAGGAAGGGATCCCACAACGGCCAATTTGAAAGGGCAAATCTAGTACAGCTTATCCTGGCAAAAGTGGTCTTCGTCTGCTAAAGGCTCTGGTGGTGACGCCGTCTTGGGCTCCACGGTGACCTCCGTCCTGCCGTCCTGCTGGTCTTGGTCTCGTTGCACCGATAGGGAAACCTTTGCTTGACGCCTCGGTACTCCTCGCCTGCGCTTGCCTCCTTAGCACCAAAGAGGAAACGAGGACCTTTGTCTTGTTGGCGCCACTTGGTCTCGATCGTCATGGCTCACGTCCACGAGAACCTCGCGAGGTTTGCCTTGCCTTGATCTCTCCGCCCTCATGAGCCAGCCTGGTGAGGCCGCTCTGAGGAGGTCTTGTGTCCGCCTCCATGAGGCTTGGCCCTCGCGAGGGTCTTGAAAGCTTGTTTGTGAAGATGGGTCAGACGGGCCCGCTCATGAAACCACGCCATGGGCATGAGCAGAGCAAGTTTGGGGACCCCTGTTCCTAGGATGCCGACAGTGCGCCTGCTTGTTTGTAGGCAGTAGGGCCTTCCTTCACCGGCCTCCTCCTCTCCTTTTTCTTGGGCTGACCTTCCAGACCCTTCCTTAACCCCTGCCCTAGTGTTGTCGGGCTAAGCACTGTACGACCCTTGGCTAGTTGAGCCTGTGCTGATGCGGCATCTTCAGGCGTGTCCTGTGAGGATTGCATGAAGAGAGACTTCTTGCAATCAACACTCCTAGAACGTTCCTGCCAGGGCAGATCATCCATCTCCTCATCAGCAAGCTGATAGCCCGAGTCGTCATATGGCTGACTCATCATTTCTAAGTCATTGTCATAGGCGCTTGTATTGAGGAAGTCATCCTCGTCCATCTCATCATCCATTCTTTGTTCTACGGGGGGCGATTACATCATCCACTATTGGACCGCCTTCCTCACGTTGTCCGACGCTCTCACCCGGCACTACAGGCGCCGGTAATTGCGTAGGCAGGGTGGTGGTGTTCATACCTGCTTGTTGATGTGTGGTTATTGGCGTGCTCTCGGCCAGCTCCAGACAAAGAAGATTCTTCGGCCATAGCAGCACCCAACCCTTGCAGTTTCCAAGCTGCGGTGGGATCTCGTCGTCCTCTCCCCCTAGCCATACTAGAGGAGGCAAATCCTCGTGCCCTGATTTCACACTCGACAAGGTAATCCAGAAGTGACCACTGGGCATCGGCTGGCCATGGAACGTGAGTTCCAAGGGCTTCATTATCACCGCCTTTCCCATGTCCACCTTCTGTCCTTTGATCAAGTAGAGTACGGTGCACGGGGTTTCGTCGGCCTATAAAGACATGTCTGGGCCGTAAAACATCCGAAAGGCAATGAAAACCGAATATTCCACATGTATGTTGGTGCGACATGTAATTACCGTGAGGGCGTCGAGCTCAGCCAAACACGAAGGCCTGCCTAGCGCGCCAGAGACTGAGGACGGGCCACTATGAGAGGGTGCGGGTGTGCGAGCAGGCGCGGTTGCGTGAGCAGGTGATGGTGCGGTTGTGTTGTTCACCGAGTTTCTCCCGACGAAGCAGGGCATGGGGAAATCATCTACCATCTTGTATGGATTTTCCTTCGTCCAGTTGATGATAGTCGGGATCAAGTTGGTAGCGAAATCATTTCTGCACGCATCTACAGCTGCAGCGACTGCCTGCTGTAGCAACTCATTTTTCTTCTCGGCTTCTTTTATTGCGTCCTCAGCTGCTTTTCTCTCAAACGCAAGCTTCACCTTCTCGTCGATTTCCGTCTGACTGGACTTATTTTTCTGCTTCTTGTCCTCCAGGCCCTTGTTGTAAAAGACCTTCCACGTGGCGCCAGAGACACACGTCCATATTGCGGCCGCTGGTCCAAAGGGAGTCCCTTAAGTTCGTTCATGGCCCGGTTGAGAGGGGTGTCCCACTTGGGCCTCATCGACGAAGACTGGCTTTCGGCTGCAAGCTTGTGTTGCTTGTCCTGCCGAAGGAACATGAACTATTTACGAATGTGTAGTCGACTTGATCAGAAACTAAATTTAAGGTGGTAAAAGAATAATTACCAGTGTTCTGATCAATTTCCTCGTGATCGGGTCTGTGTAAAAAACCTTCTTTTCCTTGTCCCACTTGTAGTGGGCCCTGATGAAGTCACGCTCCAAGGGGTTGCTAAACTTCACAAACAGGTCTGGGAGACCCGCATCACCCGAAGAAGGTCGCAGCGGCACCACCGGCTCCTTCGGCAAGTCACCACCTGGTAAATGGTAAGGGTAGGCCTGCATTGCGTAAGTCCATAGATTCTGTGTTTGATATAAATTGTAGTCGTCCATTGATTTCATTATTTCATAAGTCTGGCCATCTAATTTGATAGAAATTGCAGTCTAAGTCCATCGATTCCGATTTTCTTGCCATATTCTCTTATAGAAACTACAGTCCCTCGATTTCTTTTGCACATCATTCCCATCTATTTGAGATCGGCACAAGACTACTGCATATATACAAGTCTGCCGCAATCTTTTTTACATAATCAAACTGAGTTGAGTCCAGTTTAGAATGAACAAGAAAAATTCCAAGAAACTATAGTCCATCGAATCATTTTGCCCACCGGCTGTTCAATTCAATTCATTTTTATGGAATGCAACCCTATATTTTGTAGAACCAAATTGAGTTCAGTTAAGCCCAAACCAAGTTCAGTTCAGTTTAAAACCAAAAGCAATTTTAAGGTATTGCCATCTAGTCATTCAGATTGTCAAGCAGCAAGTTTTTGACACAATCAAACTAAGTTTTATTGATCTTATGGGAATGCACAAGGATGTATTGATCTGAAACCAATGATTCGATTAGATGAGGCGATGTTGTATTGTAGATTTATGAGAAATTGGTTCAGACTGACAGAGTTATGTTAGGATTTACAGAATTACTCTGTTTTAAGAAGCTGAAGGAAAATTTGAGGTACTGCTATTTAGTCATACAAATTATCAGGCAACAACTATTTTGAAGGAATCAAACTGACTACTTCTATAAGAAACTTACGTCCTGTAGTGTGTAGACACTTGAAGAAACATGTTTCCTGTAATATAAACACTTGAAGTAGGCATGCACCTAAAATAAACTGAATATGAAGCTCTGCAATTTCCTCATTGGTCCTGACATATTGGATCCTTTGCCATCCTTGGTTCAGGGGCTCATTCCAAGAAATTACAAAAATCTTCTTGCTTCAGTTGCTTGTTGCCTGGCATACCATGTGTCATCTCATTCCAACAAACACTCGAGGACTAATAAAAAAATAGTCTTGATGTAGTTGAATTGGTACCTGAAAAGGAAAATTATAATATTACAAATTACAGGTTGTCCAAATAGAAAGATCCGTTTAATTTGACGATTTGACAGGGAGTTACAATACTGGAGAAACTGTGGTTTCCAAAGCCAACTGGTACCAAATAATAAAGCAAAACCATGTTATACATCCACTTCTTTCTGTTCTGGAAAATCTATGCATTCTGCAAAACACTAAAATAACTACAGAATTTGCACAATTAAAACAGCAAGCTTGTCATACACTAATCAGATTATCCCTATGGAGCTCAAACTTGTAATTAGAAATACTGGTCTGGTGCAGATTGCAGTAACCATCTACTTTCGTCGACCATTACTCCAAGATTAAAATGTGATAATCATAATATAAGTTTGCTTCATGGAAAAATTGAAACATATTTGCTTGTACTCTAGCGATAGCTATACTCATTCCTAAGATAACAAATATGTATTTTGACAAACTGATGAATATTTTTGTCCACTTTTTTGTGATCAGATCGTCCATTGAGCAGGCAGGTAGAGGCATACATGGGCTTTGTAGCACTGTCCTGATGTAATGTAAAGATAGAGGTGCCAATAGTTAGTCACCTGCGAAAGAAGATGTGTTCATCAGAGCATGGACTCCTCTTTTCCCAACCTCTGTAGCCAATTTAGGTTGGAAAATTCGTGAATTTTTTTCATCATCATCTGCATGAGTTTCTCTATTGCTTGCATTTGTATGTATACATACTGACCTGGAGTAACTCCTCTTTATGCATAAGAAAATGAATTTTAGAAAAGGGCCATTTGGCGATGACTCATGTGTGCTGTGTTCAAGCCAGTTGACTAATGTTGCAGCTAAAGCATGTCTGGAGAAAGTAACCATGCAGAGATATAGGTTATTTAGAAACAAAATTCAAGCCAAAATTTTAAGATAAAACATGGTAAGCAAGATTTTTTTCACTTTTCTTCTCTTAGGGAGTTTTTTGCTGCAGCAGCCTACTACCATGACTCATGGTAGCAGGAAAATTTCAGTCCCACTGACGTGCAAACAAAGTATTCACACAACTGGAGCAAAGAAGGTCACAAGATGGAAAAAGTGATCATCATTATAGATAAAAATAGGATGGGTCAATAAAATAATAATTTCTCCTCAATCTAACATAGCAAAGCATGAATACACCAAAATAGTTACATAATTTGCCTGCTTTCCATACTACCTAGATAAATATATTTGCTTGAGGGAATTTGTAGAGATTAGAAAACCAACATAAAGCAAGCTGACATTGTTCTAACCTTCCAAATTGAGGTGCATCAGTAAGAAAACTGAAACTTCTTACCATGTTGCTTGCACAAGTAGCAGACTTCCTAGGTTTGAATCACTCCAAGAAATCAATGGGTAAATTGCAGCCACTACTTTCTTCTTCTCATTGTGTGGGAGGACGAAGTTGTTAAGACACCAACATAGGGACAGATTGCATTGCAAATTCGACAGTCAGGAACGACGGGGGCACATATCCGAAGAAAAACACATCGACGATGTGGTCTCTACTCTCTTATAGCCAGTTAAGAAAGTAGATGGAGAGCGCCATCACCAGGACGGATGCAGGGTTCATCCCTAGCAGCGATAGAGGTGACGACGAGGGGTTCATCTCCGTCGCACACAACCAGCTGTCTACCGACAGGCGGCATGCCCTGTCGAGCCAGCCTCGGTGCTCCGTCAAGGCTACTATTAGTGCATTAGCAGGTCGCCGCGCACACCTTCTCGCTTGCTTCATGCCCCTGTATTGCTTCTTGGCGCAGTATGCTTGCCGCCTACTCGTTGTCGCAGTTTGCACCCTACACACACACACACACACCAGCCACCAATTAACATATATGCATACACATAAGCAGCCATGCACCACATCCTCTACAGACCGAGGACAACATCTTCTACACACAATAAATTGACGATGTAGAACGATAGCAGTACAAAAAACAATTCAGTAGTCAATTTTCATCAAACACTATGTTTGCCTCGAATTCAGAATATTATGATAGGGGGAGTGGGATCCAGGGAGTCAGCAAGTAGGGGAGGTATACTGGGCGGCAAGTAGGAGGCATGCGCTGTCGAGGGGGCTCGGCGCCGTCTTCAGCGGGGCCGTGGGACGGATGCCAACGAGCAGCTCGTCCGTGCTCCCCGCATGGCCGACGAGCAGCTCGTTTGTCCTCCCCACATGGCCGACGAGCAGCTGCGGTTGGATGTCACGGGAGATGCGGCAGATCCTGCCGATCTCGTCCAGATTCGGCGACGGCAGAGCAAGGATGGGCACCGCGGAGCGGAGGGACCGGGGCATGGCGGCGAGCAGAGGAACGGGGCACGGCGGCTGAGGGATGAGGGCGCGGAGGCGTGCAGAGGGTTGGGGGCGAGGCGGCGGAGCAAACCTCATGTTCTTGTAAGGCTGTAGGAAACGTTTTTTTTCACTTATTTGGGCTACGAAGGAGTGGGGGTTAATTCCGATAAAGTTCAGGAGGTTATATGAAAAAGTGTCGTGACGACGTACACCGAGTCAAACTCGTGCAAACCTATTTTCCTGCGTGCCCAAGCCCATCCATCTAAACGTTTTCTCTAGACTTACTTAAAACGAGCAGAAATCTCAGCCGTCAATTCTTTATGGTTTATACAAGATCAATGGATATAAAGGGATGATTTATGGAGAACTATGAAAGCTCCCATCCTTTAATATTAGGTAAAGATATTCTAATGAGTCCTCCCAATCGTAAAAGATGTCCAAGATAATATATTTATATGTGAAGCTTCTCTTTGTTTATTACTTCCTATTAATTGCAACAATGACCAATAGTATGTTTGTCAACCCTCAACAAATTTTATTCATCATACTCCTTATATGTGAAGTCATCACCCTCCATAAGATTATTATATAATCTTTTGTTTCTTTTATTCTTTTTATTTTCCAAGATCAAGGAAAGGAAGCAAAGCCCTCAACTCAAAACTAATCTTTATTATATAACTCTCACACTTGATTACATAGATAGATTACAAAGCAAAAACTAAAAGACTAGATCATACTAAAACTTTTATGCTACTAGATCAAGATATAACCAAAAGGATCGAACTAAGATAAATGACAAAGATAAAGATGTGATGGTGATACGATACCGGGACACCTCCCCCAAGCTCGGCACAAGCCAAGGGGAGTGCCCATACCCATGTACTCAAGGCTCCTTCTTCGGAGGTGGTGATGATGAAGTTGACGATGTGGGAGGCTTGTCCTCCGTCTTCCAAGGCATAGTCTCAGCATCATAAAAAGATGAACGAATCTCCGGGATCCTCTCATCTACAGCCAAATTCATCCTCTTAAATCTATATTCATACTCACAGTTTTGGTTTTACAGGTCACATATCTGGGCTTGGCGATGCTTAGTTTTCTCATGAAGCTTGAAGATGGCCTCTCCAATACTATTGTTGTCCAGCTTGTGATCACAGGTAAAATCTGTAATCATGGAGTGGTTGGCGTTGAGTCCGCGTTCCACCATCCCTTGGCACTTGAAGACCTCCTACTCCACCACTTCAAGCTTGGCCTCCACGCTTCTGGTCCTCCTTGGCCCTTAAACATCCCGGATGTGAAGCACCCCCTGTTGCATCTCAATGATTTGTGGGTGTTTCATCACCTTCGGAAGGTAGGGGTTGATGACCATCTCATCGAACTTGTCCTTGGGACACTTGGGGATGTCATGGCGACCTAGATCTGTCAGAAAAATAGTTTGAAACAAGAACAGAGGGTATTGCCATGAGACGGTGGTCAAAACCTTCGGGATATTATATAATGAATTTTTACCGTGCAAAACAAGTATTCTGGGAGAAAACAAAGTCTAGAGGGCACACGAGGTGGCCACAGGCTTGGGAGGTGATACGTCTCCAACGTATCTATAATTTATGAAGTATTCATGCTATTATATTATAATTCTTGGATGTTTTACAATCATTTTATAGCAACTTTATATCATTTTTGGGACTAACCTATTGACCCAAAGGCTCAGTGCCAGCTTGTCGCTTTTTGCTTGTTTTTTACATCGCAGGAAATCAATATCAAACGGAGTCCAAACAACGCGAAACTTTTTTGTGGATTTTGATGGACCAGAAGACCACCAATGGGCAAGAGCAGCACCTAGGGGGTGCCCTGAGGGGGGCACAACCCACCAGGGCATGCCTGGGGGCCCAGGCGCGCCCATGTGGGTTGTGCCCACCTTGGTGGCCTCCCGCACCCCCTCTTTACCCTATAAATTCCCAAAAATTTTAGAAACCCTTGGGGTTAACCTAGATCAGAAGTTCCACAGCCGCAAGGCTCTGTAGCCACCGAGAACCAATCTAGGTCCTATTCGGCACCCTGCTGGAGTGGGGAATCATCTACGTTGGCCATCTCCATCATCCCGGCGGCCACCACGATGAGGAGGGAGTAGTCCACCCTCAGGGTTGAGGGTTTGTACCAATAGCTATGTGTTAAATCTCTCTCTCTCTCTCTCTCTCTCTCTCTCTCTCTCTCTCGTGTTCTTGAGATGTCATGATCTTAATGTATCACGGACTTTGTTAATATAGTCGGATCATAAGGTGTTTTCCCCTCTCTATCTTGTTGTGATGAATTGATTTTTCCCCTTTGAGATTTATTCGTTGTTATCGGATTGAATACTTTCATGGATTTGAGAACACTTGATATATGTCTTGCAATTGTATACTTGTGGTGACAATGGGGTATCGTATTGGTTCACTTGATATATGTTTTTTGGCACTCAACTCGCGGATTCTCGAGGTGACATTGGGGTAATCTATGCATAGGGGTTGATGCACGTTCTTGTCTTTGTTTCTCCGGTAGAAATCTTGGGGCACTCTTTGAAGTTCTTTGTGTTGGATTGATTATTATGAATATGAATTTTCTTTGGTGTTATTCTAGTACAAACTCTAGGATAGATCGAAAGGAAAGAATAGCTTTGTGTTATTTAGTACAAACTCTTGAATAGATCCAATGGAAGGAATAGCTTTGAGGTGGTTTCGTACCCTACAAACATTTTATTCTTATGTTCTCCGCTAGATAGGAACTTTGGAGTGATTCTTCATCGCACTTTGAGGGGTGGTTATATGATCCAATTATATTGGCACTGTTCGGAGATTGCACTAGCGAAAGTACGGACCCTAGGCCTCATTTTCAAGCATTGCAATACTGTTTTTGTGCCCATTTTCTATTTGCTACCTTGCTGTTTTTATTTATTCAGTTTATAAAAGTATATTTCTACCATCAATATTACACTTTTATCACCATCGATCTCTTCGCCGAACTAGTGCACCTATACAATTTGCCATTGTATTAGGTGTGTTGGGGACACAAGAGATTTCTTGTATTTGACTACAGGGTTGTTTGAGAGAGACCATCTTCATCCTACGCCTCCCATGGATTGATAAACCTTAGGTCATCCACTTGAGGGAAAATTACTCTTGTCTCTGTAACTTCTGCGATTGGAGGCCCAACGCGAGTCTACAAGAATAAAGTTGCGTAGTAGACATCAGGAGGCACGCCCCCAAGGACCTCGTGCACTATTCAGACTACTTCTTTTTTTAGTTTTTTATATATTCCAAAACGGAGTAAAATTGCTTTTGGAAAACTTTTGGAGTCGGTTTACTTACCGTATCTCATACCTAATCCTTTTCAGAGTTCTGGAGCGTCCTAGAAGCTTTCCCTTATGTACTCTTCCAGTGTTATGGTATGAATAATATTAGTTTCAATGGGCGTGCCTGAAATATAATGTTTGATTCTTTGGCCAATCACCACCTTCGGATTATTGCCCTCAGCATTCTTGATCTTGATGGCACCAGAATGATAAACTTCTTCGATATGTAAGGACCTTTCCATTTGGAGAGAAGTTTTCCTGCAAAAATCTTAAACGAGAATTGTATAGCAAGACTTTTTGCAGGAGATTCTCATTTAAGATTTTTTGCAGGAAAACTTCTCTCCAAATGGAAAGGTATTTATAATCGAGAAAGCTATCATTAATAGTTAACTGTTCATCGAGAAAGCTATCATTAACCTATAACAGTTAATTGTTCATCGAGAAAGCTATGATTAATAGGTAGTGGTCCATCAAGAATATTTTCTAACCTAGACAAGTTGTCTGCTACGGGGTTCTCATCTCCCTTTCTATCACTAATATGTAAATCAAATTCTTGTAACAAGAGAACCCACCTAATGAGTCTAGGTTTAGCATATTTCTTTTCTATAAGGTATTTAATAGCAGCATGATCAAGGGAAACAATTACTTTGGAATCAACAATGTAAGATCTAAATTTATCATAAGCAAACACAACCGCTAAAAACTCCTTTTCAGTAGTAGCATAATTTCTTTGAGCATTGTCTAGAGTTTTACTAGCATAATGGATAACATTTAATTTCTTATCAACTCTTTGTCCTGGAACAGCACCAACGACATTATCACTAGCATCACACATAATTTCAAAGGGTAGGTTCCAATCAGGTGGTTGAATAATAGGTGCAGAGATGAAGGCTTTCTTAAAGATTTCAAATGCTTCTACACAATCATCATCTAAAACAAATGGAACAACTTTTTATAAAAGATTGGTGAGAGGCCTAGAAATTTTAGAGAAGTCTTTGAAACCTCCTATAGAAACCATCATGACCAAGAAACTTCTTATACCTTTGATATCTTTAGGACACGACATTTTTTTCAATAGCATCAACTTTACCTTTATCAACTTCAATGCCTCGTTCGGAGATTTTATGCCCCAAGACAATACCTTTATCAACTTCAATGCCTCGTTCGGAGATTTTATGCCCCAATTCAAGACAAGATTAGTTTCTTCACATCTCTGCAACACTCGATCAAGGTTGCCCAAGCAATCATAAAAATAAATTCCGTAAACGAAAAAATCATCCATGAAAACCTCAACAATCTTTTCATAAAATTCAGAGAATATAGCAGTCATACATCTTTGAAAGGTGGCAGGTGCATTGCATAAACCAAAAGGCATACATCTATAAGCAAAAGTACGAAAAGGGCATGTAAAAGCAGTTTTTTCTTGGTCCTCTTATGACACAGGTATTTGGGAAAAACCAAATATCCATCTAGAAAACAAAAATGTGTATGTTTTGATAGTCTTTCTAGCATTTGATCAATAAAAGTAGAGGATAATGATCTTTCCTAGTAGCTTTATTTAATTTTCTAAAATCAATAAGCATTCTATAACCTGTTATAATTCTTTGGGGGATCAATTCATTTTTATCATTAGGGACTACGGTAATACCTCCCTTCCTTGGGACACAATGAACAAGACTTACCCATCTACTATCAGCTATGGGATAGATTATACCTGCTTCCAGAAGCTTTAATATTTCGTTTCTTTCCACTTCCTTCATCTTAGGATTTTATAGTCATTGGTGATCAACAACAGGTTTAGCATCAGGCTCCATAGTAATCTTATGCTGACATAGAGTGACACTAATGCCCTTAAGATTATTAAGAGTATATCCAATAGCGGCACGATGCTTCCTTAGAGTTTTCAATAATCTCTTTTCTTCATGCTCTGAAAGTTTAGCACTAATAATCACAGGATATATCTTCTTTTCATCAAGATAAGCATATTTCAATGTGTCAGGTACTTGTTTAAGACCGAACACGGGCTCGCTCTTGGCTAGAAGAGGATCTCCACCTCCAAGAGTCTCAACAGGAAAGTTGTGTTTCAAAACAGGCATTTGTTCAAAGAATATCTCATCTATTTTGTTTCTTTCATTCATAAACATATCATTTTCATGGTCTAGCAAATATTGTTCTAAAGGATCAGTAGGAGGCATAGCAATAGAAGCGAGACCAATAATTTCATCTTTACTAGGCAATTCTTTATCATGGGGTTGTCTATGGAATTTGGAGAAATTAAGTTCATGAGACACATCACAAAAACTTACACTAAGAGTTTCTTTCTCACAATTTATCTTAGCATTAACCACTGTTCAAGATATCTTCCGATACTCCGATAAATCGGATGATTTATCGTTTACCGTTGTCTGGCCGATAAGATAATTTGGCCGATAAATCAGCCGATATGGCGATAAATCAGCCGATATGACGATATGCCGACAAACTGGCCAATTTACCCCATATCATGGGTCGACCGATAAGTTCCCGATAAGCGATATCGCCAACATTGGCATTAACAGTGTTCAAGAAAGGTCTGCCAAATATAATGGGACAAAATCATCTTGTGCGGAACCAAGAACTTGAAAATTAGTATGGTATTTTATTTTCTCACACAAGATTTCAACATCTCTGAAAATCCCAAGTGGTGTGACAGTATCTCTATTACCAAGTTTAATAGTAACATCGTTATCTTCTATTTTAGTAGGTGCAATATCATTCATAATTTCTTGATATAAAGTAAACGGGATTGAACTCACACTGGCACCCAAATCACATAAGCCATGATAACAATGATCTCCTTTTTTGACAGGGACAACATGCATGACAACAACAGGTCTATGTTTATCTTTTTCATAGGGTTTAGCAATTGTTGTAGCTTCATCACAGACATAAATAACATGCCCATCTATATTTTCACCCAAGAGATCTTTAACCCTAGCAACATTAGGTTTAACTTTAATTTTTCAGAGGGTGTAGGTGTTCTTGTATAACTCTTGTGAACTATGGCTGAAGCCTTAGCATCTTCTTTTATCCTAATAGGAAAAAGGTGGTTTCTCAATATAAGAGTAGGAATAATTGGATCAGCACTATAAGTAATGGTTTCTTCTTCAGCTTTAGCGGGTTCTACTATTTTTACTTCAATGGTAGGATGATATTTAAACCACTTCTTCGTAGGGAGATCAACATGAGTAGCAAAAGAATCACAAAATGAAGCTACTATCTCAGAGTCAAGTCCATATTTAGTGCTAAATTCACGAAAAGCATCGGTATCCATAAAAGATTTAACACAATCAAACTCAAGCTTTATGCCTGACTCCTTACCTTGGTCGAGCTCCCAATCTTCAGAGTTGCATTTAATGCTTTCCAAAAGATCCCATCTGAATTCAATAGTCTTCTTCATAAAAGAACCAGTACAAGAAGTATCGAGCATGGACTTAAGCCTCCCCCAAGCTTAAGTCTCCCCCATTACGAGAAAGCCGAGCATAAAAATTATGAATAATAATTTCTCTTGAGAGTTCATGATCGGGTCGTGAATATAACATTGACTTAAGCCTCCCCAAAGCTTGAGCGATACTTTCTCCCTCACGAGGACAAAAATTATATATATAATTCCGATCACGATGAACCAGATGCATAGGATAAAACTTTTGATGAAATTCCAATTGCAATCGGTTGTAATTCCAAGCTCCAATATCATCACATGGCCTATACCATGTCAATGCCTTTCCCTTGAAAGATAAAGGGAAGACCTTCTTCTTGACTTCATCTTCAGGTAAACCTACAAACCTAAAAATCCACAAACTTCATCCACATAGATTAGATGCACATCAGGATGTAGTGTTCCATCTCGTGTATAAGGATTAGCTAGCAGTTTCTCTATCATACCCGAAGGAATTTCATAATAAATATTTTTAGTAGGCGCAGTAGGTTGAGGAGCAACTCTTTGTTCTTCCAGTCGAGGTGAAGATAGCCCGAACAAGCCCCTCAAAGGATTATTTTCCATAGTGACAAATGACAATAAATTTCAGCACATAATATAAATTTTTCCTTACCAAATTCCACTCACAAAAGGCGCTTCACTCCCCGGCAACGGAGCCAGAAAAGAGTATTGATGATCCACAAGTACAGAGGATATATCGTAGTCCTTTCTATATGTAAGAGTGTCGAACCCAACGAGGAGCAGAAGGAAATGACAAGCGGTTTTCAGCAATGTATTTTCTGCAGGCATTGAAATTATCAGTAACAGACGTAACGGGTGACAAGTAACAAGTGTAGGAAAGGTACAGCAAGGTGGCCCAATCCTTCTTATAGGAAAGGATAAGCCTGGACAAACTCTTATATAAAGCAAAGCCATCCCAAGGACACATGGGAATTGATAGAGGCAAAGGTGTCCCGATGTTTCGATGAGATGGTGGCTATCGTTTCTGTGGGAGTCGACCTTGACGATCCGACTACGTACGTGCGAGACGTCGCGCCTTAGCAATTGCTAAACCAACTTCCGAGGGTTATTGACCACGCCGGAGCACGATCAACCTGACCACGAGGGCCTGTTTCTTACGAGCAAACGAAGAACAAGCAAGAAACTAAGATTGCAATCTGGATATTGCGAATCTAAGTGGAAAGATTTATTAATGAAGGTGGGGTTCTGAGACGCCTTGGTCTGGTCGTTGAACACAAACGAAGTACGCGAAGTTGCAGCTAAGGCAAACTTTTGATCTAAACAAAACCCAAAATCTAAACGGTGCCCTAAGGGATGTATATATGGAGGAAGAGGGGAATTTCGTGGCCCTTGGTGGAGGGGTCCAAATCAACCCTATCTCTTGTTTCCCCACACATACGGACTCTAAAAATAGCCTATACTTGTGTATTTCGAAATTACAAGGGCCTGGCCCAATAATAAGGTGACGTGACACCTAGAATAGCCTCGGGACGAAATTTATGAAGTAGCATCTTGTATATTTCGTCCAAGGCTTCATGCACCCATTATGGTGGCTTCAAAGTCCTGAAATCATCACTTGTAACTCCGTTCTTATTCCCCTTGCGCATGGCATCATCTCCATGCTTGTTCTTGCTCCAATGTCCATCCTTCTCCAAGCTAGGCCTTTCATTTGTAAGCAAAACAAATGTATCCAATTTAGGCTGCATCATATTCTCATGAACATTAGAATCATTACCAAGAAACGAAAGTACCTGATAATTTAATTGTCGTGCGCGAGCTCTAGTAATTGGTCCAGTATATGTAGCAGTAGGGGCTGCGGGTGTAACAATTGTATTGATGTCCTCATCATCCTCCCCTTCTTGAAATGAAGTCGTCCTCATTTAAAGCTCATCTTCCTCACCCAAATAAGGCTTCAAATCTGCAATGTTAAAAGTGGGACTAACCCCAAAATCTGCAGCAGCTCAAGTTTATATGCATTATCATTTACTTTCTCCAACACCTTAAAGGGACCATCAAAGACGTGGCATTAGCTTTGATTTGCGCAATCAGAAATCTATCCTTACGCAAATGTAACCAAACAAGATCTCCGTGAGCAAACACAACATGTTTTCTACCCTTATCTCCGACAAGTTTATATTTAGCAGTCATACGCTCAATGTTTTCCTTAGTTAACTCATGCATTTTTAAAATCAATTCAGCACGTTGTTTAGCATCAAAATCAATAGGTGCACGAGGTAGGAAACCATACACAACTTCAAAAGGGCACATCTTAGTAGTAGAATGCAATGAACGATTATAAGCAAATTCAATATGAGGCAAGCATTCCTCCCACATTTTCTTATTATTCTTCAAAACAGCCCTAAGCATAGTAGACAATGTTCTATTGACTACTTCAGTTTGTCCATCGGTTTGGGGTGACAAGTAGTACTAAAAAGCAGTTTAGTCCCCAACTTAGCCCATAAACATCTCCAAAAGTGGCTAAGAAATTTAGTATCACGATCTGAAACAATAGTATTTGGCACACCATGCAAGCGAATAATTTCATGAAAGAACAAATCTGCAACATGAACAAAGATCATCGCTTTTATAACATGGTATAAAGTGTGCCATTTTCGAGAATCTATCCACGACAACAAATATGCTATCCTCCCTTCTTTGTTTTAGGTAAACCTAAAACAAAGTCCATAGATATATCCTCCCAAGGAACACTAGGTACAGGCAAAGGCATATATAAACCATAAGGATTGAGTCGTGACTTAGCTTTTTGACATGTAGTGCAGTGAGCAATAAAACGCTCAACATCCCGTCTCATCTTTGGCCCAAAAAAATGTGTAGCAAGTACATCCTCCGTCTTCTTCACGCCAAAGTGTCCCATTAGTCCTCCTCCATGCGCCTCCTGCAACAACAAAAGACGAACGGAGCTAGCTGGAATGCATAGCTTGTTAGCACGGAACACAAATCCATCATTAACTATTTAACTTGTTCCACGTTCTTCCTTCTTTACAATTCTGCAATACATCTTTAAAATCAGCATCATGCACATATTGATCTTTGATGGTCTCCAAACCAAATATTTTGAAGTCAAGTTGTGAAAGCATAGTATAGCGACGAGACAATGCATCAAATAACATTTTCTTTACCCTTCTTGTGTTTAATGACATAAGGGAAAGTCTCAATGAATTCAACCCATTTAGCATGTCTACGATTCAGTTTAGCTTGACTTTTAATATGTTTCAAAGATTCATGATCGTAATGTATAACAAATTCTTTGGGCCATAAATAATGTTGCCATGTTTCTAAAGTCCTAACAAGAGCATATAATTCTTTATCATAAGTAGAATAATTCAGACTAGGCCCACTCAATTTTTCGTAAAAGTATGCAACAGGTTTGCCATCTTGTAATAACACACCTCCTAATCCAATTCCACTAGCATCACATTCAAGCTCAAAAGTCTTATTAAAATCAGGAAGTTGGAGTAAAGGAGCATGTGTCAACTTATCTTTCAATACCGTGAAGGCTTCTTCCTGTGGTACCCCAAACAAAAGGCACATCCTTCTTTGTAAGCTCATTGAGAGGTGCAGCAATGGTGCTAAAGTCTCTCACAAAACGCCTATAGAAACCAGCGAGTCCAAGAAAACTCCTCACTTGTGTGACCGTTTTGGGCTGCGGCCAACTCTCAATAGCTTCAATCTTGGCTTTATCAACTTCAATTCCATGTGGAGTAACAACATAGCCAAGAAAAGATACTCGGTCGGTGCAAAAGGTGCACTTCCCAAGGTTACCAAACAAACGTGCATCACGTAGAGCATTAAAAACAGCACGTAAATGTTCCAAATGTTCTTCCAAAGATTTGCTATAAATCAAGATATCATCAAAATAGACTACCACAAATCGTCCAATGAAAGCACGTAAAACTTCGCTCATTAGTCTCATGAAAGTACTAGGTGCATTAGTTAACCCAAAAGGCATGACTAACCACTCATATAAACCAAACTTAGTTTTAAATGCTGTTTTCCATTCATCTCCCAATTTCATACGAATTTGATGGTATCCACTACATAAATCAACTTTGGAGAATATTGTAGAGCCACTCAATTCATCAAGCATATCATCTAGCCTAGGAATAGGATGACGATAACGAATAGTAATATTATTAATGCCTCTACAATCAACACACATACGTGACGTACCATCCTTTTTAGGCACTAGTATAATAGGAACAACACAAGGACTAAGAGATTCGCGTATATAACCTTTGTCGAGCAGCTCCTGTACTTGACGCATAATCTCCTTCGTCTCATATGGATTGATACGGTGTGGTGCACGGTTGGGTAGCGATGTGATGAGGACATGACTACCTTGGATAAGACCAAAAATATTGCATACATGCATATTTGTCAGGTGATTTCTAGTGCAAACTATTCAATAATCTATTTATGTTATCCAGAACAAAAATACATCACATACTTTTGTGTTTTGTCTAATTGTAGGTGTATGGGACATTTGTACAATACACATATGAAGATAAGGGAAAAGGAGAAGTTTAGGTGCTGTTCAAAAAGTCCTCTCACGTCACTTTTGGACCAAGAGAAGATAGAGTCCAAGTCTCTCACGTTCTCGGACTCAGATTCGGATACTGCAGACATACCTGACTCAAAACGTCAATAACTTTTTCATCCGGACTCCAAATTGGGTGATTCTTTTTTTTGGAAAATAGATTTCGTGCACTTTCCAACCCAATTGGATTCACCTTCAAATTCGTCCGGAGCGTTGAGTTATGGACGAAACAATCTGATCTTTGCAGCAGAATCCGAGTCAAACTACAAGTCCAAAGGTGTTACGTCACCTCCGCTTGGGCCCATTGGCCTTGTACGACCTAGGGTTAGTTTTAGGCTGCCTTGGGACGTCCTCCCACCTCCTTGGCCGCCACCCCTTGCTCCTATATAAGTAGATCCATCTAGTAGCTTTTTCCTTGGGATTTGTTTAGTTAAAGTTAGCCATTGCAACTTCGTGTACTTTGTTTGTGTCCAACGACTGCACCAAGACCGCTTACGGATCCCCACCATTATCAATACTTCATATATATTCGCAATATTCAGATTGCTTTATCATATTCTTGCTTGTTCTTCGATTGCTTGCAGGAATAGACCTTCGTGGTCGTTGATCGTGCTCGGCGTGGTCAATAACCTCTCGGAGTTGGTTTAGCGATTGCTAAGGCGCAACGTCAGGCACGCTTGTAGTCGGATTGTCAAAGTCGTCTCCACCAAATCGATAGTTATCATCTCATCGAAGATCGGGACCCTCGCCTCTATCAAGTGGTATCAGTTTTCAGGTTGCTCGGTGAGAATTTCCAATTATCCATAGATTAGATTTATTTTCTTACCTATTGTCCAAGAAAAAGCCACAAAAAAAAGTTAGATTTATTCATCCTTTGTCCAAGCCAGTCTGAGCCTTTACAGTTTTCTTTTCATTGTTTGCATTATTGAATTATCGGTTTGCATCGCCGTGTCGAGTTGCTGGTCTTAGTGTCTAGTTCGTTTAGAGTTTCGAGTTCTGTTCACATTAGTCACGCCGCTGCATCGTTATCCCTTCCGTTGACCATCATCCATCCATCAATTTCCACCACGTGCTACCCACCGTTCATTGTCATAATCATAGTTGAGATCGTTCACATCTTCACTTGATCCAATATGCATCTTATCTAGTTTGTTTGGAAAGAGGGAGAGAAAAAAAAAGAGAGAAAAAAAAGTAAAAAAAAAGTCAGAGAAAAAAAAAGAGAAAGAAAAAGGAAAAAAAGTGTGAGAAAAAAAAAGAGAGAAGAAAAAAAAACAAAGTTTGGATCTATCTAGACTCAATCTCGTAGCTGAATTCGGATTGGACTCTGTTTTGTGCAATCGCTCAAAAAACAGGCATAACATCCTCATCTGAAGTCCGCTTTTGGCTCATGAGTACTCAAATTAAAGCTAGAGACGAGCCGCATCTAAATAGTTGCAGAAGCTAGTTCAATATTTGGCACCTCAAAATCGGCTTCTAAATAGGTCTTTTTGATGAGGACATGACTACCTTGGATAAGACCAAAAATATTGCATACATGCATATTTGTCAGGTGATTTCTAGTGCAAACTATTCAATAATCTATTTATGTTATCCAGAACAAAAATACATCACATACTTTTGTGTTTTGTCTAATTGTAGGTGTATGGGACATTTGTACAATACACATATGAAGATAAGGGAAAAGGAGAAGTTTAGGTGCTGTTCAAAAGTCCTCTCACGTCACTTTTGGACCAAGAGAAGATAGAGTCCAAGTCTCTCACGTTACGGACTCAGATTCGGACTGCACAGACATACCTGACTCAAAACGTAAATAAATTTTTCATAAGGACACCAAATTTGGTGAATCATTTTTTGTTGGAAAAAAGATTTCGTGCACCTTCCAACCCAATATGATTCACCATCAAAATCGACCGGAGCGTTGAGTAATGGAAGAAACAATCTGATGAAGCAGCAGAATCCGAGTCAAACTACAAGTCCAAAGGTGTTACGTCACCTCCGCTTGGGCCCATTGGCCTTGTACGACCTAGGGTTAGTTTTAGGCTGCCTTGGGACGTCCTCCCACCTCCTTGGCCGCCACCCCTTGCTCCTATATAAGTAGATCCATCTAGTAGCTTTTTCCTTGGGATTTGTTTAGTTAAAAGTTAGCCATTGCAACTTCGTGTACTTTGTTTGTGATGAGGACATCAATACCATTGTTACACCCACAGCCCCTGCTGCTATACATACTGGACCAATTACTAGAGCTCGCGCACGCCAATTGAATTATCAGGTACTTTCGTTTCTTGGTAACGATTCCAATGTTCATGAGAATATGATGCTGCCTAAATTGGATACATTTGTTTTGCTTACAAATGAAGGGCCTACCATGGACAAGAAAGATGAACCTTGGAGCAAGTTCAAGCATGGAGATGTTGGCATGCGCAAGGAGAACAAGAACGGAGTTACAAGTGATGATTCCAGGACTTTGAAGCCACCCTAATGAGTGCATGAGGCCTTGGACGAAATATACAAGATGCCACTTCATAATATTCGTCCATAGGCTATTCTAGGTGCTGCGTCACCTTATTATTGGGCCAGGCCCATGTAATTTCGAAATACTTAAGTATAGGCTGTTTTTAGAGTCCGTATGTGTGGGGAAACAAGAGTTAGGGTTGATTTGGACCCCTCCACCAAGGGCCACGAAATTCCCCTCTTCCTCCATATATACAGCCCTTAGGGCACCGTTTAGACCTTGGGTTTTGTTTAGATTAAAAGTTCGCCATAGCTGCAACTTCGTGTACTTCGTTTGTGTTCAACGACCAGACAAAGGCGTCACAGAACCCCACCTTGATCAATAAAGCTTTCATCTTATATTCGCAATATTCAGATTGCAATCTCAGTTTCTTGCTTGTTCTTCGTTTGCTCGCAGGAAACAGGCCCTCGTGGTCGGAGTTGATCGTGCTCCGGCGTGGTCAATAACCCTCGGAAGTTGGTTTAGCGATTGCTAAGGCGCTGACGTCTCGCGACGTTCGTAGTCGGATCGTCAAGGTCGACTCCCACGTAAACGATAGCCACCATCTCATCGAAACATCGGGACACCTTTGCCTCTATCGGTTTGTGTCCAACGACTGCACCAAGACCGCTTACGGATCCCCACCATTATCAATACTTCATATATATTCGCAATATTCAGATTGCTTTATCATATTATTGCTTGTTCTTCGATTGCTTGCAGGAATAGACCTTCGTGGTCAGGTTGATCGTGCTCCAGCGTGGTCAATAACCTCTCGGAGTTGGTTTAGCGATTGCTAAGGCGCAACGTCGTGCATGTTTGTAGTCGGATCGTCAAAGTCGTCTCCACCAAATCGATAGTTATCATCTCATCGAAAGATCGGGACACCCTCGCCTCTATCACGATGCACCGGGAATTAAGTCAATTTGATGCTCAATCCCTCGAATAGGTGGTAATCCCGGTGGCACGTCTTGTGGGAAGACGTCAGCGAACTCCTGCAAAATGTTAGTGACAGCAGGGGGCAAAGAGGAAGTCACGTCCTCGAATGAAAATAATGCCTCTTTGCACACAAAAGCATAGCAAACAGATTTGCTAGAATCTAGCTCATCAATATCAGATTCGGTGGCAAGTAAACATGCACTTTTCAGTTTAATTTCAGAAGCAACATTAGATGGTTTATTATTAGGCTTCATTTGTTGCTCAAATTCTTTTGCCACAATCTGATTTTCACTCTTATTTTTCTCCTGTTTTGCTTTTATTAGCTCTATTAATATCATCTTTCAAAATGGAATCAGAGTCATAGGAAGCAAAGTAACATTTTTATCCTTGTGAACAAGAGTATACTGATTGTTTCTACCATGGTGTATAGAATTTTTATCAAATTGCCATGGTCTACCAAGTAATAAGGAACATGCTTGCATAGGTACCACATCACAATGAACATAATCAGCATATGTAGAGATACTAAAATACACACGAACAGTACGTGTTACCTTAACCTTGCCGCTGTTGTTGAACCATTGGATGTAGTAAGGATGTGGATGTGGCCTTGTGGTGAGAGAAAGCTTCTCCACCATATCCATGCTAGCCAAGTTGTTGCAGCTCCCTCCATCTATGATGACGCGAATAGAACGTTCCTTCACAACTCCCTTTGTATGGAACAAGTTATGCCTCTGATTTTGCTCAGCTTGTGTAACCTGCACACTCAAAACACGTTGAGCAACTAAACATTCATACATGTCAGCATCTTCAGCAGCCATGTATTGCGTCTCATGATCAGAATCATCTCCACCGTGTTCTTCATGTGTAATAAGAGCCAAAGTCTCTTCATCATAGTCACTAGCGGACTCATACCCACCATCCTCAGTAGCAATCATCACACGCTGAGATTGGCATTCTCTCGCAAAATGTCCTCTTCCCTTACAACTACGACAAATAATATCACTTGTGTCCCCTGTTGACGCCATGGAAGAAGAAGAGCTCTGTGTAGGCCCAGCAGGTGTGCTCTTGGCAGATAGTGGTGGTTGTGCCTGCTTTCTTGTATCACGGTTGGAGGTGGCAGCCGACGGAGGTGTCGGTGTAGTAGAACTTGTGGAAGTAGATGATGCACGTGGTGTCCATGATGCAGGTCGACCTGCAGAAAAGTTAGTCCGCGCCAACGCCTGTCGATCCTGCACTTCACGTTCATCTTTACAAGCAAGATGGAATAATCGAGTGATATTAGTATAATCCTTGTAGTCTAGAATGGTCTGAATATCTCTATTTAATTCACCGGAAAACGTGCAAGCATAGCTTCATTCTCCTCAACAATACCACATCTAATCAAGCCAGTTTGTAATTCACGATAATATTCTTCTACCGAATTTTTTCCTTGTCTTAAGCGCTGCAATTTTTAAAGTAATTCACGTTGATAATATGGTGGAACCCAACGAGTACGCATAGCAGTTTTCAAAGCAGCCCAAGTAGCTGGAACAGGATATAATCTACAATGTTCAGACCACCAAACACATGCAAAGCTAGTGAAAGCACAAACAAAGAACGGAACACGTCTCTCCTCGTGGATATTGTAAACATGTAAATTGTTGTTCAGTCTCTAACTCCCAAGTAAGATATATATCGTGAACATATCTACCCTCAAATGGTGGAATATTCAACTTCAGTTTAGGGAGATGGTCATGATCTCGCACTGAGGGGGAGCCCTAACATTGCCATTATTTGCATGTGGACGACCTGGTGGTTGTGGTGCTGGTGGTTGCACGTAGTTCGATGTTGATCAACCTCATCCTCGTAATCTCTCACATAATCATCCTCCCCACATCGCCAGCAGGAGCCACGAAGTATCAACAAAGCACCGCAGCTTGGCGGCTGAAGAGGGACACGGCTCGCTCGGCGGAGGGCTGTTTCGCGATGTGGAGGTAGTCGTTGTTGTTGTTGTAGAGGTGTGTTAGGTGCAGCCGGTGGTGGTGGTGGTAGGACGCGCGAGCAATTCATTAAACTTGTTATCGAGCTTTGTTTCGAACGCCTTCTCAATGCCATCTATCTTCTCCATGGCCTCTTCAAATCTATTTAGCACATCTTCCACCTGCCCACTCATCATTTGTTGAAACTTATCATGTAGCGCTTTGTTTGTCATGTTCTCCCCAGTCTAAATCGGCTTGTGATCCTGCCATGGTTAGCAGCAATAGAAACACACAAGAATATGATTGACAGACTACTAGAAAGTGGTGGTGGTGGTGTGGTGGGCGGTCACAAATCCGTCAAGCAAATCTCAAATTCTTACCAGTTCTTACCCAAGAAGAAAGCGGTGATCGGCAACCGATGTAGTCAAAACTCTCAAAGCTTGGATAGAGCGATTACTAGGAGAGTCAAACGCACGATGTAGATGTATGTGGAGCTGGGAAGGCTTATAATATGGTAGCAAAAAGGGTCAGCAATAATCAATTCAGAGATGAAAAGTTGAATAAACGCTCAACGACGGTACTGTGCTGGTCCTAGGCTAGACCGTGCTAGAGACGCGAGCCTAGAACACGAACAAAATCACGGTGCTGCACGTAAACAAGGGAAAAGCACACTCTGGATTTTTTTTTTGTTTTTGCTCTTTTTTTTGCGATGCTTTTTTTTGCGCTGCTCTTTTTTTTGCGAAAAATCACTATAATGGCGAGTGTCTCAAAACTCTTCCCAGGTCAAACTGACAGGATGGGCACGAAATTTTTTTGAACAATTTTTTTTCGACCCGGACCCAAAAACTGGAAACGGGTCAAAAAAAACTTTCTATAACGGCGACTGTCTCAATACGCTTAGAAACACCTAAAAATAGGATAGCCAGAAATTTTTTCGACAAGTGCGTTTTCAGAATTTTTTTTCCGAAACCTACTCCGGCTAGGAAACACGAATCGGAAACTAGATGGATCTCGAAAACAAACCTAATATGAGAAGAACTCGGATTGGTGGTGGATATATGGTGGCGGTGGTGGTATATGGATACGGATTCAGAGCGGTGTCGGATAAGCAATGGTGGTAGATGGCAAGGCGATGATGATGGTGCGGCGGTGGCGTGAAAACTTATGACCAGAACTCGAAACTCTAAAAGACTAGACGCTAAGACCAGCAACTAGACACGACGATGCAACCGCAAATTCAACAAAGCAAAACCCTAAAAAGATTATGCAAAGGCTCAGATTGGTTCGGATATGATGAACTAACCCTAATTTTTTTGTGGCTTTTTCGTGGACTTTAGGTACGAAGAACAGACTCGATCTAATCTACGAAAAACTGTAAAATCTCACCGAGCAACCTGAAAATCTGATACCACTTGATAGAGGCAAAGGTGTCCCGATGTTTCGATGAGATGGTGGCTATCGTTTCTGTGGGAGTCGACCTTCACGATCCGACTACGTACGTGCGAGACGTCGCGCCTTAGCAATTGCTAAACCAACTTCCGAGGGTTATTGACCACGCCGGAGCACGATCAACCTGACCACGAGGGCCTGTTTCCTGCGAGCAAACGAAGAACAAGCAAGAAACTAAGATTGCAATCTGGATATTGCGAATATAAGAGGAAAGCTTTATTAATGAAGGTGGGGTTACGAGACGCCTTGGTCTGGTCGTTGAACACAAACGAAGTACGCGAAGTTGCAGCTAAGGCAAACTTTTGATCTAAACAAAACCCAAAGTCTAAACGGTGCCCTAAGGGCTGTATATATGGAGGAAGAGGGGGGGGGGGATTTCGTGGCCCTTGGTGGAGGGGTCCGAAATCAACCCTATCTCTTGTTTCCCCACACATACGGACTCTAAAAATAGCCTATACTTGTGTATTTCGAAATTACAAGGGCCTGGCCCAATAATAAGGTGACGCAGCACCTAGAATAGCCTCGGGACGAAATTTATGAAGTAGCATCTTGTATATTTCGTCCAAGGCTTCATGCACCCATTATGGTGGCTTCAAAGTCCTGAAATCATCACTTGTAACTCCGTTCTTGTTCCCCTTGCGCATGGCATCATCTCCATGCTTGTTCTTGCTCCAATGTCCATTCTTCTCCAAGCTAGGCCCTTCATTTGTAAGCAAAACAAATGTATCCAATTTAGGCAGCATCATATTCTCATGAACATTAGAATCATTACCAAGAAACGAAAGTACCTGATAATTTAATTGTCGTGCGCGAGCTCTAGTAATTGGTCCAGTATATGTAGCAGTAGGGGTTGCGGGTGTAACAATGGTATTGATGTCCTCATCAGGAATTATCATCAATATGGTTTTCGTCATGCTCATATGATTCGAGCTCATTACTTTGATAATTTGATATGTGGGTGGACCGGTGCTTGGGTGTTGTCCTTACTTGGAAAAGCCTCCCACTTATGATTAACCCCTCTCGCAAGCATCCGCAACTATGAAAGAAGAATTAAGATAAATCTAACCATAGCATGAAACATGTGGATCCAAATCAGCCCCTTACGAAGCAACGCATAAACTAGGGTTTAAGCTTATGTCACTCTAGCAACCCATCATCTACTTATTACTTCCCAATGCCTTCTCCTAGGGCCAAATCATGGTGAAGTATCATGTAGTCGATGTTCACATAACAACACTAGAGGAAAGACAACATAAATCTTATCAAAATATTGAACGAATACCAAATTCACATGATTACTTATAACAAGACTTCTTTCATGTCCTCAGGAACAAACGTAACTACACACATAGCATGTTGATGTTCAAGATCATAGGGGTAAAAAATATCATTAAGGAACTGAACATATGATCTTCCACCAAATAAACCAACTAGCATCAACTACGAGGAGTAATCAACACTACTAGCAACCCACAGGTACCAATCTGAGGTTTTGAGACAAAGATTGAATACAAGAGATGAACTAGGGTCTGAGAGGAGATGGTGTTGGTGAAGATGTTGATCAATACTGACCCTCCCTCCATGAGAGGATCATTGGTGATGACGATGGCTTCGGTTTCCCCCTCCCGAAGGGAAGTTTCCCCGGCAGAACAGCTCCGCCGGAGCCCTAGATTGCTTCTGCCCGGGTTTCGCCTCGAGATGGCGAGGATTCGTCCTGAAAGCTTCCTTATGATTTTTTCTAGGTAAAAACCATCCATATAGGAGAAGGTGGGCACCGGGGCTTACTAGGGGGCCCACAAGCTCAGGGGGCGCGCCCTGGAGGGTAGGGCGCGTCCCCAAGGCTTGTGGCCACCTGGTGAGTCCCCTTCTGTTATTTCTTCGTCCATTATTTTTTATATATTCCAAAATAATTCTCCATAAAGTTTCAGGAAATTTGGAGTTGTGCAGAATAGGTATCTCAGATTTGCTCCTATCCTGTCCAGAGTTCCAGCTGTCGGCATTCTCCCTCTTCATGTAAATCTTGTAAAATAAGAGAGAAAGGCATAAGTATTGTACCATAATGTGAAATAACAGCCCATAATGCAATAAATATCAATATAAAAACATGATGCAAAATGGACGTATCTCGACCCGTGCCCATGTAGCCATGGGCCTCCTTTTATAAACGAGAAGGGGTCACCATAGTGGCAACATGGTCATTACATGTGTGGAATAGTGGCTTCGACATTATCCGACCTAATCCTGCCGAACTAGGACAAGGGAATTTAATGCACCGTAAGCTGATGACGATCCTTGTCAAAAAATGTGTGTCTCCTTCTGTGTCGTCGGTCCAGGGGAGCCTATCATCTTGACACATCCACTAGACGGGTGTCAATAAAGTAAAATTTTATGCAACATACTGACACGCGAACTGATGGTCCTCCCTAAGCCGCCTGCCCGCTCAACATACTGACAAGGCATCAACATTTGATGATGTGGAGCGGCCAAAAAGCGGAAGGGAGAGCTTCCTGGCAAGGAGCTTGTCGAGTCTTGGCTTGCCAGTGCAGAGCTTGCCGACAACTTGAGTCTTAACGTTCAATAGTAACTTAGTACTTCTCAATGACCTACCGGGAGGTCTTCTTCACGGTCTTGTGAATTGAATCTTGAGTCTTGTATGCAGTAGTCCTCCTCCGGCAAGCCTTGCTGGTGGGAAGTCTACAACTTCCTGTGCACAAGTCAGGGTACTAAGCCACCCATATCTTAGTGCACCGACAGGAGCCCCAGGCCTGGGCCACACACGCATGCAAGGCGACGTTGGGCTAGGCCCAAACAGTGCGCAGGCACGCGTGGCAGAGGATAACTGTTGTAATCTTCTTGTTTCCCATGCCCCCATGACACACATTAAATGCAAAACATGGGAGAGGTGGATCGAAACGGTCACCATAGGTAGTGCGCCTAAAAAGCGCAGCCACGTAGGACAGTAAAGAGCCAACCTCCGTGCCTTTCCCATAAAAAGGAAACCGCGAGGGGCGTTGCTTATTTATCCCATGTCGCCTCCAATCTAGCATCTGCATCCTTCGTCTTCTTCCTTGCGCAAGAACAAAGCACGCTGCTCCTTTCTGCGCCACTCCACCGCGTCCTTCCTCAATCCCCCACCCCCTGCTATTGCCATGACTCCCAAGAGAGCAAAGAAGGCAGTCGATTGATACGTCTCCAACGTAACTATAATTTTTGATTGTTCCATGCAGTTATATTATCATTCTTGGATGTTCAATATTAATTTTATAGAAACTTTATATCATTTTTTGGGACAGACCTATTGACATAGCCAAGTGCCAGTTGCTGTTTTTGCTTGTTTTTGACTTCACAGAATATCCATATTAAATGGAGTCAAAACACAGTGAAACTTTTTGGACATTTTTTCTGCCCAGAAGACAACTTGGGAGCCAAGAAAGTGCCAGACGGGAGGCCCGTGGAGCCCACAAGGCACCAGGGCGCGCCAGAGGCCCTTGGCGCGCACTGGTGGGTAGTGGGGCCCACGGGAGTCCTTTCACCATCTCTTAGCTCTATAAATACCCAAATATTCCAGAAACCCTAGGGGAGTCGACAAAATAACAATTCCAGCCGCCGCAAGTTCTAGAACCACGAGATCAAATCTAGAGGCCCTTTCTGGCACCTTGCCGGAGGGGAACATGATCAAGGCGGGGTTCATCATCATCATTGGTGCTTCTCTGATGATACGTGAGTAGTTTACCATAGACCTACGGGTCTGTAAGCAATAGCTAGATGGCTTCTTCTCTCTTTTTGATTCTCAATACAATGTTCTCCTCGATGTTCTTGGAGATCTATTTGATGTAATGACTTTTTGCAGTGTGTTTGTTGGGATCCGATGAGTTTATGATCAAATCTATCTATGCATATTATTTGAGTCTTCTTTAACCTCTTATATGCATGATTATTATAGCCTCGTATTTCTTTTCCGAAACATTGATTTGGTTTGTCCAACTAGATTGATTTTTCTTGCAATGGGAACAGGTGCTTTGTGATGGGTTCGATCTTGCGGTGCTCAATCTCAGTGACAGAAGGAGAAGTGACACACATGTATCATTGTCATTAAGGATAAAAAGATGGGGTCTATTCCCACATGAATAGATCTTGTCTACATCATGTCATCGTTCTTATTGCATTACTCCATTTTCCCATGAACTTAATACACTAGATGCATGCTGGATAGCGGTCGATGTGTGGAGAAATAATAGTAGATGCAGGCTGGAGTCGGTCTACTAATCTTGGACGTGATGCCTATATACATGATCATTGCCATGGATATTGTCATAATTATTTTCTCTTCTATCAATTGCCCAACAGTAGTTGTTTTACCCACCGTATGCTATTTTCTCGACAGAAGCCACTATTGAAATCTACGGCCCCAGGTCTATTTTCTTTCATACTATTTTCAAATCTATTATTCCAAAAACCCAAAATATCTTGCTGCACTTTTTCTATTTTTGTTCTTTTGTCAGATCTATTATCCAATCTCATACAATTAAATCTATCTCAATACTGAGGAGGGATTGACAACCCCTGTTACGCGTTTGGTTGCAAATATTTTTTATTTGTGTGCATGTACTATTTACATAGTGTTGCTTGGTTCTCCTACTGGATTAGTAACCTTAGTTTCATAACTGAGGGAAATACTTACCGTTGTTGTGATGCATCATCCTCTCCTCTTCGGGGAAATACCAACGCAGATACAAGCAATCAGGAAGAATATCTGGCGCCATTGCCGGGGAGGATCAAGTCAAGGTAGTCTCCCGTCAAGTTGCCAATTTCTGGCGCCGTTGTCGGGGAGACATCATCAACATCTATCAGGTACCCAATAACAAATATCATCTCCTTGCAATTACTTTATTTTCCATTTGGCTCTCATTTTCATCTCCCCCGCTTCTAAAACATTTTTACAAAAACACAAAAATATTTGCCTTTTTATTTTGCCTACTTTTCCGTTTGCCTCTTTGCGTGTTTTCTTGTTAGCTATCATTGCTTGTGTTACCATGTGCCTTCTATTTGCTTGGATCTTCGCTTGCCAAATATCTATTGATATGGATCCTCATCCACTTGCGAATCTTTTGAAAAGATCCAATTATGGTGAACCAATTGCTAGTTACTTGAGTGCACTAGATTATCTGTATGAAGTTTTGCTTGAGATTCGTGAATCTGAAAATTGTGATGAAGTGTTAAAAGAAGACATTTATAAAGTTATTCACGATAGCTCCTTGAATTAAAATCATGATTGCAATGATGTTATTATAAATTCTATTAATGTTAGTTATGCTAATAATATGAAAAACCCCAAGCTAGGATGCTAGTTTTGCTATGACCACTACTTATTGCAATGATCATGATTGGGGAGATAATGTTTATTATGATCTTGAAAATTTATTTAGGCCTCATGATGAATATGATATTGATAATAATGTTTGCAATAATATTGAAAGTGGGTTTGGAAGAGCGTCAACTTTAGGAAAAATTAATCCCACATATTTGGAGAGTGTTCAATCTTATGAAGTTTTTTATAAAAGTGGGCTTGGAGAGGTCATTACTTTATTTGATGATAATCCCACTATTTTGGAAAAGTGTCAACTGTGCATGCATGTGGATCATGTAGAGAATATTTTATGTGATAGCTATATTGTTGAATTTGAATATGATCCCACATGTAATTATTATGAGATAGGAAAATATGGTTTTAGAAATTTTCATGTTACTAAGTTACCTCCCATTATGTTGAGATCGCTATTGTTTCTTTCTTCTTCCTTGCATATGTTAGATATTTCTTGTCTTGACAATTTCTTTGCCTACAAAATGCCTATGCATAGGAAGTATGTTAGACTTAATGTGTTTGTCATGAGTTTTATGATGCTCTCTTTGTGCTTCCATTCTTGTCTTTCATGTGATCATCATTAAAACTTCAAGCCTATCTTAATGGCTATAAAGAAAGAGCTTGTTGAGAGGCAAACCAATGAATAAAATAACTTTTTCTCTTTTTGTTTCTGTTCTTGTGTGTTTACACAATTATGCCTCTGTTATGATTGTGATTTTATGTTTTATTTAGTGGTTGTGGCAACTAAAGCCTTTAGGATCATGTTGGGTGATAGTTAATTTGATCCTCTTGAAAAAACATAAACTTTTGTGTCCAGTAGCTAAATTTTTAAAAATCACAGAAGCAACAAAAAAATCTGAATTTTTTACACAAGATTGATATACAAATTGCCTACGGTGTTCTAATTTTTCAGAATTGTTGGAGTTACAGAAGTATGGAGAAAGTCCAAATTAATACAGACTATTCTGTTTTTGACAGATTATATTTTTTGTTGCATTTGTGTGCTTATTTTGATGATTCTATGGATTGTATCGGGGGGTATAAGCCATGGTAAAGTTAGAATACAGTAGGTGTAATGCAATAATAAAATACAAATGGGTTTGCAATAGTACTTAAAGTTGTGATTTGCTTTATTATACTAACGGAGCTCACGAAGGTTTTGTTGAGTTTTGTGTGACTGAAGTTTTCAAGTTTTGGGTGCGATCACGATGGATGAAGGAATAAGGAGTGAAAAGAGCCTAATCTTGGGGATACCCATGGAACCCCAAGGTAATATTCAAGGACAACCAAGCAAGTAAACTTGGGGTTACCCCGGAAGGCATCCCCTCTTTCTTCTAACGGCCATCAGTAATTTTACTTGGAGCTATATTTTTATCCGTCACATATTATGAGTTTTGCTTGGAGTGTCTTGTATTATATGAGTATTTGCTTGTTTTGCTTTTTAGTTTGCCACAATCATCCTTGCTGGACACACTTGTTTGATAAAGCCATAATGATGCTACGATTTGTTAGAATTGCTCTATGTGCTTCACTTAATTTTTTCGAGCTATGGAATTGCTCTAGTGCTTCACTTGTATCTTTTTTAGCATGGTGGTGCTTTAATGTTTGAAGAAATACTCTCATGCTTCACTTAGATCAATTTGAGAGTTAGTAAATTTTGAAGAAATACTCTCATACTTCACTTATATTATTTTCAGAGATGAAAAAAATTATGCTCACGTTCTTCACTTAAATTTATTTGAGAGCTTGTTAAGCAATGGTAATATACTAAATTAGTGTCAAAGTGATAGATACCCAAGGGGGATATAATGAAAACTTTCATGAAGGTCATTGGACATTATAAACTTGATTCCTTGTAATAGTTTTGAGATATGATGATAGTTTTATGTGAGTCATGTTGGTGAGTAATTATGCTTTAGTAAGAATATTGGTGTTAAGGTTTGTGATTCCCTATGCAAGCACGAAAGTCAATAGTTATGCAATGAAATTATATCCTACTTGTGGTGCATTAGTTAGTGTTAGTTATGCTTAATGCTCATTTATGATTGTTTTTGTTTCTTGGTTGGTTGCTTCTCAATCTATTTGCTATCCTGTCCTTGTACTAAGTGGGAATACTACTTGTGCATCCAAAATCCTTAAACCAAGTTGAGCCATATGAGTTCGCCATCCCTACCTATATATATGCGGTATTTCCATGTCATTCCAAGTAAATTTGTATGTGCCAACTCTAATTTTCAAAATGAATTTCCTTTTTGTGTGCTTGTACCGCTCATGAAGCGGTACGGGGTGGCCAACATTTTTCCATGCAAGATGTGTCATTCTAAAGATGAGTGTTTATTCACTTGTCATTGCACGAGAGTGTGACGGTGTCGGTGTCAAAACCGGCGGATCTCGGGTAGGGGGTCCCGAACTGTGCGTCTAGGCGGATGGTAACAGGAGACAAGGGACATGATGTTTTTACCCAGTGTTCGGGCCCTCTACCGAGATCCGCCGGTTTTGACACCGACATTGGTGTTTTCATTGAGAGTTCATCTGCGTCGCCGCCGTGAAGGATGCCTCATCCCGTCTTTAAAGACGATACTATATCGCCAAAGGAGCCTTGGCCACCGGTCGACTCTTCGCTAGGTGGTTTTCTTATGACCGCCAGTTCGGCCACCGCGCCAACGATGACTTCTCGAGTCATCGAAACCAATCTTCACGTTAACTCGGAACTTGTCGAGTAGTTAGATCCGGTCGAGCTCTCCTCCGTAAACGAGCTCTTGGATCGCATCGCCGCCCTGGGAGTCGCCACAGACTACGACCAGATCGGGCCTAAAACCGATCTGAGAGAGATCAACTCTCCCCAGGCTACCCATCATGTTGCTGTGATAGAGGAGCAATACGGCGATTCTTCTTCTATCTTAAGGACTAGCTACGTCCGGATTCCCGATCCCTCCATGCCGGATTCCCGCAGAGGGACAGATGTCGATCAAGCCCTGAACTTAAAGTCAGGCGGCGGGTTGGATTCATTGGATAGCATTCAAAATCCAAACTTCCAAGTTCGGAAACTTCTCGGTCCCGAGTCTTAATTCGGACGGGGTTTAGGATCTAGTTCCACCCGCCCACCCAAACATTAGCGATCTATCCCGAATTCGGCAAGAGCCCGCTGAAACAATACATCATTACTGGGCCAGATTCCTCCTGGTTATGGACAGGATAAAGGACTGCCGAGAGGAGGACGCAATCTCTCTTTGCAATAATTGCATGGACAAGGGAATCCTAAACGCCATAAGTCGCTGTGAAATTACACGCTTTGCTGACTTGGTGACCATAGTACAAAAGTACTGTGCGATGGAGAGTGCTTGGAAAACCGAAAGTAAATTTTGGGATAATCCGGCCCCGAATACATCCCTAGTCCGAAATAAAAGGGTGCATCATCACCAAGCACCTGGGTTAAACATCAAAAAACAAAAAACCCTAAAGGGTACGGAACCATACTGGAGGGTTGGCTAAATGGACCCTGCAAAATTCATAGCACAGAGGGCGCCACTCCAACTCATAGCCTTCGAGCATGTTGGATACTACGTGATGCGGAGCATCCCACGTTCATCCCCATGTACACTCCGACTATTCTCCAAGCCCCAAGAGGACATATAACGAGACCTCGAATATGCACCATTGGACACAAGGTGAACTCGCTCCTCTTCGAACCTTCACTTTCTACATGTGAGACATGGCTACTACCTCATGCATGGATCTTCCATATACTCAGGTACGACCGAGATGACCATGGAGGATCCAAGGACCGAGGCCAAGCATGGAAGAGAAGGAGGAAGAGAGCCTGGCCGCTCCAGCACGAGCGGTACAACCGGTCAACAACTGCCCGGGCGGTACAACCGGTCAACAACCGCCCGGGCGGTACAACCGGTCGACTACCGCCCTACTACCGGCCACCATTCGGTGAACGTGCGGTGCAAGGCCGGTACTGCCCCGGATGTACCGGTAATTCCCAGATGAACGGTACTACCGCCTCAAGAATCGTACAACCGCTGGCCCCTCCGACGTCTATCTCCTGAAGCCAGCGCCTGACCTCCCAGCGGTAGTACCGCCTTCACGTCCGGTTCTTCCGCCCTGCATGTGTTACCAGCGGTACAACCGCCCCCGCGACCGGTACAACCGGCCTGTCTGCGCACAGTGTATTGGGCCGAGCCCGTGTACCCCTTCGCCCTCACTTACCCCTTCGTGGCTTAGCACTATATATACTCCTCCACCTCCTCCTAGTTAGGGTTAGCTTTGGTTTAGCTCATGTTTGTGTGAGAGCCTTTGCTCATCCACTTGGTTACTTCTCCTCGGAGCTCAGGACCTCTACGGAGAAGATCCCCCAAGCGGATTCAGAACCTCCTCTCGGAGAAGAATGGCTACTCGTGTATCCTTACCTTTGTTTATTGTGGATCATATGTATCTCTTTGTGTTCGGTGATCTAGCACTTGTGTGATTGATTCCTTGTTGGTTGAGTGATCTCTCTCTCGTTTCCTCCGTGTTTCCCTTTGTTCTTCCGCGTGTTCTTCGTGATTCCCCGTAGGATCCACTCCAAACGTGAAAGTCGACGCTATAGGGTTCCACCCTACATCATCTTGGTATCATGAGCCACGTTGATCACGTTTTTGGAGCCCCTACCCCGAGTTTTCTAGCTTGATTTTGTTGTTTTCGTCCTAAATCCAAAAATCCCCACCAAAAATAGCCCCAATTTTTTTGTGATTTGTTAGTTTTGATGATGTTTTGTTGATTTTGATACATGGATTTGCTTGGTTTCAAGTGGATCTAGCATCTCACCAAGTTTCAGCGTACTACCGCCCCACAAGCGGTACTACCGCCCCACCAAGCGGTACAATCGCCCCTCCCAGTTTCAGCGTTCCGAGTTTCACCGTTTTGCCCATAACTAATTCATCCGGAGTCCGTTTTTGACGTTCTTTAGCTCGTTTTGAAGCTATTGACATCCCCCATCCCACAAAAATAGTACCACCACCTTTTGACACCATAAAATTTTTGGTACTTTGGCATCTTTGCCTAGGGCTTCCACCACATCATCCGCATAACCACCACCGACTTCCGCAACCTAACCCATTTTGTTCCTTATAGCATTAGTGGTTGTTTGAGTTGTGATTTGAGTCTCCTAAGGTGTTTAGGCTACTTAGGGACGGTTGCTTCTTCATCAACTACCACCACCACCACTTCCACATAACCTTGCCCACCATACACTTCCGACAACCCAACTTAACCCAATTGTTGATTGAGCTTTTTCGAGTTGTGGCTTGTGTCTCCTAAGGTGTTTCGGCTACATAGGGACCGTGTGCTTCCAACTCTTACACCGTGTATAGCCCATCATCTCACTTCCGCATTGGCAAGTGCAATCCACAACCGCTTTCCGCTACCACCATTTTGACATTTGACGTGTGAGATTTTGAGTTCGCGGTTTTTCCGTTTCCTAAGGTGTTTCGGCTACTTAGGGACGAGTCTCCATCATCTTGGTATCTACATCAAGAACACCGCCACTCATCATCACCGGACGGTAACCTCCATATCATCTTGGTATCGTGGTATCCCTCCATTGTATATTCCCCTTGCCATTGCATTGTTAATCCCTAGCCCATTTTGCGTTACTTGCCTATCGAGACTAGCCATTTGAGTATTGCCGGCAACGTTACTTGTGCACACTAGTGATCATACTTCCCATAACATACATACCATATTATCGTGGTGCATATATTGCTATCATATCTTGTGTCACAAGTTTGTTCCCGCATATACACAATTGCTATCTTGGTTTGTGCATTGTGCAAAAGTGGCCATAGAAAAAATAAATAAGAGAATAAGCTTTTAAGCAAAGAAAAAGAGAAAGAGCAAAGAAGCTTGTAAGCAAGTGCCATAGCATCATACCACAGTGCATAAGATTGTCATACCCGATCATCTTGGATCATCTCGAGAAACACCGGGAACCATACATACATAGCATACTTGGGATACAAAGTTTATCCATTTTGCATCTTATAGGTTGTGCACAAGTGTCGTATCCGCCTATTGAGCAATCGTGCTAGTGTCTCTCTTGAGTTGTGCAACACGAGCGTTTTGGTGGATTCCACATTTTGAGCTCATTCCTTGGTTGCACGACCCCATTTATCTATCTGTGTGTGTGTTTCCGTGTGCCTTTCTTTGCTATTGGTCCATTTGTTTCACTTGCAAATTTGTGAATCTCTTTCAACATTATTGACTCTTGCTAACATTTTGCATTAAATTTTTGTGCCACTATCCTCACCGAGCTCCACCATAAGCTTTACTTGTGTAGGTGTGAGAACCGACAAGAATTGGTACCAATAGTGCTATTTCATTATCCACATTTGAGTGAACTTGATTCATTGTCAACATCGGTCAGGGTACATTGGTATAAGTTCTTCTCTTTCTCCCACTCATATTTGCTCGATTCTTGTGATGGATAGGCAAGGCATTTCATCTCCGGTCTACGACAACAACGACGGCGTGAACAACTACATCACCAAAGCGTCTATGTTCGATCTACAACGACAAGTGCAAGGCACACAATCAAGATTGCGAGAGCGCATCGAGAACATCTCCATCGACATTCATCACTCCGTAGCAAGGAGAAGGGACTACATCGACAAGAAGCTTGCCGCACATAAAGAGGAGCAAGATTCAAGGATGGAGGAGATTAGGACCTTGCTCAAGTCTACTTCCCCTTCGTCATCTTCAAGGCGGCAACATTCAAGCCACAAGTCTTCGAAGCGCAAACAAGATGCAAGCGCAAGTCGTCCAAGTCAACATCTACATGGCGACCACCATCACGTTCGTGATCAATATCGTCATGAAGGGCAAGTCACCTCCAAGCATCATGTGCACGATTTACGCATTTAACGCCAAGGAGCTCAAGTACGACAACGGCATCATCATCATGAAGATGCTCCACAAGCGCAAATGCACAAGTCCCAACAAGCCCTACTGATGTAGGGCGGAACCCTATGTGGACGATCTTTCACGTTTGGAGAGGATCCCTACTAGGAACACGAAGAACGAGCGGAAGAACACGAGGGAAATCACGGGGAAAACACAAGAGAATCACTCAAACCAACAAGATCAATCACACATGTGCTAGATCGATGAACACAAAGGGAGATACATGATTCAATGTCAACAAAGGACGAAACAAACGGTAGACGTTCTTCTCAGTGAGGAGGAATTGATGGCGGCCACCCAAGACGGGGTATTGAATCCAAGTTGGAACTTATCAGAAGATGGGCCGCGGTCTCTCGTGGAGTAGATCCGGTATGGATGATGACTCTATCTAATGAGCTAAATCAACGCTGACCCTAGCTAGGAGGAGGTGGAGGAGTATATATAGTCTATGTCCACGAAGGGGTAAGTGAGAGAGAGGATACATGGGCCTCGGGCCGAACAACATCTTGTGCAGACAGTGCGGACGACGCTTAGGGGCGATCGTCCGGTGGCTCGTGGGCGTCCGGACGTCCGGTAGTCTTCGGACTTCCGCTAATTCGGCTTGGGTGTTGTGGCACCGGTCGTCCGGTGGGGCCGGTCATCCGCTCGCTGGGAGGTATGGCCGGTCGTCCGGTCCTGGACGGATGTCCGCTTCATATACCTGGTACTTGGCGCAGGTTTGCCAGTGCGGACGTCCGGTCCCGACCGGTCGTCCGGTGGCTGGAGTTTCTTTGGCCGCTCTTCTTCTTGTACTTCACGGTCGGTGTCCTCGCCGTCTTGTCCATGGTCTTCCTCCTTGTTCTTGGTCATGCATAGCACATATATTTGAGGTAGTAACCATGTCTCACATGTGGAAAGTGATGGTTCGGAGATGAGCGAGTTCACCTTGTGTCCAATGGCGTATAGTCGAGGTCTCATCTTATGTACCCTTGGGTCATGGGGAGTGGTCGAAGTGGACATGGGGATGATCGTAGGATGCTTCGCATCATCTCCCCTCCCTTGGGAAAGATCCGAGCTCGGATCGTGATCCTCATCACCATGGGAACGGTTGTCGTGGACGGACTTGAAGTTGGACAGAGTTGAAAACATGGCGCAATCCAAGTACTTCAAGGTGTCGCCGGAGCGATAGACATGCAAAAAGAGCAAACACAAGCAACGCTCGGGAATACAATGGTTAGCGCACACTAAGTGTCCATCATGTAAGAATGAGTCCGTGCGGCAAGATTGGTCGTGACAAAGCGCATGAAGCTTATCAAGATGATCTAGAATGAGATGCAAAGCATTCATGGGAACAAAATTATTGTGCACAAAGCGACAAATTCTACCATTGTGCAAAATGATGTCATAATGTGATGGTTTATCAAGAGCATGAACATGGTAATTGGTGCTCAATGTGATTATGTTATCATGCAATTGATGATGGGCAATATGATCATGATGTATGAATATGCCATCAAGAAAGATCACAACAAATTTGCTAAGAAAATGCACAAGTTCATATATCATGGATGACATGGGAATAGGTACAACAAGACAATCATAATGTGTGTCAATCCATGCATAGGGTGCAAACTTGTGGTGAGTATGATATGTCCATCGAGCATGACATGTATGAGCACAATCAACAAATATGGATGTGGTGGTGTACCAATGCTCGATGTCGTGGCATGAGAGGAATTCCAAAGATGCATCCAATAAGTGCGGCGCTCCTCAATTCAAGGTCCAAAGAGCCAATCTCCAATGTTGCTCCTCCATCCACTAGATGTAACATGTAGACAACAAGAAAGAAACAACAATGAAAGAGTGACCCATCCAATATGCAAACTTGAGGATGGCTCAAAGGGAAGGAGTTCACCTTTATGAGGATGTCGCAAATGTTGGTGTCGCACATCGTGTATGCCTTCACATAACCAATATGTCTCATGACGGTAATGCCTTGTGAATCCTTCAAAACGAAAGAACATGGCAAACACTGGAAAAACAAATGAGGTTAGCGGAAGTGCAAAACCTACCATTCGTGTGGTAAGATACCCAACAAGTGTATGCATCATGCTCATCATAAGAAAGGACAATGGAGCATTTCATAGTATGGAGGCATATGATGCGATAACAACTAAATGCAATAGGCTCAAGTAAACAAGCATGCATCACAAGTGAAGTGTCCAAGTCTCCAAGATCATGAAGTATAGAGGCAACTATAGGAGGCAAGCGACAATAAACAAGATATATCATGTGAGAGGCATGAACATATATGTCATCAACCCAAGAAAGCAAGTGATAGAGGAACATGGGTGATGCAACATAGTAAGCAATCATAGCGATCAAGTCAAGCAAGCTAGTAGTGCGAAGATGCAACGTACTAGAAGGAATCATGGCAAGCATGTCATGTGGGCAAATAGTGGGCATACAAAATGCACATGACATTTCACAAGCATAAAGGCAAGATATGAGCAAAATAGCATCAATAGCATGGGGCACATGATAAACATGGCAATAGCAACAAGGATCTCCACCAAGCATGCAAATACACATAGAAGTAGCATAATGATGAAACATGGGTAGATGCAAGCAAGGGTCACAATTGCATGGCCAAGGTATAGAAGCAAGCATAGCATGCAAAGTGAACACGGGAACATGAGCATAAGGCGACAAGTGATATATAGCCGATAGCCGTGTGAGAGACAAGTAAAAGAGATGCGCGTAGTCCTTGCACGAAGGGAACGGTGGGAATGAAAATCCTCGGGATCCCAAATCATCGTTGCTCTCAAGAGCTCGTTTCGTCAACTCATAGGATTGAGAAGTTGACGAGTATACATGAGTACCTACACAAAACAAAGACAAAGGGAAAATTGTGTGTGCGTGGTAGATGTACACATCATCCATCATGATGTGCACGTGCATGTGTCGGTTTGCACAAAATATCCAATGATCAAATAAATGAGATGCGTGATATAGAAACATGTCATCCATCATGAGAGGCTTGTGGTTATGCATGGCATAATGGAGACTAAAATTGTGTAATGCATCATGAGAAATATCTAGAGCATTGCTATTCATGGAATGCATATGATGCACGCAATTATGGGAATCATGCAAAGTATGGAATGTATCAAAATCTCCTAATATATATGAGGAAACTATGGGGTCTCCTCATGAGCATGAGTAGCAACATCACATGGAGAATATTGACAACATCCAAAACAATGCATATTTGGATCAATGTGATCATGGCATGACATAGTAGATGAATTGCGCAAATCACGTAAAGGAAGCATGGCAATATCATCACATGAAAAACAAAAGCCAATGACCATCATCTCGTCATCTATGCCATAAGTGCAAATGGGATTGATTTTAATGGGGCATGCATAGTTACTATGTTGAGATTGTAAAGATGCAATATGGGAGATCCCACTCATAGTATATGACAAGTTCAATGGATTGTCAAACATGAAGTGACCAATAGAATTTTCACAAGATATCCTATGAAGCATAGCATCACAACTAGGCAACTCAACATGCTCATCATCATATTCATCATAAATAGGTAAGTCAAGGCATGAAGAAGTTTCACTAGCATGAAGCATGGTAATAGGTGGGTCAACATCATGGGAGCAATCGATGTCAAGAGAGTCCACTAGTGGGACAAGAGAAGAACCATCACCTATCTTACCTTTGGAGCGTCGCTCATGAGTTGTAGGTGAGGTGTTGAAGATCCACTCGTTGTCATCTTCATCTTGATGGAACCATGTGGGGGGTGCATCATCGTCCACCATGGCCATCATCATCTCCAATGGAGGAATAGACTCATCAAGGATAGGCATGTCGTCATGTAGGAGACCTAGCACCAAAGAAGAAAACACACTAGGAGTAGAGGTTAAGTCGTTAGAAATCATGGTGGCCTCACATGCCGTGTCAACTACCTCACTCTCTAAGTGTTGTGGCTCACTCACTCCCTCAAGGATGCTCTCACTCGTATGGTTGGTGGAGTCACTCAAATGGCTCTCAACCTAACATAGGATATGTGGCATGCTCTCAATTGTGGGGCTAGTGGTGGTCACACTCATCCTCTCATAGGAAATGCACTCAATGTCATATAGGGTGGAGTCACTCATCTCACTCATGTGGTGGTGGCTCTCCTCACATGGCACTTGGGGTAGCTCAACATATGTGGGTGTCGGAGAGGTGTAGGTGCAAATGTCTCCATGCGCGGTCGCGTAGCTTGACTCGGAGTATGAGTCCGATGTGGGCGCCGTCTTCATGTTGTTGAAGAGGTTCGCGCTCGTCGCCGTGGTCGAAGGGGATGGCCCTTGCTCGACCTTCTTGTCACCGTCTTGGTGTGGGAGGCCCATATGATGTGGCACCTCGTAGCTCGTCTCCATGACCGAAGGGAATGTCCCATGCTCGGCCATCTTCCTTGAGGGGCTTCCGAAGATGGAAGTGTCACCCTCGCTCGTAGGTAGTCGCCTTGGACTTGATGAAGTCGTTGTAGGCGTACTCGTGGGAAGTAGGCGAAGATGCCGTACGTCCAAAGGCGAAGATGTCTTGAGAACACTTGGCGAAGATGCCGAAGTGGTTGATGTAGCCGTAGCGCCGTCTTGGTGGTGGTCGTCTCGCGGTCTTCTTTTGTGCTCATGAAGCGTCGACTTGGCGTGTTGGGACTTGTGCATTTGCGCTTGTGGAGCATCTTCATGATGATGGTGTCGTTGTCGTGCTTGAGCTCGTAGAAGATGTCGTTCGTCGTCGTCGTGCACATGATGCTTGGAGGTGACTTGCCCTTCATGACGATGTGGATCACGAACGTGATGATGGTCGCCATGGAGATGTGGACGACTTGCGCTTGCATCGCTTGGGCGCTCCGAAGACTTGTGTCTTGAATGTCGCCGTCTTGAAGATGATGAAGGGGAAGTAGACTTGAGCAAGGTCCGAATCTCCTCCATCCTTGCATCTTGCTCCTCTTTATGTGCGGCAAGCTTCTTGTCGATGTAGTCCCTTCTCCTTGCTTCGGAGTGATGAATGTCAATGGAGATGTTCTCGATGCGCTCTCGCAATCTTGATTGTGCGCCTTGCACTTGTCGTTGTAGATCGAAGATAGACGCTTTGGTGATGTAGTTGTTCACGCCATCGTTGTTGTCGAAGACCGGAGAGGAAATGCCTTGCCTATCCATCACAAAAATCGAGCAAATATGAGTGGGAGAAAGAGAAGAACGAGACCAAATGTACCTTGACCGATGTTGAAAATGGATCAATGATCACACAATGATGTAATAAGGAAATAGCACAATTGGTACCAATTCTTGTCGGTTCTCACACCTACACAAGTAAAGCTTATAGTGGAGCTCGGTGAGGATAGTGGCACAAAAATTTGATCCAAAATGTTAGAAAGAGTCAATAATGTTGAAAGAGATTCACAAATTCGCAAGTGAAACAAATGGACCAATAGCAAAGAATGGCACACGGAAACACACACACGGATAGATAAATGGGGTCGTGCAACCAAGGAATGAGCTCAAAATGTGGAATCCACCAAAACGCTCGTGTTGCACAACTCAAGAGAGACGCTAGCACGATTGCTCAATAGGCGGATCGACACTTGTGCACAACCTATAAGATGCAAAATGGATAAACTTCTATCCCAAGTATGCTATGTATGTATGGTTCCTGGTGTTTCTCAAGATGATCCAAGATGATCGGATATGACAATCTTATATGCAATGTGGTATGATGCTATGGCTATTGCTTACAAGCTTCTTTGCTCTCTTTCTCTTTTGCTTAAAAGCTTTATTTGTTTTTTTCTATGTATGGCCACTTTGCACAATGCACAAACCAAGATAGCTATTGTGTATATGCGGGAACAATCTTTGTGACACAAGAGATGATATGATACCAAAATGATATGGTATGTATGCAATGGGTGGTGTAGATCACTAATGTGCACAAGTAGCATGGCCCGGCAATACTCAAATGGCTAGTCTCGATAGGCAAGTGACGCAAAATGGGCTAGGGGTTAACAATGCAATTGCAAGGGAGTATACAATGGTGTCGTCGAGGTTACCGTCCTTTGCGATGATGAGTGGCGGTGTTCATGATGTAGATACCAAGATGATGGAGACTCGTCCCTAAGTAGTCAAACACCTTAGGAAACGGAAAACCGCGAACTCAAAATCTCAAATGACAAATGTCAAATGGTGGTAGCGGAAAGCGGTGGTGGTTATGAAGCTCAATGGGATTGCGGAAATGCAATTATGGGTTATGGTGTACGCAATGCGGAAGTGGAGGGTAAGATGGTGAACTATACACGGTGTCGGAGTTGCAAGCACGGTCCCTAAGTAGCCTAAACACCTTAGGAGACACAACTCTCAACACAAACAAAATAGGGTTAAGTTGGGGGTGGTGGAAGTGTATGGTGGTCAAGCCTATGCGGAATTGGCGGTGGTGGTTGATGAAGAAGCAACCGTCCCTAAGTAGTCGAAACACCTTAGGAGACTCGAATTACAACTCAAACAACCATGGGAAACAAAATTGGTTAGGTTGCTGAAGTCGGTGGTGGAGTAGCGGAGGATGTGGTGGAAGCCCTAGGCAAACTTGCCAAATTTCACAAACTTTGATGGAGTCAAATGATGTTGGTGGTATTTTTGTTGGAAGGGGGATGTCAATAGCTTCAAAACGAGCTAAAGAATGTCAAAATCGGAGTTCGGATGAATTAGTTATGGACAAAACAAAAATCAGCCGAAAGTTGATATCTACAGGTAGCGGACGTCCGCTAATGGACGGATGTCCGGTGGCCGGACGTCCGGTCTGGTCGGAAATCCGCTATTTCAGATCGGGTTAGGGGTTCCGGTCGTCCGGTGGATGACGGACGTCTGGTCATTCCAGGGGCTCCGGACGTCCGGTAAAGTGACGGTCGTCCGGTGGGTCGGGGTCAACGCGAGATCCGAGTTCGGGGGCGCGATTTTGGGCGGAAAATGGGGATTTTTGGGTCAAAATTGACGAGATTTTGTGGATGAAAGATGGGGAAACTTGGGGAAATACTAGATCCACTCGAAACCAAGCAAATCCATGGATCAAAATCAACAAAACTTCATCTAACCAACAAATCACAAAAAAAAATTGGGGCTATTTTTGGTGGGGATTTTCGAATTTGGGGAAGAACACAACAAAATCAAGCTAGAAAACAAAGGGTAGGGGCTCCAAAAACGTGATCAACCTTGCTCTGATCCAAGATGATGTAGGGCGGAACCCTATGTGGACGATCTTTCACGTTTGGAGAGGATCCCTACTAGGAACACGAAGAACGAGCGGAAGAACACGAGGGAAATCACGGGGAAAACACAAGAGAATCACTCAAACCAACAAGATCAATCACACATGTGCTAGATCGATGAACACAAAGGGAGATACATGATTCAAGGTCAACAAAGGACGATACAAACGGTAGCCGTTCTTCTCCGTGAGGAGGTCTTGATGGGGGCCACCCAAGAGGGGTACTTGAAACCAAGTTGGATCTTCTCCGAAGAGGGGCCGGTCTCTCTTGTGGAGTAGATCCGGTATGGATGATGCCAAGCTCTATCTAATGAGCTAAATCAACGCTAACCCTAGCTAGGAGGAGGTGGAGGAGTATATATAGTCTATGTCCACGAAGGGGTAAGTGAGAGAGAGGATACATGGGCCTCGGGCCCAACATCTTGTGAGCAGTGCACCGGACGTCCGCTAGGGGCGGTCGTCCGTGGCTCGTGGGCGTCCGGACGTCCGGTAGTCTCCGGACTTCCGCTAATTCGGCTCGGTGTTGTGGCACCGGTCGTCCGTGGGGCGGTCGTCCGCTCGCTGGGAGGTATGGCCGGTCGTCCGGTCCTGGACGGATGTCCGCTCGCTGTAGCCTGGTACTTGGCGCAGGTTTGCTTCAGGTGCCGGACGTCCAGTCCCGACCGGTCGTCTGGTGGCTGGAGTTTCTTTGGCAGCTCTTCTTCTTGTACTTCACGGTGTCCTCGCCGTCTTGTCCATGGTCTTCCTCCTTGTTCTTGGTCATGCATAGCACATATATTTGAGGTAGTAACCATGTCTCACATGTGGAAAGTGATGGTTCGGAGATGAGCGAGTTCACCTTGTGTCCAATGGCGTATAGTCGAGGTCTCATCTTATGTACCCTTGGGTCATGGGGAGTGGTCGAAGTGGACATGGGGATGATCGTAGGATGCTCCGCATCACCTACTTCACGCCAAGTCGAAGCTTCATAAGCACAAGAGAAGACCGCGAGACGAGCACCACCAAGACGGCGCTAAGGCTACAACAACCACTTCGGCATCTTCGCCAAGTGCAATCAAGGAATCTTCGCCTTTGGACGTACGACATCTTCGCCTACTTCCCACGTGTATGCCTACATCGACTTCATCAAGTCCAAGGCGACCACATACAAGCGAGGGTGACACTTCCATCTTCGGAAGCCCCCCAAGGAAGATGGCCGAGCATGGGAAATCCCCTTCGGTCATGGAGACGAGCTACGAGGTGCCACATCAGATGGGCCTCCCACACCAAGACGGTGACAAGAAGGTTGAGCATGGGACTATCCCTTCAACCAAGGCGGCGATAGGAGTTGAGCATGGAGACGTTTGCACCAACATCTCTCGGACACCCACATATAAAGAGATGATCCAATTCCCATGTGAGGAGAGCCACCCCACCATGAGTGATATGAGTGACTCCACCATATGTGACATTGAGTGCATTTCCTATGAGAGGATGAGTGTGACCACCACTAGCCCCACACATGAGAGCATGCCACACATCCTATGTGAGGTTGAGCGCTATTTGAGTGACTCCACCAACCATATGAGTGAGAGCATCCAAGAGGGAGTGAGTGAGCCACAACACTTAGTGAGTGAGGTAGTTGACACGACATGTGAGGCCACTATGATTCCTAACGACTTAACCTCTACTCCTAGTGTGTTTTCTTCTTTGGTTCTAGGTCTCCTACATGACGACATGCCTATCCTCGAGGAGTACATCCCTCCAATGGAGGCGACGATGGCCATGGTGGACGATGATGCACCCCCCACATGGTTCCATCAAGATGAAGATGACAATGATTGGATCTTCAACACCTCACCTACAACGCATGAGCTACGCTCCGAAGGTAACATAGGTGACGGTGCTTCTCTTGTCCCACTAGAGGACTATCTTACCAATGATTGCTCCCATGATGATGATCCACCTATTACCATGCTTCATGCTAGTGAAACTTCTTCATGCCTTGAATTACCTATTTATGATGAATATGATGATGAGCATGTTGAGTTGCCTAGTTGTGATGCTATGCTTCATAGGATATCTTGTGAAAATTCTATTGGTCACTTCATGTTTGACAATCCATTGACCTTGTCATATGCTATGAGTGAGATCTCCCATATTGCATCATTACAATCTCAACATAGTAACTATGCATGCCCCATTAAAATCAATCCCATTTGCACTAATGGTATAGATGACGAGATGATGATCATTGGCTTTTGCTTGTCTTGTGATGATATTGCCATGCTTCCTTTACATGATTTGTGCAATTCCTCTACTATGACATGCCATGATCACATCATTTCGAATATGCATTGTTTTGGATGTTGTCAATATTCTCCACGTGATGTTTCTACTCTTGCTCATGAGGCCACCCCCATAGTTTCCTCATACATATTAGGAGATTTTGATGCATTTCATACTTTGCATGATTCCCATGATAGTGTACACCATATGCATTCCATGAATAACAATGCTCTAGATAATTCTAATGATGCATTACATCCTTTGAGTCTCCATTATGCGATACATAATAACAAACCTATCATGATGGATGACATGTTTCTATATCGCGCATCTCATTTATTTGAGCATTGGCTATTTTGTGCTAAAAAACACACGCACGTGCACATCATGATGGATGATGTGTACATCTACCACGCACATACAATTTCCCTTTGTCTTTGTTTTGTGTAGGTACGCACGTATACTCGTCAACATCTCAATCACATGAGTTGACGAAACGAGCTCTTGAGAGCAATGATGACTTGGGATCCCGTGGACTATCCTTACCACCGTTCCCTTCGCGCTAGGACTACGCGCATCTCTTCTACTTGGCTCTCACACGGCTATGGGCTATTTACCACTTGTCACCTTATGCTCATTTTACCGTGTTCACATTGCATGCTATGCTTGCTCCTATGCCTTTGTCATGCAATTGTGACCCTTGCTTGCATCTACCCATGATTCACCATTTTGATACCTCTATGTGTATTTGCATGCTTGGTGGAGATCCTTATTGCTATTGCCATGTTTATCATGTGCCCCATGCTATTGATGCTATTTTGCTCATATCTTGCCTTCATGCTCGTGACATGTCATGTGAAGTATTCATGCACACTATTTGCACCCATGACATGATTGCCATGATTCCTTCTAGTACATTGCATCTTCGCACTACTAGCTTGCTTGACTTGATCGCTATGATTGCTTGCTATGTTGCATCACCCATGTTCCACTATCACTAGCTTTCTTGGGTTGATGACATATATGCTCATGCCTCTCAGATGATATATCTTGATCATTGTCTCTTGTGTCCATTAGTTGCCTCTTTCATATCCACTTGTATTGAGTGCAACCATACTATGCTTATTGATCTTGGAGACTTTGACATATTACTTGTGATGCATGCTTGTTTGATTGAGCCTGTTGCATTTGGTTGTTCTTGCATCATATGCCTCCATACTGTGAAATACTCCCTTGTACTTTCTTATGATGAGCATGATGAATACACTTGTTGGGTATCTTACCACACGAATGATAGGTTTTGCACTTCCGCTAACCTCATTTGTTTTTCCGAGTGTTTGTCATATTCTTTCATTTTGAAGGATTCACAAGGCGGTGCCGTTACGCGACATATTGGGTATGTGAAGACATACATGATGTACGACTCCAACATCTTTGGGAACTTTCTTGAGGTGAACTCCTTCCCTTTGAGCCATCCTCAAATACGCATATTGGATGGGTCATTCTTTCATTGTTGTTTCCTTCTTGTTGTCTACATGCTACATCTCACGAACGGAGGAGCGACATTGGAGATTGGCTACATGGACCTTAAATTTGAGGAGCGCTCGCACTTATTGGATGAACCTTCGGTCTTCCACTCATGCCCCGACATCGAGCTTTGGTACACCAACACCTCCATATTAGTTGATTGTGCTCATACATGTCATGCTCGATGGACTTATCATACTCACCACAAGTTTGCACCCTATGCATGGATTGACTCACATTATGATTACCTTGTTGCATCTTGTATTCCCATGTCATCCATGATATATGAACTTGTGCACTTCCTTAGCAAATTTGTTGTGATCTACCTTGATGGCATATTCATACATCATAATCATATTGTCCACCATCAATTGCATGATAATATCCACATGTTGAGCATCCATTGCCATGTTCATGCATTTGATAAACCATCCCATTATGACATCATTTTGCATCGTGGTTGCATTGCTCATATTCATAACACATTTGTGTACACAATGATTGCTTTTCCTCCCATGAATGCTTTGCATCTCATTCTAGATCAACTTGATAAGCTTCATGCGCTTTGTCACGACCAATCTTGCCGACGGACTCATTCTTGTATGATGGACACTTTGTGTGCGCTTAACCATTGTATTTCCGAGTGTTGCTTGTGTTTGCTCTTTTTGCATGTCTATCACTCCGGCGACACCTCGGACTACTTGGATTGCGCCATGTCTTCAACTTCGTCCAACTACAAGTCCGTCCCACGACAACCGCTTCCATGGTGATGAGGATCCCGACCCGAGGTCGGAACTTTCACAACGGGGGGGGCAGCTGATGTGAAGCATCCCACGTTCATCCCCATGTACACTCCGACTATTCTCCAAGCCCCAAGAGAACATATAACGAGACCTCGAATATGCACCATTGGACACAAGGTGAACTCTCTCCTCTTCGAACCTTCACTTTCTACATGTGAGACATGGCTACTACCTCATGCATGGATCTTGCATATACTCAGGTACGACCGAGATGACCATGGAGAATCCAAGGACCGAGGCCAAGCATGGAAGAGAAGGAGGAAGAGAGCCTGGCCGCTCGAACGAAAGCGGTACAACCGTCAACAACCGCCAAGCGGTACAACCGGTCGACTACCGCCCTACTACCGGCCACCATTCGGTGATCGTATGCGGTGAAAGCCAGTACTGCCCGGATGTACCGGTAATTCCCAGATGAACGGTACTATCGCCTCAAAGAATCGGTACAACCGCTGGCCCCTCCGACGCCTATCTCCTGAAGCGGCGCTTTGACCTCCCACGGTAGTACCGCCTTCACGTCCGGTTCTTCCGCCCTGCATGTGTTACCAGCGGTACAACCGCCCCCGCGACTGGTACAACCGGCCTGTCTGCGCACAGTGTATTGGGCCGAGCCCATGTACCCCTTCGCCCTCACTTACCCCTTCGTGGCTTAGCACTATATATACTCCTCCACCTCCTCCTAGTTAGGGTTAGCTTTGGTTTAGCTCATGTTTGTGTGAGAGTTTTGCTCATCCATTTGGTTACTTCTCCTGAGCTCGGGACCTCTACGGAGAAGATCCCCAAGCGGATTCAAGACCTCCTTCTAGGGTGGACCCCATCAAGACCTCCTCCCGGAGAAGAACGGCTACTCGTGTATCCTTACCTTTGTTGATTGTGGATCATATGTATCTCTTTGTGTTCGGTGATCTAGCACTTGTGTGATTGATTCCTTGTTGGTTGAGTGATCTCTCTCGTTTCCTCCGTGTTTCCCTTTGTTCTTCCGCGTGTTCTTCGTGATTCCCCGTAGGATGCACTCCAAACGTGAAAGATCGACGCTATAGGGTTCCACCCTACATCACTACGGTAGGTGGCCAAAAGTGGCGAAGAGCTTCTAGCCTCAGAATCCCAGCCCAGCAACACCAGTACGGTATTAACAGTCTTCGAGAATTTCGCATCAAATAATATGCGGAAACGAACACTCCGCAACCTTGCCGAAGTCTACCAAGTTGCAATAATAAATCCATGGAGTGACACGGCTATTACCTTTAATGCCTGATTTAACCCAAATTCGAACAGCCCGAGCACCACCGCATTGGTTCTCGGTCCAATAGTGGACGGCTTTACGCCTTTACTAAGGTACTCATGGATGGCGGCAGCGGACTAAACCTCATCTACGAGGAAACCCTCCGAAAAATGGAAATAGACTGGAACCGCATTGAGCGAAGCAGCACAACCTTTAGAGGAATAATCCCTAGCCGGAAGCATGCCGCACAGGAAAAATCACATCGGACGTAGTGTTCGCTCACGGACAATTACAGTCCGAGGAGGTCACATTTCAAGTGGCCCTGCTCAGCAGCGGATATCACGCTTTATTAGGGCGAGAGGCATTCACAATTTTTCAAGCTATACCCCATTATGGGTACATGAAGCTTAACATGCCCGGACCTAACGGAATCATCACTCTCGCTTAGTGATCCGAACAAAGCACTCCGCTACCGAAAACAAGACAGCCGCACTAGCCCTCGAGGCACTATCCAAAGCCCTAGCGGCCGAGGAACTCATGCGATGCGCTCCCACGGTGAATGTGGACGATGTGATATTGATAAAAGATCCAAGTCCACCTTTTAAACCAGCGGATGAAATAGTCAAATTCCAAGTCCACCCAACGGACTCGCAAAGACGGCCTCCATTGGGGCACAATTAAACGCTGATGTAGACGCCAGACTACGAGAATTTCTACGAGAAAATCGGGACATTTTTGCTCGGCACCCTTCGGACATGCCAGAATCCCACGTCGGCTGGCCGAGCACAGCCTAAATATCCTAAAAGGATTCAAGCTATCAAACAGGCTCTTCGGCGCTTTTCCGAACCCAAGAGACAGGCCATGGGAGAGGAGCTAGCCAAACTTCGGAAGCCGGATTCATCGAGAGATATAAAACATCCGGACCGCTAGCAAATCTGGTGATGGTACCAAAGAAGGATAAATCCTGGCGCCTATGTGTTGATTTCAAAGACCTTAATAAGGCTTGCCCAAAGGATCCCTTCCCCCTCCCCCGCATTGATCAAATTCTCGATGCTACAGCAGGACACGAATCATTGTGCTTCCTCGACGCGTACTCCGGCTACCACCAAAGCAAGATGGCGGAGCCAGACCAAGCCGCAACAGCATTCATCACTCCATACGACCCATTCTGCTTCAACACAATGCCCTGCGGGCTCAAAAATGCCGCGCCGACATATCAGCCGCATGATTCGTATATGTCCGCAAACCAGATCGGCAAAACAGTGGAAGCATATGTAGATGACGTGGTCACAAATCCAAGCATGTCGAAACTCTAGTAGACAACTTGAGGTGCACATTCGACAACCTCCGAAAATATGACATTAAGCTCAATCCGAAAATGCGTCTTCAAGGCCCCACCGGAAAGCTCTTGGGCTTCATTGTGTCCGGTAGAGGAATTGAAGCAAACCCAGCCAAGATCCGAAGCTCTGTCACAATTGGATATTCCAAAAGACCTCAAACAAATATAAAATTGATTTGGTTATGTAGCGGCTATAAGCCGCTTTATTTCCCGTTTGGGAGAAAAGGCGTTACCCCTTTATCGCCTCCTCCGACGCACCGAACACTTCGAGTGGACGGATGCCGCCACGGCCAGACTCAAAGAAATAAAAGCCATATTGGCAACAAATCCGGTCCTGGCCGCGCCCAACATGGGCGAACCAATGCTATTATATATCGCCGCAACACATCAAGTTGTCGCTGGTGCTCGTCGTCGAACGAGAACGGACGGACACCGGTTCCCTCTTCAAAACCGGTTTACTATGTGTCCACCGTCCCTAACTCCATGCAAGTCCCGTTACCCACATTATCAAAAGATAGCATACACGGTGTTCATGCCATCCCTAAGCTGCGACACTACTTTCAAGAGTGTTCGATAACGGTAGCCTCCGAAGTACCTCTTAACGACATTATAAACAACCGCGACGCGACACGCCGGATTGCTAAATGGGCCATAGAGCTCCTTCCATTCGACATAACCTATAAGCCACGACGAGCTATTAAGTCGCAGGTTTTGGCCGACTTCGTGGCCGAATGGACCGAAGCCGAACTCCCTAACGAGTACGGCGCATACTCCAATTGGATCATGCACTTTGACGGCTCCAAAATGTTGGCCGGCTTGGGGGCTGGCGTCGTCCTGACGTCCCCAACCGGGGACACAGTCCAATACGTCCTTCAGATAATGTATACAGACTCTAACAACACAGCCGAATAAGAGGCCCTTCTGCACGGCCTCCGGATGGCAGTTTCTATGGGCATTAAACGCCTAGAGGTGCGCACGGATTCGAACCTCGCGATATCTCAAATAAATGGAGACTTTGATGCCAAAGATCCGAAAATGGAAGCGTACCGCAATGCGGTCCTAAAAATGTCAGCACGGTTCGAAGGGCTCGAATTTCATCATATAGCCCGGGATAACAACCAGGCGGCGGACGTATTGGCACACATCGGCGCAAAACGCGATGCCGTCCCGCCCAACATCTTCCTGGAACTGCTGTTCAAGCCATCCGTACTATGGGAAGGGCGGTCCGGAAATAACAATCCGGACCCAACCGCACTGCCTGACACCGAACACTCTGACACAATCGGAGGCTCTGCCGCCGAGATAACACCCTCTGCCCACGAAATAATGGCGGTTATCGCCTGCGGGTGAAACCATTCCTAGCCTACCTAACTAGGCAGGAACTCCCCGAAGACCAAAATGAGGCTCGCTGCATAGTACGGCGATACAAAGCCTATAAAGTCCATGAGGGAGAGCACTATAAGAAAAGCACAACAGGAGTCCTTCAAAGGTGTATCTCCGAAGAGGAAGGGCGAAACCTCCTGGCTGAAATTCATGCCGACCGGGTGGGCACCACGCCGCAGCCCGGGCCCTTGTAGGCAAGGCCTTCCAGACAGGATTTTATTGGCCGGCCCGGCAGATGCGCAGGATTTAGTCTAATGATGCGTCGGTTGCCAGCTTTTTGCTAACCAAAGCCACATGCCACCCACCGCCCTCAAAACTATACCCATCACCGCCGTTCATGGTCCGGGGCTTGACATGGTTGGACCCCTTAAGGGAGGAACCCACAAGAAAAAATACCTATTAGTCATGGTGGATAATTCACCAAATGGATAGAGACCAAGCCTATTAAAACGGCCGAATCCGGGCCGGTGATAGACTTCATATCAGGGGTAGTGCACCGTTACGGCGTCCCCCACAGTATCATCACTGATAACGGCACCAACTTCACGGCCGATGAGGTCAAATCATGGTGCAAAAACATGGCATCAAGCTCGATTACGCCTCAGTCTATCACCCTCAAACCAACGACCAAGTCGAGCGAGCAAACGGTCTAATCATGAGCGGCATTAAACCCAGACTAGTGCGGTCCCTCAAGGAATCTAATACGCACTGGGTTGAGGAGCTCGAATCCGTACTCTAGGGGCTGCGGACCACGCCAAATTGCACTACCGGATTCACACCATTTTTTATGGTGTACGGCGCAGAGGCAGTCTTGCCCTGCGACATAATTCATGACTCACCTCGCGTGCGCATGTATGAAGAAAGAGAAGCCGAGCTCGATCGGCAGGACAGTTTGGACGCATTGGAGGAGGAGCGCGACGTGGCAAAACCTCGTTCTGCATTTTATCAACAAAGAGGCTCAAGATATCAAAGCAGGGAAGTACGGGCCAAAGCTTACAACGTTGGCGAACTAGTTCTATGCCTGCCAGACAAGAAAAAGGACAAACTCAAGCCCAAATGGGAAGGTCCCTTCATCATCGACCAGGTCCTGACAGGCGGAGCATACCGTCTGCGAAACGCATCGGATAACCGACTCGAGCCGAACCCATGGAACGCAGCCCGTCTACGAAGATTCTACGCCAAAGCGCCGAACTCCGAGTTCGTCTCCTTCTTCCGTCCATATTTTCTATTTTTTGCTGTCTTTTATTTCTCTCCTTCCCCCTCCTTCTTCTTGAAGCCTTTAGAGGCTCGTTTGCGCTTTGTTTCAAGATATACTTGACGCGCTGTCCGCGCTCATTATATTCGGGGCTTCTTTAATGTAAGCTTATATATACGGCCTTTATGCCCAACACATGTGTCAAACTTCCGCATGTACCTTTTACTCACCATTATATGCATCGATATGACTTAAGTTTTGGCCAAGTTGGGTTGCTCGGCTCTGTGCTTACCCCTACGTTCCCGATTGTTCGGCTAGGTGGTAAAGGGAGCACCTCTGCGATTGTTATCGCCGGGTCACCGGATGTGTACCTCAGATCGGGTGAAGCCGAAAGCTAGCGTTCTTAAGGGAATATTCGGTCGGTGAACTGAAAGATGATTTTAACTATTTATCCATCTGCCCCAAGATGATTTTCTGCTTTTTTAGCAGTTTGGACATGCACTTTAGGGCATGCCTCCTGTGAAAGGAACCCTTAACGGAACTATTCTCCTGGAAGATGTTTCTTACTATCCATGTAATATAACATAACTAGTTGGGCACTTGTCTGATACAGCAATAACGACCCCTACGCCTTGTCTCCATGCATGCCCCGGTTCTTACATAACCGCGAGGGTATTCGGACACACACCGGACTATTGGGTCCCGAGGTCGGCTTAAAAGGTCCGGTATGACAAACGATCTACAATCCGCTAGAAGACATTTTTCATGTCATATTCAATTACATAGTCAACTCGACTAATTGTATTCCTCCTCAATGCCATCTAATAGGCTATCTAATTTACAATCTTCTTTGGGAATACTTGGCGGCCAATTCTACTTGGCCGCACGCTAAGCTTACAGGGATCTCCTTCCCATCAGCCCCACAGGTCCGACCTCGGCCATGTGGTTTGGATCAGCCTTCGTGTACCGCCAGATTTACCATGGCCTGTGCCTCCCTGGAGCCTTGACGGCAGGCCGATATCTTCCATAGTCGGAAGCGCCGCTGTGCTCCTTGAAGCCGCTCTGCCAGCTCCCCAATGCCTTCGGGCAGGGAGATAGATGGCCACAAGGCCTGGGCGACGCCTTTCATCACCTGTCGAACTCGTTCGTGCAGCTGACGTAGTTCGGGAAGAAGATCACCCGAAGAACTGGGCATCTCCTCCTCAGGACGACCCGTGAGCATTGTTATTCGCCTTCCTCGCCGAACTCTTTCAAAGTTCGTTCAAGCATTTACTGAAAATGCCGCGACGAAGCCGTCGATTCTCCTTTACGGAGTCAGACAACTGGGCACGAACATCCTTTAGTTCCTCACCCAGTTGGGTGTTGGCATCTTGGAGGTTATTTTTCTCCGCCGCACCCTCAGAAAGCACGCCTCGCCGCCTTCAACCGCGCAAGAGCTGTTGCTTGTCCGGATCTAGTCCGGCGCCATCTGCAATATTATTGTCGATTTACACACACCGCACTTCATAAACTATTTATCTTTTGAGGCATATATTACCGTAGGGGTCTCGTGGGTCCCCTCAGAAGCGTTAGTGCGGCCTCAAGTTGCGCCTTTGCATTCTTCAAGCTCCCGGGGACAGTCGGGTATTCTTTTTGTAAGATCTCAGATAACAAATGATCCTTAAATCAGTTATTCTAACTATTTTAAGTCTCGGGGCTACAGGCATATATAATCACAAATTTCCTCACTTTCGTATGTCCTTTACATCTTGCTCCGTGGCTCTGGCTAGACCATCTTGAGCGGCACGGAGGTGCGCATCTCCCGAATTGAAGGCATTCAAGGCCTCTTGGGAGAAACATGCGTCACGAAGAACTGTCCGGCGGCGCCTGTGATTCATGGCGCTCTCCACCTCGGAGTTGGTGGCGGACAATCTGTCGGCATCCTCTGCCGGAGGAGCATCCGACGCACGCCTCGTGCTCGCCTCCGCTTCCGGACCCGGCTTTGGAGCCTGGCTGGCGGAGGTTCGATTATAACCTCTCCGGACTCGGTCCGCGAGCGCTTTTTTCTGAAAAGAGCACCAGCGTTAGTACGCCTTCCGTGAATCAATCCTGGGAATATGGTGACGCGCCATACCGCTGCGGCGGAGTTTCGATCCGGACCGCACTTCTTTTTAGCTCGCGAGGCCATATCGCCTTGTTGGCTAGCCGCTGGCTCGGCCTCCTGCCTCAAGGCACCCCTGCTAAACACCATTGGTATACTGTGATCAAAAAATAAGCACGGATGGGTCATGGTATCCGGACTTCGTCACGGTTATTCGGGAGGCCGGAAATAATCCGGGGTAGTCGGCCGTAATGGCAACCAAAGCATTGTCGATGCTACGTTTGTGGAACACCCCGTCGATCAGCTCCACCTTTATATCCGGGTCCTCTTCGGAGGACGGATTGAGGGACCGTTCCGGATCCTCGGGTTGTGGGGGCGGGCTGTGTATCTTCTCCATGGCCCGGCGCAGCCTCACAGAGAAACCATGAAATGAGATATTTAACCACGGGAACAAGGATCGGACAGGCCACAAAGATGTTTGCTTACCCAACTTCGAGGATTATTCGAAGAAACCCCGCTCAGTGGACTGACGCAGGAGAAAATCCTCCTCTTCCCCTTTGTACATGGCGGACAAGGTCTTCACCAGTTCGGTGACCGATCCCGGCCCTTTGCGGCCATGGCGGGTGGCATCGTCCTCCCCGTTTAAGTCCCACATGGGGTGGCCCCTATATTGGAGCGGATGCACTCCCCTCATAATGCAGATTGGCATGACTCCAATCATGGTCAATCCGGCATGAGCCAGTAATCTTATTCGGCTAATCAAGTAAAGGACGTCCCGGTCATTTTCCCTCTGGGGGCTCCGCGGCCGCCAGCTTAGGCGCTTCTTCAGAGGAGCATTGCTAAACTCCAGAAGGCCGATCCGAACAGGATCCGGCAGCGGGACGTCCTCCATGTAAAATCATTCCGAAGGCCAGTCTTCGGACGCCTTCTTCGGGGTTCCGGATAAGTATCTGGTCCCGGCGATGCGCCATAATTCGGCTCCGCCCACTTGATATATTGACCCCTCATGAGAAGGGGGTACTAGACAGAATAATCTCTTCCACAGCGCAAAATGAGCCTCCATGCCCAAGAACAGTTCGCAAAGGGCCATGAAGCCCGCGATGTGCAAAATGGAGGCAGGCGTAAGGTGGTGCAACTGGAGGTCAGAGAAGTCTAAGAGCCCCGGAGAAAAGGATGAATTGGAAATCCGAGTCCTCTTACTAGATAAGAGATAAAGCACACCCGCTCTCCTTTAGAGGGATCGGGACACTCTCCGCTTGCTTTCCGCCTTGTAGGTGGCAAGTCCGCTCGAACCGGAACCATGAAGGCCGGGGAAGAAATCCCTTGGTTTGGAGTATAACTAGCTCGCTATGCAGGACTGAGCATCTCTCCCAATTTCCAGGCTGAGGGCTGGGAGCGCGAGAGGAGGAGCCGCGTCGACTCTCCATGATGGAATGGGTTTTTGTCAGAGGCGCTCCGATGAAAGCTCGCGGAGGGGGCATGGTGTGACTCAGATCTAGATCCTCGCCCCTTTTATAGGCGGCTCATTTGCGCAGCTAGGGGGGTAAGTGTAAAAACACCCTGGCATTTCGCATTCATTCAAACACGTGGAAGATGGCCATTATTGGGCGTAGAAGCCAAGGAGCGCAGCATTTATCAGACGCCGGACACTATTCGACAAGTATATGGAATTTGGAGAAGAACCCGCCGCAATGTCAAGACAATCAACGCTACCGGACTCATCGCCATTGAAGCCTGGTTCGGGGCTACCGAGGAGTCTGGATTAGGGGTGTCCGGATAGCGAACTATCACCATTGGTCGGACTCACGGACTATGAAGATACAAGATTGAAGACTTCGTCCCGTGTCCGGATGGGACTTTCCTTGGCGTGGAAGGCAAGCTTGGCGTACTGAATATGTAGATCTCCTACCATTGTAACCGACTCTGTGTAACCCTAACCCTATCCGGTGTCTATATAAACCCGAGGGTTTTAGTCCAGAGGACTAACAACAACCATACCATAGGCTAGCTTCTAGGGTTTAGCCTCTCGATCTCGTGGTAGATCTACTCTTGTACTACCCATATCATCAATATTAATCAAGGTGAGTAGGTTATTACCTCCATCGAGAGGGCCCGAACCTGGGTAAAAACATCGTGTCCCTTGTCTCCTGTTACCATCCGCCTAGACGCATAGTTCGGGACCCCCTACCCGAGATCCGCCGGTTTTGACACCGACAGGCAGTAATAGGGATGCCTAGTCCCGAAATGAAAAAGAAATTTACTTTACGTTGTCAAAAAATAAATTCCTTGGAAAGTCTTGGTATGGAAGGCACCCGTGGATAAGGCTAGCCATGGATTGTGAAAGAATGGTGGAAAAAGGAATAAAATTTATTTTATGTTTGGGAACCGCCTATGATGTATCTAGCATGGAAAGTATTGGGAATTCTCAGTCATTTTTGTTGACGGGAAAAGCATACCTCTCAAAACATTTTATCTCTCAATTTAAGCTTTGAGATCTGGCTCCTCTACGAATCTCTGCTTCACTCTGCGAAGGGCCTATCTATTTACTTTATGCAATTTTTATTTTTTGAGTCTCCATCTTCTCTAATAAAAGCACCAAATAGGGAGCACTATGATCATACTTTTGCATTGGATGTAGCTAATATTTGAGTGCATTTCATGAATGGATCAATGATTGAGCATGATGGGCTAGGGATAACTTTCTTTAGTGTTGATATTTTGAAAGACATGGTTGCTTGTTGATATGATTGAGTATTGAAATCTTCATGTCAAATATAGACTACTGCTTTGAACCATCTAAAAAGTACAAATGTCAATGCTACAAAAGAAAATAATATGTGATGAACAAGTTAGGCAGCATTCCACATCAAAAATTCTGTTTTTATCATTTACCTACTCGAGGACGAGCAGAAATTAAGCTTGGGGATGCTGATACGTATGCAACGTATCTATATTTTTTTGATTGTTCCATGTTGTTATATTATCATTCTTGGATATTTTATATTCATTTTATAGCAACTTTATATCATTTTTTGGGACTAACCTATTGACATAATGCGAAGTGCTAGTTGATGTTTCTGCTTGTTTTTTACTTCGCAGAATATCCATATCAAATTGAGTCCAAATGTAACAAATTTATTTGGAGATTTTTTCTACCCAGAAGAAAACTTGGGAGCCAAGGAAGTGCCAGAGCTGAGGCCCATGGGGCCCACAAGGTACCAGGGCGCGCCAGAGGCCCCAGCGTGCCCTGGTGGGTAGTGGGGCCCATGGGAGTCCTTTCCACCGCCTCTCAGCTCTATAAATACCCAAGTATTCCACAAACCCTAGGGGAGTCGACGAAAAACAATTCCAGTCGCCGCAAGTTCTAGAACAATGAGATCCAATCTAGAGGCCCTTTCTGGCACCTTGCCGGAAGGGAACACGATCACGGAGGAGTTCATGATCCTCATTGGTGCTTCTCCGATGATGTGTGAGTAGTTCACCATATACCTACGGGTCCGTAGGCAGTAGCTAGATGTCTTCTTCTCTCATTTTGATTCTCAATACAATGTTCTCCTCGATGTTCCTCGAGATTTATTTGATGTAATGACTTTTTGCGGTGTGTTTGTTGGGATCCGATGAATTGTGAGTTTATGATCAGATCTATCTATGAATATTATTTGAGTCTGCTTTGATCTCTTATATGCATGATTATTATAGCCTTGTATTTCTTCTTCAAAACTTTGGTTTGGTTGGGGCAACTAGAATGATTTTTCTTGCAATGGGAAGAGGTGCTTTGTGATGGGTTCGATCTTATGGTGCTCAATCTCAGTGATAGAAGGAAAAGTGACACACATGTATCATTGCTATTAAGGATAAAAATATGGGGTCAATTCCTACATGAATAGATCTTCTCTACATCATGTCATCGTTCTTATTGCATTAATCCATTTTCCATGAACTTTAATACACTAGATGCATGCTGGATAGCGGTCGATGTGTGGAGTAATAGTAGTAGATGCAGGCAGGAGTCGGTCTACTTATCTTGGAGGTGATGCCTATATACATGATCATTGCCTTGGATATCGTCATAATTATTTGCTCTTCTATCAATTGTCCAACAGTAATTTGTTTGCCCACCGTATGCTATTTTCTCGAGAGAAGCCACTAGTGAAATCTACGGCCCCGGGGTCTATTTCCTATCATACTGTTTTCAAATCTATTATTCCAAAAATCCAAAAATAACTTGCTGCAATTTTTTTGTGCTTTTGTCAGATCTATTTATCCAATCTCATACAATTTAATCTATCTCAATATTGAGGATGGATTGACAACCCCTCTTACGTGTTGGGTTGCAAGTATTTGTTATTTGTGTGTTGGTACTGTTTACATGGTGTTGCTTGGTTCTCCTGCTGGATTGATATCCTTAGTTTCATAACTGAGGGAAATACTTATCGTTACGGTGCTACATCATCCTCTCCTCTTCGGGGAAATACCAACGCAGATACAAGCAATTAGGAAGTTTTGCCCTAGTCATATTCCCAGCTTCGCAAGCACTAGACAGATGGCCCTTCTTGAACTTGACGCCTCGATTCCAATGATGTGCTTCCTCTTCACGGGAGTGTGCAAGTTCCTCATGCCCGCATGTGCTAGCCTTCGATGCCAAAGCCAGCTTTCTGAAGCTTTTGCTAGAAGACATACGACTAGCTGTGGTCCTGCAGAGAAATCTACCATATACATATCACCTCTTCGATTACCTTCGAAAACTTGAGATTTGTCAGAAGCCATTAGCACAAGACATCTATATTTGCCAAATATCACAATCATGTCAAGATCACAAAGCATTGAGACAGACATTAGATTGTATCCAAGGGATTCAACAAGCATCACTTTATCCATGTGTTGATCCTTTGAGATAGCAACCCTACTAGACCCAATATCTTGCTTTTACTAGTGTCAGCAAATGTGATATGGCTTTTTGTAGACGGTCGAAGAGTAGAGTCCATGAGAAGACTTCGATCACCAGTCATGTGGTAAAGCGCAGCCACTGTCCATGATCCATTCAATGGGTTTCGGAGTTGTACCCTACAGAGAAGTTAGTAGGATAGTCTTCACCAAGTGTGTTGTGAAGAACAAAACATGTATCAATATAAACATTCATCATAGGTAATTTTGGTTGAGGATATAGTAGGATGATCATCAAGGAAACCATGGCTGAAATAAATGGTAAGCCCATTTTGACATTTTATCTTGCGCCCAACAAGATTTTCCATATCCCGGCATTGTTTTCAGAAGTCAATGTTTTTCGGCTAGAGACACGAACCTGCAAGAGAAGTTAATTCTTCTCAACCACCCTGTAAGTGTATCTAATGCCACCCCTAGTTGGTTTTGGAGTATTGACGACAAACAAGGTTGAGGGACTAATGTGTTTGTGAGAATTGCAGGATAACACAGGTTGTAGTCCCTCATTGATTCGGTTTTCCTACCCAGAGATGACCCCTAAAATGTATGAAGACATTGAACACAATGGTGGTTCACGAAGACATTCACGTTGAAGACAATTACGTGTGAAGACATTCACTTGAAGACCATGGAGTGCAAAGACATAGTTTCTTTCGTAGTTTCATTTTCTTCTTTCTTGAGTCATAGGAACCACCGTACTGCTAAGTGGGGTCAAAGTGAACAAAGTCAAAAGACTGACGTGATGCTCAACCTAAAGCATATGTCTTCGAGCAAAGACAATGAGAGCAAATCTTATCCAGAGTTGGATGAGTCAGCTTTGCTTGTAGCCCAAGCCAAGCTGTCGCGTGTGTTTGAAATCCGACCGTTGGACAAGTGTCGGTTCGTTAGTGACCCAGGGTCATTTTGGACATATCATGTCGGCGTGCCTCCTGGCTATAAATAGCCCACCCCCTACACCATAAATTGGTGGCTGCTCAGAGTTAGTGCATGGCTTTTGTCGTTTGAGAGCAACCCACCTCTAAAGCCTTTGAGAGAGAGAGAGAAATCCTTGTGAGGACAAAGCCCAAAACACCCCGAGCCAAAGAGTGTTGGGCATCACTGAAGTCTTTCTGTCCGCGTGACTTGAAGAGTTGTTACACTTGAGGACTGTGTATCCTCCAGATGGTTAGGCGTCATGTTCTGAGGATCCAAGAGTCATTGTGGATTGCCGGTGAACGAAGTCTGTGAAGGTTTGGAAGTCTACCTTGAAGACTTATCAGAGTGATTGGGCGAGGACTGGGTGTCCTTAGAGCATCTCCAACAGATGGTCCAAAATTTGGCGGTCCAAAACTGGAGATGTAAAATTTTGAAACGCACTGAAAAAAGCTCAACTCCAACAGATGGTCCAAATGGATGGTCCAAAAGAGCAACTCCAATAGATGGTCCAAAATGAAGATGTAAATTTCTTAAAACGACATACTACTAGTCCATTCAACATAGTTCAAACATCAAATTCAACATAGTTTCATACATGAACTTCAACTACTACTTATTCAAACTACTAGATAAACTACTCCTCATCGTCGGAGCTGCGGAACTGCGCCCAGAACTCCTCCTTCATCGGGTCGTCGCACCACTCCTCCTCCTCCTCCTCCTCCTCGTCCGAGAAGTCTGCCCAGTCCTCCTCGGAAGAGGACTCGATGGGGATCACCGTCGAGGGACCAGCCTCATCCTCCTTCTTCGGCCCCTTCTTCTTCTGCTCCGCCTAACGCTTCCAGTAGTACTCCAGCTCGGCCTGGACGTACTCCGGATGCTCCCGAGCAAACGTCGCCATCGCCCCCTCGTCGGTCTCGCTAGCACTGACGACAGCCGACGGCTTCTTCGTCTCCTTCTTGTTTGTTGTGATCTCCTTCATGTTGATGCCCTGCGGCACAAGCATCTCCGCTTCCGCCCGAGTCTCGATCTCTGGGAAGTTGAGGTGCGACCGAGGCCTCTCGGCACGCCACACCGCCACGTCGTAGGCACGCGCGGCCTCGTGGGCGGAGGGGTACGTGCCGATCCACCAACGCCTTCCGGCGTCGGAGAACTCCACACCCCAGTTACCGGAGGGCTTCTGCCTCACGCCGAAGAAGCCCGACTTGCCCTTCGGCGTCTTCTTCGGCGCCATCGGAGAGCGGTGGAGCGGCGGCGGCGTGCGGCCGGGGCGGTGGCGGACGGAGCCGGGCGGGGCGGCTTACGGGCGGCGGCGACGCGGCGGGGCGGTGGCGGACGGAGCGGCGGCGGAGCTGCGGGCGGCGGCTGCGTGCGGGGGCGGTGGCGGACGGAGCCGGGCGGGAGGGATCTGCGGGCGGCAGCGGCGTGCGGGTGGTGGCGGACGGAGCTACGGCGGGCGGGGCGATGGCAAACGGAGCTACGGCGGGCGGGCAAAGGGCGGGCGGCGTGGAAACAGCTGTGGGCGCGAGGTCAGATCCGCGGCGGGCGGGCGGCGAGGCGGCGTGGAAACAGCGGCGGGGGGCGGGGCGGCGGCGGATGGGTTGTGGAGGCAGCAGGGCAGCGGCGAATGGGCGGGAGGTCGTGGGCGGGCGGGCGGGAAAGGAAATGAAGTGGCGGTTGGGCGTTCGCGATCTCTTCAACCGCTTCAAGAGAAATCACACTGAGAATGTGCAGCTCACGTTCGATCTCCTCACTGATATCACAAATGAGCTTCGCGCACTCGGCGCCACTGAGATTACCAATCTTGAAATAGTGAAGAAGCTACTAAGATCACTTGACATCTCATTTGACACTTTGGCCCTGATGATTGGAGAACGCCCTGACTTCAAAGATCTCGATCCGTCTGACATACTTGAGAGGCTCAATATGCATCAGTTCCAGCTATCTGAGAACAGAGATATCTATGGCCCCAACTATGGCCGATCTCGTGCTTTGAAGGCAAAAGCCGTTTCCTCATCTGAAGAAGAATTTGATTGCAATTCTAGTGATCCTAAAGACATTGGCAAAGAGCTAGCAATGCTTGTGAGAAAGTTCCAAAAGTTCTCCAAGAAGAATCGCTTCGGAAAGTCATCAAGATCCAGCTCAAGAAATGATGAGGCTTCCTCCCTTGACCACCAGAAGAGAACATGCCACAAATGCAAGAAGCCAGGTCACTACATATCAGAATGTCGTCAATGGGACAGGGAAGCCAAGAAAAAGAAGAAGAGCAAGGAATACGACTTTGACGACAAGAAGAAGAAGAAATCATCAAACTCTTCATCAAAGTCTTCGTCTTACAAGAAGAGCTCATCTGGCAAGGCTCATGCATTCATTGGCAAGGAGATGGATTCAGAGGAGGAGTCTGCTTATGAGGAGGCGGTGGTGGAGTCTGAGGAGGAGTCTGATTCAGAAGTGGCAAGCCTGGCTCTAGCATCGGCATTCATCGCCAAGTCCATCTTCAACACTAAACAAAATGGTCACGTCGCCCATGCTGAAGCCGATGATAAGGACGACTCTGCTCCGACCTACTGCTTCATGGCACGAGGTGCCAAGGTAAACTCACATGATGCTTACTTTCAGACCTCCAGTGAAGATGACTCTGAGTGTGAATCCAAACCCAGCTATAAGACTCTTGCTAAAATTGCAACTGAACAACAAACTGCTATGGAACACATTCAAAAATTGCTAGAAATAAGCGATGACCTGTTGGACGAGGAAATGAATTGAACTTAGTCCTTAATCGAAGACATCAAAACTCTTCGCGTTAAGTACGAGGAACTTGAAAGTCGTCATGAAACCCTCTCAGTCACTCATGAGAAGCTTTCCTATGATTATCTTCAAAGGAACCAAGATCTAGAGAACCTAAGAGCGTCTCATGAAGATCTTCAAAAGGAGAACGATTCACTACTCGCTCAACAGATCAGTTCCGCTCAGGAAGATTTTGTGCCACCATGTTTAAAATGCCGTGAGCGTGACAATGCTGTCTCTATTGCTAAATTCTACTGCCTCTGATGCTGCAATATCTTCAACTACAAATGTGGTAACTAACCCCTCTTCTGACCATACCACTACTATTGCTGATGAGAATGTCAGGTTGAAGACATTGCTTGAAACAGGCATGTACAAAAGCTTCAAAGGGCATCAGACACTATGTGATATCCTCAAGAAACAGATTCTGAACCGAAACCCTAGGAAAAATGGTGTTGGTCTCGAGAGGAAAAATGAATGCTGATGGTTCTTCTTTGGAAGCTGAGCAGTACCCCAAAACCACTTGGGTTGCTGCAAAGGGTCCTTCAGTAGATCCATCTACCTTATCTGGCTTCACTTATGCTAATCCCATTGTTATTGATGAGTCCTTTGACTCAAATTATAAGTTGTTTAAGAATCAGAATGGTGAAGTGTTTGCTGGTTTATTGGTACTAACTGCAGGAATGGGTCGCCTTTGAAGAAGATCTGGGTTCCTAAGAGTTGTCTTCAGAAACTTCTTGTGAATGTCATCATGACACCACCAGGGAAGAAGACAAACCCCAGACCAAAGGCTTCATATGGCCCTAAGGCTTCATACAGACAGAGGACTTCACAAGGTCACCCTAACACCAACGTTTTGCAGGGAAATCATCAGACTCATGAATATGAGCGTGTTTCTTCTAACCACTATGTATGCAAATCAAAGAACTTTTCTGCATATTCATTTGAGTACTATTCACCTCCTGCAAAACTATTTGCTAGGGCTCCAAAGCCAAAGTTCTCAGATGCCGCACTTAGACTCATTGCTTCTAAGCCGCCCCTTAAGATGTGGGTGGTTAATAAGAATTAACTTCTCTTGCAGGGAAAGGTCTCCAGCTGAAAATCATTGACTTCTGAAGACAATGCTGGGGACCTAAAATATCTTGTGGGACGCAAGATAAAGTGCCAAATTGGTCTTACCATGTATTCGTCCCAGGGTTTCTTGACGAGCATCCTATATATCTTAGCAAACAAGAATCTTAACTTTGATAGTATGCTTGTTCTTTATATGTTTGTGCTTCATAATACTCTTGGTGAAGCCTATCCCACTAACTGCACTGTAGGGTACTGAAAGTGCTGTTTATCGACTAGAGGGGGGGTGAATAGGCGATTTTTATGAAAGTCTTCAAAACATGAAAGTTTAGAAGACAAACAATAGAAATGATCTTATTGATATGCAGCGGAAGATAAACTACACTAGACAAACCATAGTCAAGTATGCAATGAAGTAAATGCGCGAAGACAAATAGTAGCTAGGTAGTAAGGATCAGGATGGAAGATGATATGAAGCCAAACAACGATAGTAGTCAAGCAGTGAAGACAAACAGGTAAAGCAATCAGGCAATGACTTCACAAAGACAAACTATAAGTACAGAGAGGAAGAGGATAGAACCAGTCACTTATTGTGGACACAGGATTTGTTGGACCAGTTCCACTTGCTGTGACAACTGTACGTCTGGTTGGGGAGGCCGAGATTCAACTGAGAAGACCGCGTCTTCACCTTATTCCCCTTGAGCTAAGGACACCCAGTCCTCGCCCAGTTACTCTGGTAAGTCTTCAAGGTAGACTTCCAAACCTTCACAGACTTCGTTCACCGCGATCCACAATGACTCTTGGATGCTCGTAACGCTGACGCCTAAGCTGGTGGAGGATTCACTGTCCTCAAGTGTAACAAGTCTTCAGATCACACAGACAGAAAGACTTCAGTGATGCCTAACACTCTTTGGCTCTGGGTGTTTGGGCTTTGTCCTCGCAAGGATTTCTCTCTCTCAAAAGCTTCAGAGGTGGGTTGCTCTCAAATGACAAAAGTCGTGCACTAGCTCTGTGCAGCCGAACAATTTATGGTCTAGGGGGTGGGCTATTTATAGCCACTAGGCAACCCGACCTGATTTGTCCAAAATGACCCTGGGTCACTAAGGAACTGACACGTGTTCCAACGGTCAGATTTCAAACACACACGGCAACTTTACTTGGGCTGCATAAAGTCGACTCATCCAGCTCTGGATAAGATTTGCTCTCATTGTCTTCGCTCGAAGACATAGGATTTGGGTTGAGCATCACTTCAGTCACTCTGACTTTGTTCACTTGGACCCCACTTAACAGTACGGTGGTTCCTACGACTCAACATAGAAGAAAAGGAAACAACGAAACAACTAAGTCTTCGCGCTCCATAGTCTTCACACAATGTCTTCTCATGTCATAGTCTTCAACGTGAATATCTTCATATACCACCACTTGTCTTCAATGTCTTCATACATTTTTAGGGTCGTCTCCTAGAGGTAAACCGAATCAATGAGGGACTACTACCGTGTTATCGTGCAATTCTCACAAACACATTAGTCCCTCAACCAGGTTTGTCGTCAATACTCCAAAACCAACTAGGGGTGGCACTAGATGCACTTACAATCTCCCCCTTTTTGGTGATTGATGACAAACTGGTTGAAGTTTTCAACGGTGATAAAATATGTGAAATAGTAAAGGATAGGGTATTGTCATCATAAGTAGCAAAAGGCTCCCCCTGAAGATGTGCATATAAGTAATTTTCTTTTGGAATGCAAATGCACATGGCAGGTTGTACTTGTGGAGATCCTCTTCAACTTATGACGACAATTCATCATGCATGATATGATGTAACGAAGATAATGACATGCATAATGAAAAATGGACGTCTGCAAGATGACCTAAGTGCGGAAGTTATCATCACACATGTGGAATTTATCATCGCATCACAAAATAGCAGAAAATGTAGCAGACAACCATCAAGTTTAAGTGTTACAACTCAAAGAACCAAATGTATCAAAATCGAGCGTTGTAAACACTAGGCAAAAATATAAAGCAACCGCCCATTGGACCCGCTTGAAGACTATCAACTCATATGCTTCTCCCCCTTTTGTCAGTAAGGACCAAAAAGGTTTGAAGACATAGAGCCTCTACGCGTTCCCAGAAGGAGTAGGAGTAGATGCAGGGTTGGCGTCGGGGTTTGGCGGTGCAGACGAACTTGGTGCAGTGTCGATTCGTGCTAAAGTCGGGGGTGTTGAAGTTGCATCATCTTCATCATCGATCACTCTGGCATTCACCATTGCAGCGGAGGAAGAATAGTCAGAGTCTTCAAGGGATGGAGTTCGACGTAGGACAGGATTCCTTGGAGGAGTGGAGTCAAACTTGAATCTTTCAGTGAAGCCATCGTCTTGAAGATCTGCTTCAAAGATCAGCGATGGTCAAACTCTTCCATGATCGCCGACAGGTCTCGTGAGTGACAAAAGCATTCTTAGTGGCAAGATTGCGAATGCGATTGACGTCCACTAAGTGTCTTTGCATCTGTCGCTTAAGCCAGAAGTGATGCTTGTCTTGTTTTTGATGCAGTGCCACAAGAAGTTCTTGGTCATTCATAACACGAGAGCGCTTCCGAGGCCTTTGGGCAATGGTTCTCTCAGTAGCTTCAGTCTGTGCACGGTGAGGCAAGCGAGTATTTCCAGCCAATGGATAGACACGAGTGACTGCTTGAACCCCTTCAATGTTTTGCGAGAAGCTTTGGCGGTCAGCATTCTGAAGACTAAGAGGCTCCTTGGCAGGCTCTGGGTATATGGATTCAACTGACATATCAACCTCAGGCAGAAAAATCAGATGATTGCGAGCAGAGGGCTGATAGTTGACAGCTGAGCGTAGCTTGATGAGGCGCATGACCCATGGAGCATAGAACTTCAGGCCAAAAAGATCAGAGCCAGATGCAGCCAACTGTCAGATAAAGAAATCCTGAGCATTGAAGCTGATGCCATTGAAGATGTAAAAGACCAAAGTTGATGCGGAGCATCCTACGGTCATCACCATGTCAAGAGTCCGTTTGGCAAGTGACACGTGCGACCTCTTCTTCACATACACAAAGGTGAATCTTCTCCTTTACACGTGCTCACTTGACCCCTTCGAGGATGGTATACTACTTGACACTTCCCCCGTGTGCATGCATATGTATTGTCGGAGCTTCTCGGATGTCAAGGAGTAGTGCAAGCGCCAAGGAATGACTACACCATCCGCGAGGGAAGCCAGGAAGCGACGACGGAAGAAGAGCCAGCTGCTACAGGCCCCGGACATCCGGCCATAGCCCGGACATCCGGCCACAGCCCGGACATCCGGCGCCCATCACAGCAGCCGCAGCCCTGCCAGGAAGACTACAGGACCCGGACATCCGGCACCTGAGCCGGACATCCGGCCTCCCACGAAGCCCCGGATATCCGGCCACTCGCCCGGAAATCCGGCGCCCCGCACCCGAATCGGCAGATCCAGCCGCGCCAGCCCGGACATCCGGCCGGCTAGCCCGGACATCCAGCGTCTCGGGAAAACCCGGACATGCGGCACGACGCCCGGACATCCGGCCTCCCCTGCCTGCGTGCAGTGCATCCGGGCCGAGGCCCTTCTACCCCTTCGCCCCCTAGACTATATATACTCCTTCCCGTTCCTCTTTCGAGGGTTAGCTTAGGTTTAGCTCATGTTTGTGTGAGAGCCTTGCTCATCCACTTGGTCACTTCTCCTCGGAGCCCAGGACCTCTTCGGAGAAGATCCCCAAGCGGATTCAAGACCCCCTTCTAGGGTGGACCCCATCAAGACCTCCTCTCGGAGATGAACCTTACCTTGTATCTTTCCTTTTGTTGTTCATGTACCTTGTTGATCTTGCGTGTTTGATTGTCTAGTGGATGTGTGATTGGACTTGTTCTTGAGTGTTTCCCCTTGTGATTTCTCTCCGTTCTTCCCGTGTTCATCGTGATTCCCGTAGGGATCCGCTCCAACGTGAAAGATCATACACGAGGGTTCTGCCCTACATCATCATGGTATCATGAGCCACGTTGATCACGTTTTGGAGCCCCTACCCGTGTTTTCTAACTTGATTTTGTTGATTTCGTCCTAAATCCGAAAATCCCCACCAAAAATAGCCCCAAATTTTTTTGTGATTTGTTAGTTTTGATGATGTTTTGTTGATTTTGATCCATGGATTTGCTTGGTTTCGAGTGGATCTAGCATTTCCCCAAGTTTCCCCACTTTCCATCCACGAAATCTCTCCAATTTTGACCTTGAAATCATCCATTTCCGCCCCCAATTCGAAAATTTCCGCCCCAAACGAGATCGGGATTCGTCGGGCCGGACATCCGGGCCCCAAGCCGGACATCCGGGCCCTGGAGCACCAAATCTGCTCGATTCTGGACAGACACCCCCGGAAATCCGGGCTCCACCCCGGACATCCGGCCCCTGGGATTTCAGTTTTTTCTGTTTCACCGTTTTGTCCATAACTAATTCATCCGGAGTCCGATTTTCGCGTTCTTTAGCTCGTTTCGAAGCTATTGACATCCCCCTTCCCATAAAAATACTACCACCACCATTTGACTCCATCGAATTTTTGAAAATTTGGCAAGTTTGCCTAGGCCTTCCACCATATCATCCGCATAGCCACCACCGACTTCCGCAACCTAACCCATTTTGTTCCCCATAGCGTTAGTGGTTGCTTGAGTAGTGATTCGAGTCTCCTAAGGTGTTTCGGCTACTTAGGGACGATTGCTTCTTCATCAACCACCACCACCATAACTTCCGCATAGACGTGCCCACCATACACTTCCGCCACCCCAACTTAACCCAATAGTTGTTTGAGCTTGTTTGAGTTGTGGCTTGTGTCTCCTAAGGTGTTTCGGCTACTTAGGGACGGCAACTTCAACTCCGACACGTGTATAGCCCATCATTCCACTTCCGCATTGCCAAGTGCAAACCACCACCGCATTCCCGCTACCACCATTTTGACATTTGACGTTTGAGATTTTGAGTTCGCGGTTTTCCGTTTCCTAAGGTGTTTCGGCTACTTAGGGACGAGTCTCCATCATCTTGGTATCTACATCAAGAACACCGCTACTCATCATCGCCGGACGGTAACCTCCATATCATCTTGGTATCGTGGTATCCCTCCATTGTATATTCCCTTGCTATTGCATTGTTAACCCCTAGCCTTACTTTTTATGCGTTACTTGCCTATCGAGACTAGCCATTTGAGTATTGCCGCAACGCGTTACTTGTGCACATTAGTGATCATACCTTCCATTACATACCATACCATATCATATTGGTATCATATCATCCATTGTGTCTCAAGTTTGTTCCGCATATACATAATTGCTATCTTGGTTTGTGCATTGTGCAAAGTGGCCAAAGAAAAAAAGAGAATAAACTTTTAAGCAAAGAAAGAGAGAGCAAAGAGCTGGTAAGCAAGAGCCATAGCATCATACCACAATACATCATATGGTATCATACTTGATCATCTTGGATCATTGTGTGAGAAACACCGAACCATACATATATAGCATACTTGGGATAGAAAGTTATCCATTTTGCATCTTATAGGTTGCACAAGTGTCGTATCCGCCTATTGAGCAATCGTGCTAGCGTCTCACTTGAGTTGTGCAACACGAGCATTTTGGTGGATTCCACATTTTGAGCTCATTCCTTGGTTGCACGACCCCATTTATCTATCCGTGTGTGTGTTTCCGTGTGCCACATATTGCTATTGGTCTACTTGTTTCGCTTGCGAATTTGTGAATCTCTTTCAACATTATTGACTCTTGCTAACATTTTGCATCAAATTTTTGTGCCACTATCCTCACCGAGCTCTACCATAAGCTTTCATTGATAGGTGTGAGTGAACAAGTCGGTACCAATTCCACTATTCTTTCATTTCACATTGAGTGAAACAGGATACATCCTCAACTTTGGGAAAAGGTAACTTGGTATTGTTTATCTCATTTCCTACTCACCTCTACTCGAGTCTTGTGATGGATAGGCAAGGCATTTCACCTTCGGTCTACAACAACAACGACGAAGTTCGATGCCACGAACAACAACTCCGACGCCAAGATGCAAGCTCAAATGGAGGAGATCAAAGCCCTCATCAAGGCCTACAAGCGATCTTCCTCATCTTTGAGAAGACGCTCAAGAGCACATGCTTCCGAGCTACCGTCTCCGGCAAGATCACATCGGCATCGACACAATCACCAACAAGAACGTGAAGGTCAAGAGCTCTACATCAACAACCGCTCAATGACTTCACCACCTCCCTTGGCATCTTCGCCAAGCGACTTCAAGGCATCTTTGCCTACGGACATCTGACATCTTCGCCAACAAGAACCTCAAGGCTACGCTCAAGAGAAGCTCCCCAAGCTCAAGTCCGCGACTTCCACGAGCTACTACGACCTCGACATCGACCACGAGATTCCTTTCTATGGGACTCAAGAACCCGAGGAGTACCTCGAGTGGGAGCGTTTGATGGACGACTACCTCAAGCTACATCAAGTTCCTCCCGAAGATCAAGTGAAGTGCGCCACAAGAAACTTCCACGACTACGCCTCGACATGGTGGCTTCACACACCTTCGGAGTGCTACGAGATGAGTTGGTCCAAGATGAAGAGAGCTTTGCGGCGAGAGTTCGTGCCTCCAACCCACATGGAACAACTTCGACGCCAATTGGAGAACACCATCCAAGGATCCAAGTCCATCGACAAGTACTTCAAGGAGATGAAGATTGCCTTGCGACGAGCTGGCGTGGTCGTACCCATTTCGATGAAGTTCCACTTCATGATGGGATTGCACAACGACATCTCCAAGACCATCTTCCTCGAGAACTACAAGTCCATTGACGACTACTACATTGGCGCTCTCAAGGCGGAACAAGAACTCATGAAGGCCAAGGCTTCTCCACCCCAAGCACACTTGGCGGCGACCAAGCTCTCACGACAAGCATGAGGCTAGTACCACCAAGATGCCCAAGCCCGACAAGCTCCAAGACGATGCTCCCAAGTACAACTTCACCGCCATCCCTCTTTGTGGAATTGATGATGCCGAGTCTACCTTGACTCTTTTTCAAGATGGTGTGGCGACAAGTACAACTACGGAGACCTTCAAGGACCAAGCTTTGGAGGCAAGCGACAAGGTGGCGAGCAAGGATGATGCTTCCATCTTAGGAGGCGAGAGTTATGTTGAGCCATCTTCGGCCTTCATCCACGACGAGAGCGATGATGTGCCATCTTCGGCCTTCATCCACGACGACGACTACGAGACGGTTGAGCATGGAATTTTCCCTTCGACCACGGCGACGTCCGATGACTTGAGTGACTTTTGCCACCATATTGAGAGTGAGAGTGACTTCACCACTAGCCCCATACAAGATGAGCTGCCCCAATTCCCATGTGAGGAGAGCCACAACCCCCACCACTTGAGTGACATGAGTGACTCCACCGTATGTGAGATTGAGTGCACCTATTTTGAGGGAGTGAGTGAACCACCACATAGAGAGAGTGAGATAGTTGATAGGTCTAGTGAGGCCATTTGCATTTCTAACAACTTTACCTCTACCTCTATTGTGTCTTCTCATTTGGTGCTAGGTCCCATTTATGATGACGCCGATCCTCGACGACTTCGCCCTCCCATTGGACAAGACGATGGCCATGGTGGAATATGATGCACCCCCCACATGGTTCCATCAAGATGAAGATGACCACCATTTGGTCTTTCCCACCTCACCTACACCACTTGAGTGGAATGACAAAGGTAACAAAGGTGACGGTGATGCTCTCGTCCCACTAGTGGACTATTTTGACATATATTGCTTGCATGATGTTGATCACCCTATTGACATGCTTCATTCTAGTATGATTTACCCATGTGATGATTTGCCCATTTATGATGAATATGATGATTCTCATGTGGATTCTATTAGTTGTGATGCTATGTTACATAGGATTTCTTGTGACAATTCTTTAGGTCACATCATGTTTGCTAATCCGCTTGACTTGTCATATGCTATGCATGAGATCAACCATATGTCTTATTTGCAATCTCTCCATAGTGACTATGCATATGCCATTAAAATAAACCCAATTTGCACATATGGCATAGATGACAAGCCCATGGTTATTGGCATTTGTTTTTCTTGTGATGATATTGATATGCTCCCTTTGCATCATTTATCTCATATGCCATGCCATGCCCACCTAGCTTCGGATATGCATTGTTTTGGATGTTGTCCATTTTCTCCAAATGATGTTTCCAATATTGCTCATGAGGAGACCCCATAGTTTCCTCACACATGTTAGGAGAATTTGATCCATCCTATTCATTGCATGATTCCCATACTTGTGTGCACCATATGCTCCCCATGAAGAAACATGCTTTTGATGTGCCATATACTTGCATTCTCAATTTGTGTCCCCATCGTGTCATATACAATAACTATTCTTTCATGATGGATGACATGTTCTTATACCATGCATCAAATTTCTTTGAGCGATGCTTATCTTGTGCTAACACTCACTTGCACATACACATCATGATGGATGATGTGTACATTTACCACACACACAATTTCTTTCGCTTTGTGTCTCTTTTGTGTAGGTACCCATGAATACTTGTCAACTTCGCAATCCCACGAGTTGACAAAACGAGCTCTAGAGAGCAATGATGACTTGGGATCCCATGGATTGCCTTTCCCACCGCTCACTTGCGCAAACACTTGGCGCATCTCTTTTACATGGCCCTCACATGGTTATGGGTTGTTGTTCATTACATATCATATGCCCATCTTGCCATGTTCACTTTGCATGATATGCTCATTCCTATACCTTTGACATGCATTTGTGACCCATGCTTTGCATTACACATGATGATTGATTCTCGTACTTGTATGTGTATTTGCAAGCTTGGTGGAGATATTGCTTATTATTGCCATGTTTCTTTTGTGCACCATTCCTATGATGATACTTTCATCTTGCTTTGTGTTCGTGCTTGCGATATGTCATGTGCATTCCCTATGCCTATTATTTGCTCACATGACATGATTGCCATGATTTACTCTAGTGTGTTGCATCTTTGCTCCACTAGTTTGCACGACTTGATTACAATGCTTGCTTATGTTGCATCACCAATGATTCATACTTGCTCATTTCATGCGGTTGATGACAACCATCTATATGCTTTGCACATGATTCATATTGCTTCTTGTCATATATCTCTATGTGTTGCCTCCCTCATGCTAGATGATTTGCCATGTATTGAGTGCAACAATGATTCTCTTCTTGCTCATGAGATTGCCCCCATAGCATTCTCGCATATATTTGGAGATTTTGACATAATTCTTGTGAAGCATGCTTGTCTTAATTCTTGGATTACTTGCTCCTCTCATATGTTTGGTTGCAACAATGTCATTAATTCACATATGCCATATCCCATTGATTGCTACATGCTTGACTTGATGGCCTCACACATGATGAATAATTGCTCTTTCTATTGCGTTGAGCGCCACACTATATTCACTACACCCTATGCACATTATGCTTGGATTGTCTTGCACTTGACCCATGTGTTTAGACACTTCATTTTATTTGGTGTTGTGAATACTTCCTATGCCTACCATCGACCATTTGTCGAGCGCTTTATGCATGCTTGCTATGACCTTGAGGTGGATGCTTATGCTCTTGTCACACATATTTGCATCTCTACCTCACATTTACATGCTTGTTCCCATGATATTTTTGCTTGTGCTCGATTGATATGCTTACATGCCATGTCACAATCCTTTGTCACACCAAAAGCTATGCTTGATGACAACACTTGTTTGGTGAATCACCTCTTGAATGCTTGGTTTTGCACTAACGCTAACCACATTTGTTTTTCCAAGTGTTTGTTCTATTTACTCCTTTTGAAGGAATCACAAGATGGTGCGACATTGGAGAGTGCCCATTTCGAGCTTCAAGATGACGAGAGCTTGGTGATCGACCACTTTGACACGGCACCACCATCTCTTTCCCATGGTGATTTGGTTTTCGATCCGAGGTCGGATCCTTTCCAAGGGGAGGGATGATGCGGAGCATCCTACGGTCATCACCATGTCAAGAGTCCGCTTGGCAAGTGACACGTCGACCTCTTCTTCACATACACAAAGGTGAATCTTCTCCTTTACACGTGCTCACTTGACCCCTTCGAGGATGGTATACTACTTGACACTTCCCCCGTATGCATGCATATGTATTGTCGGAGCTTCTCGGATGTCAAGGAGGAGTGCAAGCGCCAAGGAACGACTACACCATCCGCGAGGGAAGCCTGGAAGCGACGACGGAAGAAGAGCCAGCTGCTACAGGCCCCGGACATCCGGCCACAGCCCGGACATCCGGCCACAGCCCGGACATCCGGCGCCCATCACAGCAGCCGCAGCCCTGCCAGGAAGACTACAGGACCCGGACATCCGGCCCCCAGGCCCCGGACATCCGGCCTCCCACGAAGCCCCGGATATCCGGCCACTCGCCCGGAAATCCGGCGCCTACCAGACCAATCGGCAGATCCAGCGCCCGGCCGGACATCCGCCGGCTAGCCCGGACATCCAAGATCTCGGGAAGCCCGGACATCCGCCCGACGCCTGACATCCGGCCTCCCTCACTGCAGGTGCATCAGGCCGAGGCCCTTGTACCCCTTCGCCCCTAGACTATATATACTCCTTCCCTTCCTCTTTCGAGGGTTAGCTTAGGTTTAGCTCATGTTTGTGTGAGAGCCTTGCTCATCCACTTGGTCACTTCTCCTCGGAGCCAGGACCTCTTGGAGAAGATCCCCAAGCGGATTCAAGACCCCTTCTAGGGTGGACCCCATCAAGACCTCCTCTCGGAGATGAACCTTACCTTGTATCTTTCCTTTTGTTGTTCATGTACCTTGTTGATCTTGCGTGTTTGATTGTCTAGTGGATGTGTGATTGGACTTGTTCTTGAGTGTTTCCCCTTGTGATTTCTCTCCGTTCTTCCTCGTGTTCATCGTGATTCCTCGTAGGATCCGCTCCAACGTGAAAGATCATACACGTAGGGTTCTGCCCTACATCAAAAGTCTTCATGGCTCCTTCAAGTTTTGCAGCTGATGAATGTCCTTTGACGGGCCACAGAGTTCGCCTGGTGATGTGATAGATTGTTCGAGGCAGATACTCGAGGTCTTCAACAAAGAACTCCTTAGGGTAATCAGCATCAGATGGCAGAGGCTTCATCATGCTCAACATTTGACTCATGTTGGGCTCTGGCTTATGGAAGATACTCTCCAGTGCATTGCGGTGAAGCTGACAACCAGGTTCATATAGCTCTCCTGGAGTGGGCAGGCCGGTAAGCTCAATGATGTCAAAGGCTTTGGCTTCATGATGGACATTGCCTGTCATCCACTCAAGGACCCAAGTCTTCGGATCCCTATTGTAGCCGCGAATGTGGAGGGTTGCATAAAATTGGAGTAGAAGTTCTTCATTCCAGTGCTCCTTGTCAGTCACAAATTGGAGCAAACCCGCATCACGAAAGCAGTCAAGGGCCTCCTCAAGGCATGGCAGTCCAGCAATGGCTTCAGTGTCAAGGCGCATATGAGGGAAAATGCGCCCTTGATCATACGGAACACATGAGTAATGGCTTCTCCGTTGATAGCTCCAGAACCGATCTGATGAGATCCTTGCCTTAGTGTAGGGGGTTCTTGGCGCTGTCAAAGAAGGTGTTGTGCGCTTTGAAGCCATTGGCATTGAAGGACCCCGGTGAAGTGGTTGTCCCTGGAAACCTGGGCAATCTTGGCGTTGGCTTCTGAACCTGAGGCCTGTGCTCGACATGGTAGTCAAATTGAGGACCAACAGCAGGCGGAGGAACCAGAAGAGGCCATTTGACAGTGATAAGTTGCCCATAGTTGTATGCTTGCTCGATAGTATGAGGCCTTGGAGGCGGAATAGGAGCAGTGGCATTAACTTCAGGCTGCAGTCACTTCAGGCACCATATTGACTTCAGGCGCCACATTAGCTTTAGCCATGACAACGTCATTGGCTTCAGTGTTGGTGTTGGTGATGAGGACATCAATACCATTGTTACACCCACAGCCCCTGCTGCTATACATACTGGACCAATTACTAGAGCTCGCGCATGCCAATTAAATTATCAGGTACTTTCGTTTCTTGGTAATGATTCTAATGTTCATGAGAATATGATGCTGCCTAAATTGGATACATTTGTTTTGCTTACAAATGAAGGGCCTAGCTTGGAGAAGGATGGACATTGGAGCAAGAACAAGCATGGAGATTGCAATCTCAGTTTCTTGCTTGTTCTTCGTTTGCTCGCAGGAAACAGACCCTCGTGGTCAGGTTGATCGTGCTCCGGCGTGGTCAATAACCTCTCGGAGTTGGTTTAGCGATTGCTAAGGCGCGGCGTCCTCGACGCTCAGAGTCGGATCGTCAAAGTCGACTTCCTCCAAAGCGAAAACCAACATCTCATCGAAAGACGGGACACCTTTGCCTCTATCAAGTGGTATCAGATTTTCAGGTTGCTCGGTGAGATTTTACAGTTTTTCGTAGATTAGATCGAGTCATTCTTCATACCTAAAGTCCACGAAAAAGCCACACAAAAAAAATTAGGGTTAGTTCATCATATCCGAGCCAATCTGAGCCTTCGCATAATCTTTTTAGGGTTTTTGCTTTGTTGAATTTGCGGTTGCATCGTCGTGTCAAGTTGCTTTGGTCTTAGAGTCTAGTCTTTTAGAGTTTCGAGTTACGGTCATAAGTTGTCACGCCGCCGCACCATCATCATCGCCTTGCCATCTACCACCAATCCATATCCATATACCACCACCAATCCGTCTCCATATACCACCACCGCTACCATATACCACCACCGCTGCCATATACCACAACCATATATCCACCACCAATCCGAGTTCTTCTCATATTAGGTTTGTTTTCGAGATCCATCTAGTTTCCGATTCGTGTTTCCTAGCCGGAGTAGGTTTCGGAAACCACCCTCCGTTTAGGCCCAAAATTTTCCGAAAACGCACTTGTCGAAAAATTTTCTGGCTATCCTATTTTTAGGTGTTTCTAAGCGTATTGAGACAGTCGCCATTATAGAAAGTTTTTTTTGACCCGTTTCCAGTTTTTGGGTCCGGGCAGTCAAAAAAAAATTGGTCGAAAAAATTCCGTGCCCATCCTGTCAGTTTGACCTGGGAAGAGTTTTGAGACACTTGCCATTATAGTGATTTTCGCAAAAAAAAAAAAAAAGCGGTATAAAAAAAAGCAGCGCAAAAAAAAAGAGCGAAAAAAATTTCCAGTGTGCTTTTCCGTTGTTTCCGTGCAGCGCCGTGATTTTGTTAGTGTTCTAGGCTCGCGTCTCTAGCACGGTCTAGCCTAGGACCCGACAAGACCGTCGTTGAGCGTTCATTCAACTTTGCATCTCACGAATTGATTATTGCTGACCCTTTTTGCTACCATATTATAAGCTTTCCCAGCTCCACATACATCTACATCGTGCGTTTGACTCTCACAGTAATCGCTCTATCCAAGCTTTGAGAGTTTTGACTACATCGGTTGCCGATCACCGCTTCTTCGGGTAAGAACTGGTAAGAATTTGAGATTTGCTTGGCGGATTTGTGACTGTCCACCACACCACCACCACCACTTCCTAGTAGTCTATCGAATCATATTCTTGTGTGTTTCTATTGCTGCTAACCATGGCAGGATCACAAGTCGACGAGACTGACTGGGAGAACATGACAAACAAAGCGCTACATGATAAATTTCAACAAATGATGAGTGGGCAGGTGGAAGATGTTCTAAATAGATTCGAAGAGGCCATGGAGAAGATAGATGGCATTGAGAAGGCGTTCAAACAAAGCTCGATAACAAGTTTAATGAATTGCTCGGCTGCGTCTACCACCACCACCACCGGCTGCACCTAATGCACCTCTACAACAACAACAACGACTACCTCCACATCGCGAAGCAACCCTCCGCCGAAGCGAGCCGTGTCCCTCTTCGGCGTGGCCAAGCTGCTTGGTGCTATTGTTGATACTTCGTGGCTCCTGCTGGCGATGTGGGGGAGGATGATTATGTGAGAGAGTATGAGGATGAGGTTGATCAACTTGAACTACGTGCAACCACCAGCACTACAACCACCGGCACCACAACCACCCGGTCGTCCACATGCCAATAATGGCAATGTTAGGGCTCCCTCAGTGCGAGATCATGACCATCTCCCTAAATTAAAGTTGAATATTCCACCATTTGAGGGTAGATATGTTCTGATATATATCTTACTTGGGAGTTAGAAACTGAACAACGATTTACATGTTTACAATATCACGAGGAGAGACGTGTTCCGCTGCTGTTTGTGCTTTCACTAGCTTTGCATGTGTTTGGTGGTCTGAACATTGTAGATTATATCCTGTTCCAGCTACTTGGGCTGCTTTGAAAACTGCTATGCGTGCATCGTTGGGTTCCACCATATTATCAACGTGAATTACTTCAAAAATTGCAGCGCTTAAGACAAGGAAAAATTCGGTAGAAGAATATTATCAGGAATTACAAACCGGCTTGATTAGATGTGGTATTGTTGAGGAGAATGAAGCTATGCTTGCACGTTTTACGGGTGGATTAAATAGAGATATTCAGACCATTCTAGACTACAAGGATTATACTAATATCACTCGATTATTCCATCTTGCTTGTAAAGCTGAACATGAAGTCTTGAGGATCGCTGTGCGTTGGCGCGGACTAACTTTTCTGCAGGTCGACCTTCATCATGGACACCACGTGCATCATCTACTTCCACACGTTCTACTACACGGCACCTCCGCCGGCTGCCACCTCCAACCGTGATACAAGAAAGCAGGCACAACCACCACTATCTCGCCAAGAGCGCACTCTGGGCCTACAGAGCTCTTCTTCGTCCATGGCGTCAACAGGCACACAAGTGATATTATTTGTCGTCGTTGTAAGGGAAGAGGACATTTTGCGGAGAATGCCAATCTCAGCGTGTGATGATTGCTCACGAGGATGGTGGGTATGAGTCCGCTTAGTGACTATGATGAAGAGACTTTGGCTCTTATTACGGATGAAGAACATGGTGGAGATGATTACGATCATGAGACGCAATACATGGCTGCTGAAGATGCTGACAGGTATGAATGTTTAGTTGCTCAACGTGTTTTGAGTGTGCAGGTTACACAAGCTGAGCAAAATCAGAGGCATAACTTGCTCCATACAAAGGGAGTTGTGAAGGAACGTTCTATTCGCGTCATCATAGATGGAGGGAGCTGCAACAACTTGGCTAGCATGGATATGGTGGAGAAGCTTTCTCTCACCACAAGACCACATCCACATCCTTACTACATCCAATGGTTCAACAACAGCGGCAAGGTTAAGGTAACACGTCTGTTCGTGTGTATTTTAGTATCTCTACATATGCTGATTATGTTGATTGTGATGTGGTACCTATGCAAGCATGTTCCTTATTACTTGGTAGACCATGGCAATTTGATAAAAATTCTGTACACCATGGTAGAAACAATCAGTATACTCTTGTTCACAAGGATAAAAATATTACTTTGCTTCCTATGACTCCTGATTCAATTTTGAAAGATGATATTAATAGAGCTAATAAAGCAAAACAGGAGAAAAATAAGAGTGAAAATCAGATTGTGGCAAAAGAATTTGAGCAACAAATGAAGCCTAATAATAAACCATCTAATGTTGCTTACGAAATTAAACTGAAAAGTGCATGTTTACTTGCCACCAAATCTGATATTGAGGAGCTAGATTCTAGCAAATCTGTTTGCTATGCTTTTGTGTGCAAAGAGGCATTATTTTCATTCGAGGACGTGCCTTCCTCTTTGCCCCTCTTTGTCACTAACATTTTGCAGGAGTTCGCCGACGTCTTCCCACAAGACGCATTCACCGGGATTACCACCTATTCGAGGGATTGAGCATCAAATTGACTTAATTCCCGGTGCATCGCTACCCAACCGTGCACCATACCGTACCAATCCAGAGGAGACGAAGGAGATTATGCGTCAAATACAGGAGCTGCTCGACAAAGGTTATATATGTGAATCTCTTAGTCCTTGTGTTGTTCCTATTATACTAGTGCCTAAAAAGGATGGTGCGTCGGCGTATGTGTGTTGATTGTAGAGGCATTAATAATATTACTATTCGTTATCGTCATCCTATTCCTAGGCTAGATGATATGCTTGATGAATTGAGTGGCTCTACAATATTCTCCAAAGTTGATTTGCGTAGTGGATACCATCAAATTCGTATGAAATTGGGAGATGAATGGAAAACAGCACTTAAAACTAAGTTTGGTTTATATGAGTGGTTAGTCATGCCTTTTGGGTTAACTAATGCACCTAGTACTTTCATGAGACTAATGAATGAAGTTTTACGTGCTTTCATTGGACGATTTGTGGTTGTCTATTTTGATGATATACTGATTTTATAGCAAATCTTTGGAAGAACATTTGGAACATTTACGTGCTGTTTTTAATGCTCTACGTGATGCACGTTTGTTTGGTAACCTTGGGAAGTGCACCTTTTGCACCGACCGAGTATCTTTTCTTGGCTATGTTGTTACACCACGTGGAATTGAAGTTGATAAAGCCAAGATTGAAGCTATTGAGAGTTGGCCGCAGCCCAAAACGGTCACACAAGTGAGGAGTTTTCTTGGACTCGCTGGTTTCTATAGGCGTTTTGTGAGAGACTTTAGCACCATTGCTGCACCTCTCAATGAACTTACAAAGAAGGATGTGCCTTTTGTTTGGGGTACCGCATGTGAAGAAGCCTTCACGGTATTGAAAGATAAGTTGACACATGCTCCTTTACTCCAACTTCACGACTTTAATAAGACTTTTGAGCTTGAATGTGATGCTAGTGGAATTGGATTAGGAGGTGTGTTATTACAAGATGGCAAACCTGTTGCATACTTTTACGAAAAATTGAGTGGGCCTAGTCTGAACTATTCTACTTATGACAAAGAATTATATGCTCTTGTTGGACTTTAGAGACATGGCAACATTATTTATGGCCCAAAGAATTTGTTATACATTACGATCATGAATCTTTGAAACATATTAAAAGTCAAGCTAAACTGAATCGTAGACATGCTAAATGGGTTGAATTCATTGAGACTTTCCCTTATGTCATTAAACACAAGAAGGGTAAAGAAAATGTTATTCTTGATGCTTTGTCTCGTCGCTATACTATGCTTTCACAACTTGACTTCAAAATATTTGGTTTGGAGACCATCAAAGATCAATATGTGCATGATGCTGATTTTAAAGATGTAATGCAGAATTGTAAAGAAGGAAGAACATGGAACAAGTTCGTTATTAAGGATGGTTTTGTGTTCGTGCTAACAAGCTATGCATTCCTGCTAGCTCTGTTCGTCTTTTGTTGTTGCAGGAGGCGCATGGAGGAGGATTAATGGGACACTTTGGCGTGAAGAAGGCGGAGGATATACTTGCTACACATTTCTTTTGGCCAAAGATGAGACGGGATGTTGAGCGTTTTGTTGCTCATTGCACTACATGTCAAAAAGCTAAGTCACGACTCAATCCTCATGGTTTATATATGCCTTTGCCTGTACCTAGTGTTCCTTGGGAGGATATATCTATGGACTTTGTTTTAGGTTTACCTCGAACAAAGAAGGGAGGGATAGCATATTTGTTGTCGTGGATAGATTCGAAAATGGCACACTTTATACCATGTCATAAAAGCGATGATCTTGTTAATGTTGCTGATTTGTTCTTTCGTGAAATTATTCGCTTGCATGGTGTGCCAAATACTATTGTTTCAGATCGTGATACTAAATTTCTTAGCCACTTTTGGAGATGTTTATGGGCTAAGTTGGGGACTAAACCGCTTTTTAGTACTACTTGTCACCCCCAAACTGATGGACAAACTGAAGTAGTCAATAGAACATTGTCTACTATGCTTAGGGCTGTTTTGAAGAATAATAAGAAAATGTGGGAAGAATGCTTGCCTCATATTGAATTTGCTTATAATCGTTCATTGCATTCTACTACTAAGATGTGCCCTTTTGAAATTGTGTATGGCTTCCTACCTCGTGCACCTATTGATTTGTTGCCTCTTCCATCTTCGGAGAAGGTTAATTTTGATGCTAAAGAACGTGCTGAATTGATTTTAAAAATGCATGAGTTAACTAAGGAAAACACCGAGCGTATGAATGCTAAATATAAACTTGCCGGAGATAAGGGTAGAAAACATGTTGTCTTTGCACCGGAGATCTTGTTTGGTTACATTTGCGTAAGGATAGGTTTCCTAATTTGCGCAAATCAAAGCTAATGCCACGTCTTGATGGTCCATTTAAGGTGTTAGAGAAAATAAATGATAATGCATATAAACTTGAGCTGCCTGCAGATTTTGGGGTTAGTCCCACTTTTAACATTGCAGATTTGAAGCTTTATTTGGGTGAGGAAGATGAGTTTCCGTCGAGGACGACTTCATTTCAAGAAGTGGAGGATGATGAGGACATCAATACCATTGTTACACCCACAGCCCCTGCTGCTATACATACTAGACCAATTACTAGAGCCCGCGCACGCCAATTAAATTATCAGGTACTTTCGTTTCTTGGTAATGATTCTAATGTTCATGAGAATATGATGCTGCCTAAATTGGATACATTTGTTTTGCTTACAAATGAAGGGCCTAGCTTGGAGAAGGATCGACATTGAGCAAGAACAAGCATGGAGATGATGCCATGCGCAAGGGGAACAAGAACGGAGTTACAAGTGATGATTTCAGGACTTTGAAGCCACCATAATGGGTGCATGGAGCCTTGGACGAAATATACAAGATGCTACTTCATAAATTTCGTCCCGAGGCTATTCTGGTCTTCGTCACCTTATTATTGGGCCAGGCCCTTGTAATTTCGAAATACACAAGTATAGGCTATTTTTAGAGTCCGTATGTGTGGGGAAACAAGAGATAGGGTTGATTTCGGACCCCTACACCACGGGCCACGAAATTCCCTCTTCCTCCATATATACAGCCCTTAGGGCACCGTTTAGACTTTGGGTTTTGTTTAGATTAAAAGTTCGCCATAGCTGCAACTTCGGCGTGCCGTTTGTGTTCAACGACGGACATAAAGGCGTCACAGAACCCCACCTTGATCAATAAAGCTTTCATCTTATATTCGCAATATCCAGATTGCAATCTCAGTTTCTTGCTTGTTCTTCGTTTGCTCGCAGGAAATGCAGACCCTCGTGGTCGGAGTTGATCGTGCTTTCTGGCGTGGTCAATAACCTCTCGAGTTGGTTTAGCGATTGCTAAGTAGCGGCGTCCTCGACGCTCAGTAGTCGGATCGTCAAAGTCGACTTCCTCCAAAGCGAAAACCAACATCTCATCGAAAGACGGGACACCTTTGCCTCTATCAGTTGGTGGCCGCCTCAGTATGTGTAACCTCCTCTTCAGGAGTAGGAGGGTCGGACGCGTTCTCCTCTTGGTTGGCTGGGGGTATGGCAACACGTGCTTCTCTTGGTTCTTCTTCTTTGTCATCATCTAATGCAGCCGGAATATCTTCAACCGCTTCGGCTTCAGACTCTGGGATGTTCATAGTAGGAGAGGCTTCAGGAAACACTTGGCGTGAAACAGATTGGCGCTCATCTCCTTCTGGAACACTTGACAGACTTTCTTGAGGCCTTGGTCCTCTGCGAAGCCTGCGAAACGATGGCGACACATGTGGAGATGGAGTTGGTTGGGCCTCAAAATCTTCATCTTCAACCACAGGAGTGGTGACCTGTCTTGGGGGAGTAACTGGTCTGTCTTCATCACATGGAGATCCTTGAGGGTGATCAGCCCATGAGTCATCCTGAGCAATTGGCGTCAATGGACGCCCAATGCTGATGAGTTCGCTGTTCGTAAGAACAGGCGATGACACCACATTGTGCTCAATCTGAGGAAGGACTTCATCATCTCCTACATTGTCGTGGTGACTGAGGGATTCCTGGATTAGGGGGTGTTCGGATAGCCGAACTATCACCGTTGGCCGGACTCCTGGACTATGAAGATACGAGATTGAAGACTTCGTCCCGTGTCCGGATGGGACTTTCCTTGGCGTGGAAGGCAAGCTTGGCGATACGGATATGTAGATCTCCTACCATTGTAACCGACTCTGTGTAACCCTAACCCTATCCGGTGTCTATATAAACCGGAGGGTTTTAGTCCGTAGGGACTAACAACAATCATACCATAGGCTAGCTTCTAGGGTTTAGCCTCTCGATCTCGTGGTAGATCCACTCTTGTACTACCCATATAATCAATATTAATCAAGCAGGAGTAGGGTTTTACCTCCATCGAGAGGGCCCGAACCTGGGTAAAAACATCGTGTCCCTTGTCTCCTGTTACCATCCGCCTAGACGGACAGTTCGGGACCCCCTACCCGAGATCCGCCGGTTTTGACACCGACATTGATGCTTTCATTGAGAGTTCCTCTGTGCCGTCGCTGTCAGGAAGGATGCATCATCCCGTCTTTAAAGACGACACCGTTGCTAAAGGAGCTTTGGCCACCGGCCAAACTCTCCGACTAGGCGGATTTCTTATGACCGCCTATTCGGCCGCCGCGCCGACGATGACTTCTCGGGTCATCGAAAGCAATCTTCACGTTAACTTCCGGAACTTCGCCGAAAGCGAGTTAGATTCGATGGAGCTCTCTTCCATAAACGAGCTCTTGGATCGCATCGCCGCCCTGGGAGTCGCTACAGACTACGATCAGATTGGGCCTAAAACCGATCTGAGAGAGATCAACTCTCCCCAGGCTACCCACCACGTTGCTATGGTAGAGGAACAATACGGCGACTCTTCTCCTACCTTAAGGACTAGCTATGTCCGGATTCCTGACCCCTCCATGCCGGATTCCCGCGGAGGGGAGGACACCACTCAAGCCCTGAACTTAAAGTCGCAGCGGGCTAGATTCATTGGACAACCTCCAAGAACCCAAGCTTCCAAGTTCAGAAACTTCTTGGCCCTGAATCTTAGATCGGACGGGGTTCGGAATTTAATTCCACCCGCCCACCCAAACATAAGCGATCTATCCCAAACCCGGCAAGAGCCCAGTGAAACAGTACATCATTACTGGGCCAGATTCTCCTGGTTATGGACAGGATATAGGATTGCTGCGAGGAGGACGCAATCTCATTCTTCTGCAATAATTGCACGGACAAGGGAATCCTAAAAGCCATAAGTCGTCGTGAAATTACACGCTTCGCTGACTTGCCGTCCATAGTATGAGAGTACTGCACGATGGAGAGCGCCTGGAAAACCGAAATCAAATTTTGGGATAATCCGGCCCCGAACGACCCTAGTCCGAAATAAAAGGGCGCATCATCACTGTGCACCGGGTTACATACCAAAAGCAAAAACCCCCAAAGGGCATGGAACCGTCTTTGGAGGGATGGCTCAATGGACCCTGCAAAATTCATAGCCCAGAGGGCGCCACTCCAACTCATAGCCTTAGAGCATGTTGGATACTACGGTAGGTGGCCAAAAGTGGCGAAGAGCTTTTAGCTCCAGAGCACCAGCCTAGCAATACCAGTACGGTATTAACAGTCTTCGAGACTTCCGCATCAAATAATATGCGGAAACAAACACTCCGCAGCCTTGCCGAAGTCTACCAGATAGCAACAATAAATCCATGGAGTGACACGGCTATTACCTTTAACGCCAGTGATGAACCTAAAATCCGAACAGCCCGAGCACCAGCCGCATTGGTCCTCAGTCCAATAGTGGACGGCTTTCGCCTTACCAAGGTACTCATGGACGGCGGCAGTGGATTAAACCTCATCTACGAGGAAACCCTTCGAAAAATGGAAATAGACTGGAGCCGCATTGAGCGAAGCAGCACAACCTTTAGAGGAATAATCCCGGTCGGGAAGCATCAGACAGGAAAGATCACTGCTGGATGTGGTGTTCGACACGGGACAATTATAGGTCCGAGGAGGTCACATTCAAGTGGCCCCGTTCAGCGATGGATACCACGCTCTATTAGGGCGAGAGGCATTCACAATTTTTCAAGCTATACCCCATTACGGGTACATGAAGCTCAAAATGCGGACCCAACGGAATTATAACTCTCACTAGTGACCGGACATAGCGCCGTGCGAAAATAAAACGATCGCACTTGCCCTTGAGGCACTATCCAAGCCCTAGCGGCAAGAGGAACTCATCACACAAGCGCTCCACGGTGAACAGGGGCGATGTGATACTCGATAAGAGATCCAAGTCCACCTCTTTTAAACCGGCACGATTTAAATAGTCAAATTCCAAGTCCATCCAACGGACCCTACAAAACGGCCTCCATCGAGGCACAATTAAACCCTGATGTAGACGCCGCACTACGAGAATTCCTACGCGAAAATTGGGACATTTTCGCCTGGCACCCTTCAGACATGCCAGTAATCCCACGCCGGCTGGCCGAGCACAGCCTAAACATCCTAAAAGGATTCAAACCAGTCAAACAAGCTCTTCGGCGTTTCTCCGAACCCAAGAGACAGGCCATGGGAGAGGAGCTAGCCAAACTATTGGAGGCCGGATTCATCAGAGACATTAAACATTCGGGCTGGCTAGCAAACCTGGTAATGGTACCAAAGAAGGACAAATCCTGGCGCCTATGTGTCGATTTTAAGGACCTTAACAAGGCTTGCCCAAAGGATCCCTTCCCCCTCCCCCGCATCGATCAAATTATCGACGCTACCGCAGGACAAAATTCATTGCGTTTCCTCGATGCATACTCCGGCTACCACCAAATTAAGATGGCAGAACCAGACCAAGCCGCAACGGCATTCATCACTCCATACGGCCCATTCTGCTTCAACACAATGCCCTTTGGGCTCAAAAACGCCGGCGCAACATATCAGCGCATGATTCAGACATGTCTGGCAAACCAGATCGGCAAAACAGTGGAGGCATACGTAGACGATGTGGTCGTCAAATCCAAGCATGTCGAAACCCTAGTCGACGACTTGAGGCTCACATTTGATAATCTCCGAACATATGACATCAAGCTCAACCCGGAAAAATGCGTTTTCCGCGTACCAGCCGGAAAGCTCTTGGGCTTCATTGTATCCGATAGAGGAATTGAAGCAAACCCAGCCAAGATCCGAGCTCTGTCACAATTGGATATCCCCAAAGACCTCAAACAAATACAAACTGGATGCGTGGCGGCTTTAAGCCGCTTTATCTCCCGCTTAGGAGAAAAGGCATTACCCCTTTATCGCCTCCTCCGCAAGACCGAACACTTCAGGTGGACGGATGCCGCCACGCAACGACTTCGAAGAAATCAAAGCCATATTGGCAACAAATCCGGTCTGGCGCCCAACATGGGAGAACCAATGCTATTATACATCGCAGCAACCCATCAAGTTGTAAGCGCGGTGCTCGTTGTCGAACGAGAAACGGACGGACACAAGTTCCCTCTCCAAAAACCAGTTTACTACGTGTCCACTGTCCTAACCCATGCAAGTCACGGTACGCATTATCAAAAGATAGCATACGCGGTGTTCATGGCATCCCGGAAGCTGCGACACTACTTTCAAGAGTGTTCGATAACTTGGTAGCCTCAAGTACCTCTTAATGACATTATAAACAATCATGACGTAACGGCCCGGATTGCTAAATGGGCCATTGAGCTCCTCCGCTCGACATAACCTACAAGCCACGGCGAGCTATTAAGTCGCAAGTTTTGGCTGACTTGCCGCCGAATGGATCAAGCCGAACTCCCTAAAGAGTACGCGCATACCAATCGGATCATGCACTTCGACGGCTCCAAAATGTTGGCGGCCTGAAATTGGCGTCGTTCACGGCGTCCCCAACCGGAGATACATTCCAATACGTACTTCAAATAATGTAAACGGAATCCAACAACGCAGCCGAATACGAGGCCCTTCTACATGGTCTCCGGATGGCAGTCTCCATGGGCATTCAACGCCTAGAGGTGCGCGGGGATTCAAACCTTGCGATATCCCAAATAAATGGGGACTTTGATGCCAAGGATCCGAAAATGGCAGCTTATCACAATGCCGTCCTAAAAATGTCAGCTCGGTTTGAGGGGCTCGAATTTCACCATATAGCCGGGATAACAACCAGCAGCGGACGTGTTAGCACGCATTGGCATAAGCGCGATGCCGCCCCCCAACATCTTCCTAGAGAGGCTCTTCAAGCCATCCGTATTATGGGAGGGAGAGTCCGGAAATAACCACCGGACCCAACCACACCGCCCCACACCGAACATTCCGACATAGTTGGTGGTTCCGCCAACGAAATAACACCGTCGTCATTACGCAATAATGGCAGTCATTGCCCCTTGGACAGAACCATTCCTATCCTACCTAACTAGGCAGGAACTTCCTGAGGACCAACCCGTGGCCCGCTGCATAGTGCGGCGGTCTAAAGCCTATAAGGTCGATGAGGGAGAGCTTTATAAGAAAAGCACAACCGAGTCCTTCAAAGGTGTATCTCCGAAGAGGAAGGCGGAATCTTCTGGCTGAAATTCATGCCGGACTCGGTGGGCACCATGCCGCAGCCCGGGCCCTTGTAGGCAAGGCCTTCCGTACAAGATTTTATTGGCCGACGGCCCGGGCAGATGCTCAGGACTTAGTCCAACGATGCGTCGGTTGACAGCTCTTTGCTAATCAAAGCCACATGCCACCCACCGCCCTCAAAACTATACCCATCACCTGGCCCTTCGCGGTCTGGGGGTTTAACATGGTTGAACCCCTTAAAGGAGGAACCCACAAGCAAAAATACCTATTGGTCATGGTGGATAAATTCACCAAATGGATGAGGCCAAGCCTGTAAAGACGGCCAAATCCGGACTGATGATAGACTTTATATCAGGGTTAGTACACCGTTACATCGTCCCCCATAGCATCACTGATAATAGCACGAACTTCACGGCCGACGAGGTCAAACTCTGGTGCAAAAACATGGGCATCAAGCTCGACTAAGCTTCAGTCTATCACCCCCAAACTAACGGTCAAGTCGAGCGAGCAAACGGTCTAATCATGAGCGGCATTAAACCCAGACTAGTGCGGTCCCCCAAGGAATCTAACACGCCTTTGGGTTGAGGAGCTCGACTCCGTACTCACGGGGTTGCGGACCACGCCCGAATCGCACTACCGGATTCACACCAATTTTTATGGTATCTGGCGCAGAGGCAGTTTTGCCCTGCGACATAATTCATGACTCACCTCGCGTGCGCATGTACGAAGAAAGAGAAGCCGAGCTCAATCGGCAGGACAGTTTGGACACCTTGGAGGAGGAGCGCGACGTGGCAAAAGCTCATTCCGCATTCTATCAACAGCAGGCTCGAAGATATCAAAGCAGGGAAGTACGGGCTAAAGCTTACAACATTGGTGAACTAGTTCTATGCCTCCCGGACAAGAAAAAGGATAAACTCAAGCCCAAATGGGAGGGCCCCTTCATCATCGACCAAGTCCTGACCGGCGGAGCGTACCATCTGCGAAACACATCGGATAACCTACTCGAGCCGAACCCATGGAACGCAGCCCGTCTTCGAAGATTCTACGTGATGAGGACATCAATACAATTGTTACACCCACAGCCCCTGCTGCTATACATACTGGACCAATTACTAGAGCTCGCGCACGCCAATTGAATTATCAGGTACTTTCGTTTCTTGGTAACGATTCCAATGTTCATGAGAATATGATGCTGCCTAAATTGGATACATTTGTTTTGCTTACAAATGAAGGCCCTACCATGGACAAGAAAGATGAACCTTGGAGCAAGTTCAAGCATGGAGATGTTGGCATGCAAGGGGAACAAGAACGGAGTTACAAGTGATGATTCCATGACTTTGAAGCCACCCTAATGAGAGCATGAGGCCTTGGACGAAATATACAAGATGCCACTTCATAATATTCGTCCATGGGCTATTCTAGGTGCTGCGTCACCTTATTATTGGGCCAGGCCCATGTAATTTCGAAATACTTAAGTATAGGCTGTTTTTAGAGTCCGTATGTGTGGGGAAACAAGAGTTAGGGTTGGTTTCGGACCCCTCCCTTAAGGGCCACGAAATTCCTCCTCTTCCTCCATATATACAGCCCTTAGGGCGTCGTTTAGACTTTGGGTTTTGTTTAGATCAAAAGTTCGCCATAGCTGCAACTTCGCGTGCCGTTTGTGTCCAACGACCGGACCAAGGCGTCCACAGTAACTCCACTTTCATTAATAAAGCTTTCCTCTTATATTCGCAATATCCAGATTGCAATCTTAGTTTCTTGCTTGTTCTTCGTTTGCTCGCAGGAAATAGGCCCTCGTGGTCGAGGTTGATCGTGCTCGGCGTGGTCAATAACCCTCCGAAGTTGGTTTAGCGATTGCTAAGGCGCGACGTCTCGACGTCACGTAGTCGGATCGTCAAGGTCGACTCCCACGAAACGATAGCCACCATCTCATCGAAACATCAGGACACCTTTGCCTCTATCAAGTGGTATCAGATTTTCAGGTTGCTCGGTGAGATTTTACAGTTTTTAAATTAGATTAGATCGAGTCTGTTCTTCATACCTAAAGTCCACGAAAAAGCCACAAAAATTTAGGGTTAGTTCATCATATCCGAACCAATCTGAGCCTTTGCATAATCTTTTTAGGGTTTTTGCTTTATTGAATTGCTTGGTTTGCATCGTCGTGTCAAGTTCTGGTCTTAGAGTCTAGTCTTTTAGAGTTTCGAGTTACGGTCATAAGTTGTCACGCCCGCCGCTTTCATCATCATCGCCTTGCCATCTACCACCCTTCTTATCCGCCACCGCTCTGAATCCGTATCCATGTACCACCACCAATCCGTATCCATATACCACCACCAATCCGTATCCATATACTACCGTCGTTGAGCGTTTATTCAACTTTGCATCTCTGAATTGATTATTGCTGACCTTTTTTGCTACCATATTATAAGCCTTCCCAGCTCCACATACATCTACATCGTGCGTTTGACTCTCCCTGGTAATCGCTCTATCCAAGCTTTGAGAGTTTTGACTACATCGGTTGCCGATCCTTTGCTGCTTCTTTGGGTAAGAACTGGTAAGAATTTGAGATTTGCTTGACGGATTTGTGACTGTCCACCACACCACTACCACCACTTCCTAGTAGTCGGTCGAATCATATTCTTGTGTGTTTCTATTGCTGCTAACCATGGCAGGATCACAAGCCGACGAGACTGACTGGGAGAACATGACAAACAAAGCGCTACATGATAAGTTTCAACAAATGATGGGTGGGCAGGTGGAAGATGTGCTTAATAGATTTGAAGAAGCCATGGAGAAGATAGATGACATTGAGAAGGCGTTCGAAACAAAGCTCGATAACAGGTTTAATAAATTGCTCGCGCGTCTACCACCACCACCACCGGCTGCATCTGACGCACCTCTACAACAACAACAACGACTACCTCCACGTGTGAAGCAACCCTTCGCCGGCGAGCCGTGTCCCTCTTGACTGGCCAAGCTGCTTTGGTGCTGCTATTGATATACATGCCTCCTGCTGCTGATGTGGAGGAGGATGATTATGTGAGAGATTACGAGGATGAGGTTGATCAACATCAGAACTACGTGCAACCACCAGCACCATTACCACCAGGTCGTCCACATGCAAATAATGGCAATGTTCGGGCTCCCCTTCAGGTACGAGATCATGACCATCTCCCTAAACTGAAATTGAATATTCCACCATTTGAGGGTAGATATGTTCACGATATATATCTTACTTGGGAGTTAGAAACTGAACAACGATTTACATGTTTACAATATCACGAGGAGAGACGTGTTCCTGCTTCATTGTTTGTGCTTTCACTAGCTTTGCATGTGTTTGTTGGTGCGAACATTGTAGATTTTATCCTGTTCCAGCTACTTGGGCTGCTTTGAAAACTGCTATGCGTACTCGTTGGGTTCCACCATATTATCAACGTGAATTACTTCAAAAATTGCAGCGCTTAAGACAAGGAAAAAATTCGGTAGAAGAATATTATCAGGAATTACAAACTGGCTTGATTAGATGTGGTATTGTTGAGGAGAATGAAGCTATGCTTGCACGTTTTACGGGTGGATTAAATAGAGAGATTCAGACCATTCTAGACTACAAGGATTATAATAATATCACTCGATTATTCCATCTTGCTTGTAAAGCTGAACGTGAAGTGCAGGATCGACAGCGTTGGCGCGAACTAACTTTTCTGCAGGTCGACCTTCATCATGGACACCACGTGCATCATCTACTTCCACACGTTCTACTACACGGCACCTCCGTGGCTGCCACCTCCAACCGTGATACAAGAAAGCAGGCACCACCACCACTATCTGCCAAGAGCACACCTTCTGGGCCTACACAGAGCTCATCTTCTTCCATGGCGTCAACCGGGCACACAAGTGATATTATTTGTCGTCGTTCTAAGGGAAGAGGACACTTTATAGAGAATGCCAATCTCAGCGTGTGATGATTGCTCTTGAGGATGGTGGGTATGAGTCCGCTTAGTGACTATGATGAAGAGACTTTGGCTCTTATTACGCATGAAGAACACGGTGGAGAGGATTACGATCATGAGACGCAATACATGGCTGCTTTGAAGATCTTTGACAGGTATGAATGTTTAGTTGCTCAACGTGTTTTGAGTGTGCAGGTTACACAAGCTGAGCAAAATCAGAGGCATAACTTGTTCCATACAAAGGGAGTTGTGAAGGAACGTTCTATTCGCGTCATCATAGATGGAGGGAGCTGCAACAACTTGGCTAGCATGGATATGGTGGAGAAGCTTTCTCTCACCACAAGACCACATCCACATCCTTACTACATCCAATGGTTCAACAACAGCGGCAAGGTTAAGGTAACACGTCTTTGTTCGTGTGTATTTTAGTATCTCTACATATGCTGATTATGTTGATTGTGATGTGGTACCTATGCAAGCATGTTCCTTATTACTTGGTAGACCATGGCAATTTGATAAAAATTCTGTACACCATGGTAGAAACAATCAGTATACTCTTGTTCACAAGGATAAAAATATTACTTTGCTTCCTATGACTCCTGATTCCATTTTGAAAGATGATATTAATAGAGCTAATAAAGCAAAACAGGAGAAAAATAAGAGTGAAAATCATATTGTGGCAAAAGAATTTGAGCAACAAATGAAGCCTAATAATAAACCATCTAATGTTGCTTACGAAATTAAACTGAAAAGTGCATGTTTATTTGCCACCAAATCTGATATTGATGAGCTAGATTCTAGCAAATCTGTTTGCTATGCTTTTGTGTGCAAAGAGGCATTATTTTCATTCGAGGACGTGCCTTCCTCTTTGCCCCCTCGCTGTCACTAACATTTTGCGGGGAGTTCACGACGTCTTCCCACAAGACGTGCCACCGGGATTACCACCTATTCGAGGGATTGAGCATCAAATTGACTTAATTCGGTGCATCGCTACCCAACCGCGCACCATACCGTACCAATCCAGAGGAGACGAAGGAGATTATGCGTCAAGTACAGGAGCTGCTCGACAAAGGTTATATACGCGAATCTCTTAGTCCTTGTGCTGTTCCTATTATACTAGTGCCTAAAAAGGATGGTACGTCGGCGTATGTGTGTTGATTGTAGAGGCATTAATAATATTACTATTCGTTATCGTCATCCTATTCCTAGGCTAGATGATATGCTTGATGAATTGAGTGGCTCTACAATATTCTCCAAAGTTGATTTGCGTAGTGGATACCATCAAATTCGTATGAAATTGGGAGATGAATGGAAAACAACATTTAAAACTAAGTTTGGATTATATGAGTGGTTAGTCATGCCTTTTGGGTTAACTAATGCACCTAGTACTTTCATGAGATTAATGAACGAAGTTTTACGTGCTTTCATTGGACGATTTGTGGTAGTTTACTTTGATGATATACTGATTTATAGCAAATCTTTGGAAGAACATTTGGAACATTTACGTGCTGTTTTTAATGCTCTACGTGATGCACGTTTGTTTGGTAACCTTGGGAAGTGCACCTTTTGCACCGACCGAGTATCTTTTCTTGGCTATGTTGTTACTCCACAGGAATTGAAGTTGATAAAGCCAAGATTGAAGCTATTGAGAGTTGGCGCAGCCCAAAGCGGTCACACAAGTGAGGAGTTTTCTTGGACTCGCTGGTTTCTATAGGCGTTTTGTGAGAGACTTTAGCACCATTGCTGCACCTCTCAATGAGCTTACAAAGAAGGATGTGCCTTTTGTTTGGGGTACCGCAGGAAGAAGCCTTCACGGTATTGAAAGATAAGTTGACACATGCTCCTTTACTCCAACTTCGACTTTAATAAGACTTTTGAGCTTGAATGTGATGCTAGTGGAATTGGATTAGGAGGTGTGTTATTACAAGATGGCAAACCTGTTGCATACTTTTACGAAAAATTGAGTGGGCCTAGTCTGAACTATTCTACTTATGACAAAGAATTATATGCTCTTGTTCGGACTTTAGAGACATGGCAACATTATTTATGGCCCAAAGAATTTGTTATACATTACGATCATGAATCTTTGAAACATATTAAAAGTCAAGCTAAACTGAATCGTAGACATGCTAAATGGGTTGAATTCATTGAGACTTTCCCTTATGTCATTAAACACAAGAAGGGTAAAGAAAATGTTATTCTTGATGCTTTGTCTAAATCGATATACTATGCTTTCACAACTTGACTTCAAAATATTTGGTTTGGAGACCATCAAAGATCAATATGTGCATGATGCTGATTTTAAAGATGTAATGCAGAATTGTAAAGAAGGAAGAACATGGAACAAGTTCGTTATTAATGATGGTTTTGTGTTCCGTGCTAACAAGCTATGCATTCCTGCTAGCTCTGTTCGTCTTTTGTTGTTGCAGGAGGCGCATGGAGGAGGATTAATGGGACACTTTGGCGTGAAGAAGACGGAGGATATGCTTGCTACACATTTCTTTTGGCCAAAGATGAGACGGGATGTTGAGCGTTTTGTTGCTCGCTGCACTACATGTCAAAAAGCTAAGTCACGACTCAATCCTCATGGTTTATATATGCCTTTGCCAGTGCCTAGTGTTCCTTGGGAGGATATATCTATGGACTTTGTTTTAGGTTTACCTCGAACAAAGAAGGGGAGGATAGCATATTTGTTGTCGTGGATAGATTCTCGAAAATGGCACACTTTATACCATGTCATAAAAGCGATGATGCTTAATGTTGCTGATTTGTTCTTTTCGTGAAATTATTCGCTTGCATGGTGTGCCAAATACTATTGTTTCAGATCGTGATACTAAATTTCTTAGCCACTTTTGGAGATGTTTATGGGCTAAGTTGGGGACTAAACCGCTTTTTAGTACTACTTGTCACCCCCAAACCGATGGACAAACTGAAGTAGTCAATAGAACATTGTCTACTATGCTTAGGGCTGTTTTGAAGAATAATAAGAAAATGTGGGAAGAATGCTTGCCTCATATTGAATTTGCTTATAATCGTTCATTGCATTCTACTACTAAGATGTGCCCTTTTGAAATTGTGTATGGCTTCCTACCTCGTGCACCTATTGATTTGTTGCCTCTTCCATCTTGGAGAAGGTTAATTTTGATGCTAAAGAACGTGCTGAATTGATTTTAAAAATGCATGAGATAACTAAGGAAAACATTGAGCGTATGAATGCTAAATATAAACGTCTTGGAGATAAGGGTAGAAAACATGTTGTCTTTGCACCGGAGATCTTGTTTGGTTACATTTGCGTAAGGATAGGTTTCCTAGTTTGCATAAATCAAAGCTAATGCCACGCGTCTTGATGGTCCATTTAAGGTGTTAGAGAAAATAAATGATAATGCATATAAACTTGAGCTACCTGCAGATTTTGGGGTTAGTCCCACTTTTAACATTGCAGATTTGAAGCCTTATTTGGGTGAGGAATATGAGCTTCCGTCGAGGGCGACTTCATTTCAAGAAGGGAGGATGATGAGGACATCAATACCATTGTTACACCCACAGCCCCTCTTGCTACATATCTTTGGACCAATTACTAGAGCTCACAAGACGCCAATTAAATTATCAGTACTTTCGTTTCTTGGTAATGATTCTAATGTTCATGAGAATATGATGCTGCCTAAATTGGATACATTTGTTTTGCTTACAAATGAAGGCCCTAGCTTGGAGAAGGATGGACATTGGAGCAAGAACAAGCATGGAGATAATGCCATGCGCAAGGGGAACAAGAACGGAGTTACAAGTGATGATTTCAGTACTTTGAAGCCACCATAATGGGTGCATGAAGCCTTGGACGAAATATACAAGATGCCACTTCATAATATTCGTCCATAGGCTATTCTAGGTGCTGCGTCACCTTATTATTGGGCCAGGCCCATGTAATTTCGGAATACTTAAGTATAGGCTGTTTTTAGAGTCCGTATGTGTGGGGAAACAAGAGTTAGGGATGGTTTCGGACCCCTCCCTCAAGGGCCACGAAATTCCCTCCTCTTCCTCCATATATACAGCCCTTAGGGCGTCGTTTAGACTTTGGGTTTTGTTTAGATTAAAAGTTCGCCATAGCTGCAACTTCGCGTACTTCGTTTGTGTTCAACGACCAGACAAAGGCGTCACAGAACCCCACCTTGATCAATAAAGCTTTCATCTTATATTCGCAATATCCAGATTGCAATCTCAGTTTCTTGCTTGTTCTTCGTTTGCTCGCAGGAAATGCAGACCTTCGTGGTCGAGTTGATCGTGCTCGGCGTGGTCAATAACCTCTCGGAGTTGGTTTAGCGATTGCTAAGGCGCGGCGTCCTCAAGACGCTCGTAGTCGGATCGTCAAAGTCGACTTCCTCCAAAGCGAAAACCAACATCTCATCGAAAGACGGGACACCTTAGCCTCTATCATCTGCCAAGAGCGCACCTGCTGGGCCTACACAGAGCTCTTCTTCTTCCATGGCGTCAACAGGGCACACAAGTGATATTATTTGTCGTCGTTGTAAGGGAAGAGGACATTTTGCCAAAGAATGCCAATCTCAGCGTGTGATGATTGCTCACGAGGATGGTGGGTATGAGTCCGCTTAGTGACTATGATGAAGAGACTTTGGCTCTTATTACACATGAAGAACACGGTGGAGATGATTACGATCATGACACGCAATACATGGCTCGAAGATGCTTGTGGTATGAATGTTTAGTTGCTCAACGTGTTTTGAGTGTGCAGGTTACACAAGCTGAGCAAAATCAGAGACATAACTTGTTCCATACAAAGGGAGTTGTGAAGGAACGTTCTATTCAAGGCGTCATCATAGATGGAGGGAGCTGCAACAACTTGGCTAGCATGGATATGGTGGAGAAGCTTTCTCTCACCACAAGACCACATCCACATCATTACTACATCCAATGGTTCAACAACAGCGGCAAGGTTAAGGTAACACGTACTGTTCGTGTGTATTTTAGTATCTCTACATATGCTGATTATGTTGATTGTGATGTGGTACCTATGCAAGCATGTTCCTTATTACTTGGTAGACCATGGCAATTTGATAAAATTCTGTACACCATGGTAGAAACAATCAGTATACTCTTGTTCACAAGGATAAAAATATTACTTTGCTTCCTATGACTCTGATTCAATTTTGAAAGATGATATTAATAGAGCTAATAAAGCAAAACAGGAGAAAAATAAGAGTGAAAATCAGATTGTGGCAAAAGAATTTGAGCAACAAATGAAGCCTAATAATAAACCATCTAATGTTGCTTCTGAAATTAAACTGAAAAGTGCATGTTTACTTGCCACCAAATCTGATATTGAGGAGCTAGATTCTAGCAAATCTGTTTGCTATGCTTTTGTGTGCAAAGAGGCATTATTTTCATTCGAGGACGTGCCTTCCTCTTTGCTCCTATTTGTCACTAACATTTTGCGGGAGTTCGGCGTCTTCCCACAAGACGTGCCACGGGATTACCACCTACTCGAGGGATTGAGCATCAAATTGACTTAATTCCCGGTGCATCGCTACCAAACCGTGCACCATACCGTACCAATCCGGAGGAGACGAAGGAGATTATGCGTCAAGTATGAGGAGCTGCTCGACAAAGGTTATATCGCGAATCTCTTAGTCCTTGTGCTGTTCCTATTATACTAGTGCCTAAAAAGGATGGTACGTCGGCGTATGTGTGTTGATTGTAGAGGCATTAATAATATTACTATTCGTTATCGTCATCCTATTCCTAGGCTAGATGATATGCTTGATGAATTGAGTGGCTCTACAATATTCTCCAAAGTTGATTTGCGTAGTGGATACCATCAAATTCGTATGAAATTGGGAGATGAATGGAAAACAGCATTTAAAACTAAGTTTGGTTTATATGAGTGGTTAGTCATGCCTTTTGGGTTAACTAATGCACCTAGTACTTTCATGAGACTAATGAACGAAGTTTTACGTGCTTTCATTGGACGATTTGTGGTAGTCTATTTTGATGATATACTGATTTATAGCAAATCATTGGAAGAACATTTGGAACATTTACGTGTTGTTTTTAATGCTCTACGTGATGCACGTTTGTTTGGTAACCTTGTGAAGTGCACCTTTTGCACCGACCGAGTATCTTTTCTTGGCTATGTTGTTACTCCACAGGGAATTGAAGTTGATAAAGCCAAGATTGAAGCTATTGAGAGTTGGCCGCAGCCCAAAACGGTCACACAAGTGAGGAGTTTTCTTGGACTCGTTGGTTTCTATAGGCGTTTTGTGAGAGACTTTAGCACCATTGCTGCACCTCTCAATGAGCTTACAAAGAAGGATGTGCCTTTTGTTTGGGGTACCGCACGGAAGAAGCCTTCACGGTATTGAAAGATAAGTTGACACATGCTCCTTTACTTCAACTTCGACTTTAATAAGACTTTTGAGCTTGAATGTGATGCTAGTGGAATTGGATTAGGAGGTGTGTTATTACAAGATGGCAAACCTGTTGCATACTTTTACGAAAAATTGAGTGGGCCTAGTCTGAACTATTCTACTTATGACAAAGAATTATATGCTCTTGTTCGGACTTTAGAGACATGGCAACATTATTTATGGCCCAAAGAATTTGTTATACATTACGATCATGAATCTTTGAAACATATTAAAAGTCAAGCTAAACTGAATCGTAGACATGCTAAATGGGTTGAATTCATTGAGACTTTCCCTTATGTCATTAAACACAAGAAGGGTAAAGAAAATGTTATTGCCGATGCTTTGTCTCGTCGCTATACTATGCTTTCACAACTTGACTTCAAAATATTTGGTTTGGAGACCATCAAAGATCAATATGTGCATGATGCTGATTTTAAAGATGTAATGCAGAATTGTAAAGAAGGAAGAACATGGAACAAGTTCGTTATTAAGGATGGTTTTGTGTTCCGTGCTAACAAGCTATGCATTCCTGCTAGCTCTGTTCGTCTTTGTTGTTGCAGGAGGCGCATGGAGGAGGATTAATGGGACACTTTGGCGTGAAGAAGACGGAGGATATACTTGCTACACATTTCTTTTGGCCAAAGATGAGACGGGATGTTGAGCGTTTTGTTGCTCGCTGCACTACATGTCAAAAAGCTAAGTCACGACTCAATCCTCATGGTTTATATATGCCTTTGCCTGTACCTAGTGTTCCTTGGGAGGATATATCTATGGACTTTGTTTTAGGTTTACCTCGAACAAAGAAGGGAGGGATAGCATATTTGTTGTCGTGGATAGATTCTCGAAAATGGCACACTTTATACCATGTCATAAAAGCGATGCTGTTAATGTTGCTGATTTGTTCTTTCGTGAAATTATTCGCTTGCATGGTGTGCCAAATACTGTTGTTTCAGATCGTGATACTAAATTTCTTAGCCACTTTTGGAGATGTTTATGGGCTAAGTTGGGGACTAAACTGCTTTTTAGTACTACTTGTCACCCCCAAACTGATGGACAAACTGAAGTAGTCAATAGAACATTGTCTACTATGCTTAGGGCTGTTTTGAAGAATAATAAGAAAATGTGGGAAGAATGCTTGCCTCATATTGAATTTGCTTATAATCGTTCATTGCATTCTACTACTAAGATGTGCCCTTTTGAAATTGTGTATGGCTTCTTACCTCGTGCACCTATTGATTTGTTGCCTCTTCCATCTTCGGAGAAGGTTAATTTTGATGCTAAAGAACGTGCTGAATTGATTTTAAAAATGCATGAGTTAACTAAGGAAAACATTGAGCGTATGAATGCTAAATATAAACTTGCTAGAGATAAGGGTAGAAAACATGTTGTCTTTGCACCGGAGATCTTGTTTGGTTACATTTGCGTAAGGATAGGTTTCCTAATTTGCAAATCAAAGCTAATGCCACGTCTTGATGGTCCATTTAAGGTGTTAGAGAAAATAAATGATAATGCATATAAACTTGAGCTGCCTGCAGATTTTGGGGTTAGTCCCACTTTTAACATTGCAGATTTGAAGCCTTATTTGGGTGAGGAAGATGAGTTTCCGTCGAGGACGACTTCATTTCAAGAAGGGGAGGATGATGAGGACATCAATACCATTGTTACAATCGACAGCCCCCGCTGCTATACATCTTGGACCAATTACTAGAGCTCGCGCGACGCCAATTGAATTATCGTACTTTCGTTTCTTGGTAACGATTCCAATGTTCATGAGAATATGATGCTGCCTAAATTGGATACATTTGTTTTGCTTACAAATGAAGGGCCTACCATGGACAAGAAAGATGAACCTTGGAGCAAGTTCAAGCATGGAGATGTTGGCATGCGCAAGGCGAACATTAACCGAGTTACAAGTGATGATTCCAGGACATTGAAGCCACCCTAATGAGAGCATGAGGCCTTGGACGAAATATACAAGATGCCACTTCATAATATTCGTCCATAGGCTATTTTAGGTGCTGCGTCACCTTATTATTGGGCCAGGCCCATGTAATTTCGAAATACTTAAGTGTAGGCTGTTTTTAGAGTCCGTATGTGGGGAAACAAGAGTTAGGGTTGGTTTGGACCCTCCCTCAAGGGCCACGAAATTCCTCCTCTTCCTCCATATATACAGCCCTTAGGGCGTCGTTTAGACTTTGGGTTTTGTTTAGATCAAAAGTTCGCCATAGCTGCAACTTCGCATTTCGTTTGTGTTCAACGACCAGACCAAGGCGTCCACGTAACCCCACCTTCATTAATAAAGCTTTCCTCTTATATTCGCAATATCCAGATTGCAATCTTAGTTTCTTGCTTGTTCTTCGTTTGCTCGCAGGAAACAGACCCTCGTGGTCAGGTTGATCGTGCTCCGGTGTGGTCAATAACCCTCGGAAGTTGGTTTAGCGATTGCTAAGGCGCGACGTCTCGCACGTACGTAGTCGGATCGTCAAGGTCGACTCCCACAGAAACGATAGCCACCATCTCATCGAAACATCGGGACACCTTTGCCTCTATCAAGGTCTTAGAGAAAATAAATGATAATGCATATAAACTTGAGCTGCCTGCAGATTTTGGGGTTAGTCCCACTTTTAACATTGCAGATTTGAAGCCTTATTTGGGTGAGGAAGATGAGCTTCCGTCGAGGACGACTTCATTTCAAGAAGGGGAGGATGATGAGGACATCAATACCATTGTTACACCCACAACCCCTGCTGCTATACATACTGGACCAATTACTAGAGCTCACAAGACGCCAATTGAATTATCGTGTACTTTCGTTTCTTGGTAACGATTCCAATGTTCATGAGAATATGATGCTGCCTAAATTGGATACATTTGTTTTGCTTACAAATGAAGGGCCTACCATGGACAAGAAAGATGAACCTTGGAGCAAGTTCAAGCATGGAAATGTTGGCATGCAAAGGGAACAAGAACGGAGTTACAAGTGATGATTCCAGGACTTTGAAGCCACCCTAATGAGAACATGAGGCCTTGGACGAAATATACAAGATGCCACTTCATAATATTCGTCCATAGGCTATTCTAGGTGCTGCGTCACCTTATTATTGGGCCAGGCCCATGTAATTTCGAAATACTTAAGTATAGGCTGTTTTTAGAGTCCGTATGTGTGGGGAAACAAGAGTTAGGGTTGGTTTCGGACCCCTCCCTCAAGGCCACGAAATTCCCTCCTCTTCCTCCATATATACAACCCTTAGGGCGTCGTTTAGACTTTGGGTTTTGTTTAGATCAAAAGTTCGCCGTAGCTGCAACTTCGTGACTTCGCTTGTGTCCAACGACTGCACCAAGGCGTCCACAGAACCCCACTTTCATTAATAAAGCTTTCCTCTTATATTCGCAATATCCAGATTGCAATCTTAGTTTCTTGCTTGTTCTTCGTTTGCTCGCAGGAAATAGGCCCTCGTGGTCAGGTTGATCGTGCTCCGGCGTGGTCAATAACCCTCGGAAGTTGGTTTAGCGATTGCTAAGGCGCGACGTCTCGCACGTACGTAGTCGGATTGTCAAGGTCGAGTCCCACAGAAACGATAGCCACCATCTCACCGAAACATCGGGACACCTTTGCCTCTATCACTACGCCTAGCGCCGGATTCTGAGTTCGTCTCCTTCCTCTGTCTATATTTTATACTTTAAGCTGTCTTTTATTTCTCTCCTTCTTCCTCCTTTTTTCCGAAGCCGTTAAAGGCTCGTTCGCGCATTGTTTGCACACACTTGACGCGCTATCCGCGCTCATTATACCTGGGGGCTTCTCTAACAGAAGCTTATTCATAGGGGTTTATGCCCAACACATGTGTCACACTTCCGCATGTACCTTTTATTCACCATTATATGCATCGATATGACTTAAGTTTTGGCCAAGCTCGGTTGCCTGGCTCCTGTGCTTACCCCTACGTTCCCGATTGTTCGGCTAGGTGGTAAAGGGAGCACCTCTGCGATTGTTACCGCCGGGTCAGCCGGGCGTGTACCTCAGACTGGGTGAAGCCGAAAGCTAGCTTTCTTAAGGGAATATTCGGTCGGTGAACTAAAAGACAATTTTTTATTTTTTCATTTATCTGCCCCAGATGCTTTTCTGCTTTTTTTGCAGTCCGGACATGCAATTTAGGGCATGCCTCCCAGGGAAAGGAACCCCTAACGGAACTATTCTCCCTGGAAGATGTTTCTTGCTAACCATGTAATATAACATAACTAGTTGGGCACTTGTCCGATAAAGCACTCATGACCCCTACGCCTGGTCTCCACACATGCCCCGGTTTTACATAACCGCGAGGGTATTCGGACACACTACGGACGATTGGGTCCCGAGGTTGAAGTGAAAAGGTCCGCCACGACAAACGATCTACAATCCGGCTAGAAGGCATTTTACATGTCATTTTAAATTACATAGTCAAATTGACCGATTGTATTCCTCTTCAATGCCATCTAATAGGCTGTCTAGTTTACTGATCCTGCTTTGGGAATACTGCGACCAACTCTACTTGGCCGTACACTAAGCTCACAGGGATCTCCTTGCCGTCGGGCCCCACAGGTCCGACCTCGGCCATGTGGTCTGGATCCGCCTTCGTGTATCGCGTCTTCACCATGGCCCAGGCCTCCATGGCACCTTGACGACAGGCCGATATCTTCCATAGTCGGAAGCGCCGCCGTGCTCCCTGAAGCTTCTCTGCAAGCTCTCCAAGGCCTTCGGGCAGGGAGATAGATGGCCACAAGGCCTGTGCGACGCCTTTCATCACATGTCGAACTCGTTCATGCAGTTGCAATAGCTCGGGAAGAAGGTCACCCGTAGAACAAGGCATTTCCTCTGCAGGACGACCCATGAGCATACCTACAGACATAACTCTGTTAGTTGACTTCCTCGCTGAACTCTTTTTCAAAGTTCGCTCAAGCACTTACTATAAATGCCGCTGACGAAGTCGCCGATTCTCCTTCACGGAGTCGCATACCGGGCACGAACATCCTTTAGTTCCTCACCCAGCTGGGTGTTGGCATCCTGGAGATTATTTTTCTCTTGCCTCACCCTTGTAAGCACATTCTCGCCGGCCTTCAACCGGCGCAAGAGCTGTTGCTTGTCCGGATCTAGTCCGGCGCCATCTGCAATATTATTGTTAGATTTACACACACGCCGCACTTCACAAACTACTTATCTTTTGAAGCATATATTACCATAGGGGGTCTGTGTGGCTCCCCCTGTAGCGGCTAGTGCGGCCTCAAGTTGGGCCTTGCATTCTTCAAGCTCCTGGGACAGTCGGGTATTCTTTTTTGTAAGATCCTGCATAACAAATGATCCTTAAATCAGTTATTCTAACTATTTTAAGTCTCGGGAGACTCTTGGCATATATAATCATCAAATTTCCTCACCAGTATGTCCTTTACATCTTGCTCGTGGCTCAGCTAGACCATCTTGAGCGGCACGGAGGTGCGCATCTCTGAATTGAAGGCATTCAATGCCTCTTGGGAGAAACATGCGTCACGAAGAACTGTCCGCGGCGCCTGTGATTCATGGCGCTCTCCACCTCGGAGTTTGTGGCGGACAATCTGCCGGCATCCTGCATGCGAGGAGCATCCGACGCACGCCTCGTGCTCGCCTCCGCTTCTGGACCCGGCTTTGGAGCCTGGCTGGCGGAGGCTCGATTGGCAACCTCTCCGGACACAGTCCGGCGAGCACTCTTTTTCCTGAAAAGAGCACCAGCGTTAGTACGCCTTCCAGGAATCAATCCTGGGAATATGGTGACGCGCCATACCGTTGCGGCGGCGTTTCGATCTGGACCGCACTTCTTTTTAGCCTGCGAGGCTGTACTGCCCCTTGTTGGCTAGCCGCCGCGGGCTCGGCCTCCTGCGTCGAAGGCACCCTCTGTGAAACACCATTGGTATACAGTGATAAAAAGTAAGCACAGATGGGTCATTATCAGAGTATTGGGACCTCGGTCTCAGTTACCTGTGAGGCTGGAAGTATTCCGGGGTAATCGGCCGTAATGGCAACCAAGGCATTATCGATGCTCAGTTGGTGAAATACCCCATCAATCAGCTCCACCAATATGTCCGGATCCTCTTGGGAGGCCGGATCGAGGAGCCGATCCGGATCCTCGGGTTGTGGAGGCGGGCTGTTTATGTCTTTTACGGCCTGGCGTAGTTCCTGCGTCGAAATCACAAAATGAGATACCTAACCATGGGAATACGGATCGGATGTGCAAAAAAGAAATGTCCGCTTACCCAGCTTCGAGGATTATTCATAGAAAATTCGTTCAATGGACTGACGCGGAGAAAATCTTCCTCTTCTCCCTTGTACAGCGCGGACAAGGTCTTCACCAGATCGGTGACCGATCCCGGCCCCTTACGGCCATGACGGGTGGCATCGTCCTCCCCGTTGAAATCCCACATGGGGTGGCCCCTATCTCGGAGCGGCTGCACTTCGCATAATACATGTGGCCATGACACCGATCATGGTCAGTCCGGAATGAGCTAACAATCTTATTCAGCTCATCAGGTAAAGGACGTCCCTATCGTCTTCCCTCTGGGAGCTCCGCGGGCGCCAACTCAGGCGTTTCTTCAAAGAAGCATTGCTGAACTCCGGGAGACCGATCCGAACAGGATCCGGTAGAGGGACGTCTTCTATATAAAACCATTGCGAAGGCCAGTCTTCGGACGCCTTCTTCGGGGTTCCGGATAGATATCCGGTCCCGGCGACGCGCCATAGCTCGGCTCCGCCCACTTGATATATTGACCCCTCATGAGAACGGGGTACAATGCAGAATAATCGCTTCCACAGCGCAAAATGAGCCTCGATGCCCAAGATCAGTTCGCAAAGGGCCACGAAGCCCGTGATGTGCAAAATGGGGGCAGGTGTAAGGTGGTGCAACTTGAGGCCGTAGAACTCCAAGAGCCCCCGGAGAAACGGATGAATTGGAAATCCGAGTCCTCTTACTAGATAAGAGACAAAGCATACCCGCTCTCCTTTGAGGGATCGGGGACACTCTCCGCTTGCTTTCCGCCCTTATAGGTGGCGAGTCTGGCTCGAACCGGAACCATGAAGGCCGGGGGAAGAAATCCCTTGGTTTGGAGTGTCACTAGCTCGCTATGCGGACTGAGCATCTCTCCCAATTTCGTGCTGAGGGCTGGGAGTGCGAGAGGAGGAGCAGCGTCGGGTCCATGATGGAATGGATTTTTGTCGAGGCGCCCGATGAAAGCTTCATGGAGGGGGATGGTGTGATTCTGATCTAGATCCTCGTCCCTTTTATAGGCAGCTCATTTGCGCAGCTAGGGGGATAAGTGTAAAAATACCCTGGCTTTTCGCATTCATTCAAACACGTGGAAGATGGCCATTATTGGGCGTGGAAGCCAAGGAGCGCAGCATTTATCAGAAGCCGGACACTATTCGACAAGTATATGGAATTGGAGAAGAACCCGCCTCGCAATGCCGAAGACAATCTACGCGCCGGACTCGTCGCCATTGAAGCCTGGTTCGGGGGCTCTTGAGGAGTCTGGATTAGGGGTGTCCGGATAGCCGAACTATCACCGTTGGCGGACTCACGGACTATGAAGATACAAGATTGAAGACTTCGTCCCGTGTCCGGATGGGACTTTCCTTGGCGTGGAAGGCAAGCTTGGCGATACGGATATGTAGATCTCCTACCATTGTAACCGACTCTGTGTAACCCTAACCCTATCCGGTGTCTATATAAACCGGAGGGTTAGTCCGTAGGACGAACAACAATCATACCATAGGCTAGCTTCTAGTGTTTAGCCTCTCTGATCTCGTGGTAGATCCACTCTTGTACTACCCATATCATCAATATTAATCAAGCAGGAGTAGGGTTTTACCTCCATCGAGAGGGCCCGAACCTGGGTAAAAACATCGTGTCCCTTGTCTCCTGTTACCATCCGCCTAGACGCACAGTTCGGGACCCCTACCCGAAATCCGCCGGTTTTGACACCGACAGTGACCAATGTCTTCAGCTGCGGTGGGGTCAGCAGCTGGAATATCTTCAGCTTCAGGAGCCTCTGTGGATGCAGGCTCATGAACTATCAAATGTCTTTCTTGGTGAGCAGAATCAGGACGAGTAACCGAGATTGGCTCGACAATAAGGGGCTCTGTGGGAGCAGCCCGGTCCTTCTTGGACTTGCGCTTCTTGGTGGGTGGAGCTTCATCTAAGATGTTCTTGGTCTTGCGCTTCCTGGCCTTTGCTTCAGCTGCCCTTGTCTTCTGGAGCTCTGAAGCCACTGTGGGGACCTTAGGCTTCACGCCTGTCATGCTGGCAGGGAAGACAATGCGAGGCTCTTCCCGCCTAGATGGTTCAGATTGGTCCACAGATGGCTTCTTCTTCTTGGAAGCCATCCTGGGGTCAATGCCTGGACGCCCAAGAGCCTTGCGCTTTTCAGCTTCATTGTAAGCTTGCACGCACTTGGCAGCAAGAATCTTCATATGCTCACGAGAACCTTTAGCTTCTTCGCGCTTCTTGTGAAACGCCTCCTTGAGCTCATGCAGCATTACTTTGAAGTTCTGGACGTCCTTCACATCGAAGTCCGCCATATGCTTCTTGAACTGAGCCTTTTCATAATCAATCTTGTGCTTCAGCTCAACAATTTTCTGAGCAAGAGCTAGCTCAGAAGCAATGGCGCCGTTGAAAGAGACGCTAATGCCAATTGGAAGTTGCAGATCTTCAAAGCTGAGATTGGGGGTGTCAAACCACTCATCAATGAAGTTGTTGATGACTGCCACGTCAAAGAGAGGCAAGTCGTTGAAGATTTCTGCTTCTTCCTTGCTCTTTATCAGTTGCTCAAGAGCATCATCAGCAAGATCGTCGTCACTCGAAAGATCAATGGCTTCATTCTCGTTTCGCAATACGGCAGCAGGAGTTAGAACAGAACTGGAGGAGTGCATGGGCTTCTTCTTTTTCTTCTTGGTCTTGGAGATGCGAGAGAGATCCTCAGACTGCACACTTGGTGCAGGTGGAGCTGTGGCCAAGGGCTTCACTCGTGAAGCTTTTGGTGGAGGGGCTTTGGAGCCTTGGGTTTCTTCTGCTTCTTTGGTTTCGGAGGTGCAGGCGCTTCATCAGAATCAGCATCATCTGCAGGTCGATCCACATCTGCCCCTTGAACCCTGATATGAGTAATCAGTCCTTCCAAGTCATAGAAGGGCCCAACTAGATTTGGTTCAGCTTCGCGTGTGCCATCGGCACGGGGCGCAGATGGGCCAGGGTTGAAGTCTAACCCCCAAGATTTCTTGTTCTCCTTGGCTGAGTTCTTTGCAAACTGAAAATTGCGTTTGAACAGATTGTCTTCGCGACACCATAGTAAAGATGATGGGTCGGCATCAGCTGGTTGTGGCCCACAGACCATGCAGGGATAGAAGCCTTGCTCAATGGCTTCAGCTCTGGACCTGGGTGGAATATTTTTGTACAAAATATCTCCCCAAGGTCGCTTGATGGCATTTTTCTCTGCATATTCCTGGGTCACGAACTTGTACTTGTACCACTATTCTGCCCAATATCTTCGAATCCATTGGATTCGAGTTTTGCGTTCATTGTAGGTTTCTTCAGGATCAGTTTTGTACAGTTCATGCAGATCAGCTGGCAAATCCTTTGATGTTTCCCTGCGGCGCTGTCTGCCACCCTTTCTAGCTGATTTCTTTGTTGTCATGAAGTTCAAGCTGAAAGGCTTCAGTACAGTCAAAGGCTTCCATCTGCTAGTCAGACAAGAGCTAGCTTCGGGAGAATTGATGTGATGCTATAAGAATTCTGCAAATGAATGCAGACTATGAGAACCAAGGGATTCTCCCACGGACATGTACCTGTGACAACATTAGAGATGCGAGGGAAGGGGAAGAGGTCATATGCATTCTCGGAAGATTTTGAAGATAAATCAGTTTAGAAGACATTGACCTCATAGCGCGAAGACATTCACTTATATGTTGAGAGTTGGTTCCAGATTTGTACGAATCCAAGAATAAGTACAAGTGAGGAATCTAACTAGGTGTGAAGCATAAGTGAATATACTAGGCATTATATGAGATGCAGACATGATAGATCTAACATTGTGTAGGCAGAAACCACTTTTGGTAAACAGGATGAATCTTTAGGATCAAAAAGACAGTAAAAAGAGGGTTTTATTTACCACACGAAGAACTGCTAGACGGAGAAGAAGTGGAGGCCGAGCAGTTCGATCTTCCGTGCCCTAACTTGGCGACGGAAGACACCTACGGCGGCGGCGGAGAAGACGATGTCCGCGGCCGGCGTGAAGACGGCGTCAGAGAAGTTGCGGCAGCTAAGCGCTTCATCGCCGACGTCGTCGAGGGCTAGCAGTGGCGCTAGGGTTTGATGAGGTGGAGAGGTGGAAGAAGGATTTTGACCGTGAGGGGACATGTATTTATAAGGAAAGGGACGGCACAACGCAATTACGCAGGTGCCCCTGGCGGTTCACATTTGAGGGGCACGTGGCGTACATGCAACACATTTGTGGTTGTCCCACGTTCCCACACCCGCCTGGATTGTCGGATGGACGTTCCTGCTTCTCCAGATTTCAGGCAATAAGAATAGAGCATTTAAAACAGATTTAATGTTGTCTCTGTATCTTCTGCTGACAAGGACGCAGAGAAGACATTCGACAGTTTCAACAGAATGCATATGATTTGGCTAGATAGAGTTTGAGATAGTGAGCATAGATAGATTAGGGTCCGATCACATTCACTTAGTTCAAAAGATTCGACAGAGAAGACATAGCTATAAGTGAATGATGTAGAGGACAGAACACTACTATGTGTATATCAGAATACAACCAAATCAACATAGTGAAGATAATCATGAAGACAAGTTGAAATTGAAAACAAACCAAATGCGAAGACATAGCAAATGTAACGCCTTGAGAAAAACACTTTAAATAGAAGAATTTGGTGGTGGCGTTACGCTCCGTATAGGAAGTATTAGACCCAGACACGGCGCACAATTATCGTGGCGCTCCGAAGTCAAATTCCACGTTAATGTATTCACACTCAGAATGTAAGTCTTCATTGATTGAAGATATACTTTACTCCGTGTGTTGCACATCTAAGTCATCAACATGCATAAGTGTTAGGATGTGTGCCTGATCACATGACATTAGAGGATTCCAAGATATTTAGCTCACACCGTAACTTGCAAAACCTTTTCTCATCCAAGGGCTTTGTGAAGATATCTGCTAGTTGCTCTTCAGTGTTGACGTGAATGATATCAATATCTTCCTTCATGACATGGTCTCTGAGAAAGTGATGACGAATTTCAATGTGCTTTGTCTTCGAGTGCTGAACTGGGTTGTTGGCAATCTTGATGGTGCTTTCATTGTCGCAGTAGAGTGGTACTTTTTTCAGTTGGATGCCATAGTCCTTGAGAGTTTGCTTCATCCATAGAAGTTGAGCGCAAAGAAGATCCAAAGACAATGTATTCAGATTTAGCAAAGGAGAGTGATACATAGTTCGCTTCTTTGAAGACCAACAGACAAGTGATCGTCCCAGAAAATGACATGTGCACGATGTAGACTTGCGATCCACCTTGTCACCAAAGATAATCAGCATCCGAGAATCCAACGAGATCAAACTCGAGTCCTTTGGATACCATAATCCTAATGTTGGGGTGTAAGCCAAATATCAAAGAATTCGCTTCACGACTAATCGATGCGATTCCTTTGGTGCCGCTTGGAATCGAGCACACATGCAAACACTAAGCATAATATCTGGCCTAGATGCACATAGATAAAGTAAAGAACCAATCATGGAGCGGTATACCTTTTGATCAAACTCTTTACCATTGTCGTCGGGACCCAGATGGTGTTTGGCTGGCATTGGCGTCGTGTAACCTTTGCAATCTTGCATTCCAAACTTCTTCAGGCAATCTTTGAGGTATTTCTCTTGAGATATGAAGATGCCATTTCTTTGCTGACGAATTTGAAGACCAAGGAAGAACTTCAGCTCACCCATCATGGACATCTGATATTGCTCTTGCATCATGTGTCCAAACTCATCACTATATTTCTGATTGGTGCAGCCGAAGATAATATCATCCACATATATTTGGCACACGAACAGTTCACCATCATATGTCTTCGTGAAGAGTGTGGGATCCAGGGATCCAGGTTTGAAGCCTTTGCTCTTCAGGAAGTCTTTGAGCGTGTCATACCAAGCGCGAGGAGCTTGTTTGAGGCCATACAGTGCTTTGTTTAGCTTGTACACCATATCAGGATGTTTTGGATCTTCAAAGCCAGGAGGTTGTGCGACGTATACTTCTTCTTCAATCTTGCCGTTGAGAAATGCACTCTTCACATCCATTTGATATAGCAAGATGTTGTGATGGTTAGCATAGGCTAGCAGTATGCGAATAGCTTCAAGCCTAGCCACAGGAGCAAATGTTTCGTCAAAGTCAATCCCTTCCACTTGATTATATCCTTGAGCGACAAGACGTGCCTTGTTTCTGACGACTTGACCATGCTCATCTTGCTTGTTGCGATATATCCATTTTGTGCCTATTATGTTGTGCTTGCAATGATAGAGGCAAAGGTGTCCCGATGTTTCGATGAGATGGTGGCTATCGTTTCTGTGGGAGTCGACCTTGACGATCCAACTACGTACGTGCGAGACGTCATACTTTAGCAATCGCTAAACCAACTTCCGAGGGTTATTGACCACGCCGGAGCACGATCAACCTGACCTCGAGGGCCTGTTTCCTGCGAGCAAACGAAGAACAAGCAAGAAACTAAGATTCCAATCTGGATATTGCGAATATAAGAGGAAAGCTATATTAATGAAGGTGGGGTTCTGAGACGCCTTGGTCTGGTCGTTGAACACAAACGAAGTACGCGAAGTTGCAGCTATGGCGAACTTTTGATCTAAACAAAACCCAACGTCTAAACGACGCCCTAAGGGCTGTATATATGGAGAAAGAGGAGGGAATTTCGTGGCCCTTGAGGGAGGGGTCCGAAACCAACCCTAACTCTTGTTTCCCCACACATACGGACTCTAAAAACAACCTACACTTAAGTATTTCGAAATTACATGGGCCTGGCCCAATATTAAGGTGACGCAGCACCTAGAATAGCCTATGGACGAATATTATGAAGTGGCATCTTGTATATTTCGTCCAAGGCCTCATGCTCTCATTAGGGTGGCTTCAAAGTCCCGGAATTATCACTTGTAACTCCGTTCTTGTTCCCCTTTGCGCATGCCAACATCTCCATGCTTGAACTTGCTCCAAGGTTCATCTTTCTTGTCCATGGTAGGCCCTTCATTTGTAAGCAAAACAAATGTATCCAATTTAGGCAGCATCATATTCTCATGAACATTGGAATCGTTACCAAGAAACGAAAGTACCGATAATTCAATTGGCGGCGCGAGCTCTAGTAATTGGTCCAAGATGTATAGCAAATAGGGCTGTGGGTGTAACAATGGTATTGATGTCCTCATCATCCTCCCCTTCTTGAAATAAAGTCGTCCTCGACGGAAACTCATCTTCCTCACCCAAATAAGGCTTCAAATCTGCAATGTTAAAAGTGGGACTAACCCCAAAATCTGCAGGCAGCTCAAGTTTATATGCATTATCATTTATTTTCTCTAACACCTTAAATGGACCATCGACGCGTGGCATTAGCTTTGATTTGCGCAAATTAGGAAACCTATCCTTACGCAAATCTAACCAAACAAGATCTCCAGGTGCAAAGACAACATGTTTTCTACCCTTATCTCCAGCAAGTTTATATTTAGCATTCATACGCTCAATGTTTTCCTTAGTTAACTCATGCATTTTTAAAATCAATTCAGCACGTTCTTGAGCATCAAAATTAACCTTCTCCGAAGATGGAAGAGGCAACAAATCAATAGGTGCACGAGGTAGGAAGCCATACACAATTTCAAAAGGGCACATCTTAGTAGTAGAATGCAATGAACGATTATAAGCAAATTCAATATGAGGCAAGCATTCTTCCCACATTTTCTTATTATTCTTCAAAACAGCCCTAAGCATAGTAGACAATGTTCTATTGACTACTTCAGTTTGTCCATCGGTTTGGGGGTGACAAGTAGTACTAAAAAGCGCTTTAGTCCCCAACTTAGCCCATAAACATCTCCAAAAGTGGCTAAGAAATTTAGTATCACGATCTGAAACAATAGTATTTGGCACACCATGCAAGCGAATAATTTCACGAAAGAACAAATCAGCAACATTAACAGCATCATCGCTTTTATGACATGGTATAAAGTGTGCCATTTTCGAGAATCTATCCACGACAACAAATATGCTATCCCTCCCCTTCTTTGTTCGAGGTAAACCCATTTAGCATGTCTACGATTCAGTTTAGCTTGACTTTTAATATGTTTCAAAGATTCATGATCAGAATGTATAACAAATTCTTTGGGCCATAAATAATGTTGCCATGTCTCTAAAGTCCGAACAAGAGCATATAATTCTTTGTCATAAGTAGAATAGTTCAGACTAGGCCCACTCAGTTTTTCAGAAAAGTATGCAACAGGTTTGCCATCTTCTAATAACACACCTCCTAATCCAATTCCACTAGCATCACATTCAAGCTCAAAAGTCTTATTAAAGTCGGAAGTTGGAGTAAAGGAGCATGTGTCAACTTATCTTTCAATACCGTGAAGGCTTCTTCACATGCGGTACCCCAAACAAAAGGCACATCCTTCTTTGTAAGTTCATTGAGAGGTGCAGCAATGGTGCTAAAGTCTCTCACAAACGCCTATAGAAACCAGCGAGTCCAAGAAAACTCCTCACTTGTGTGACCGCTTTTGGGCTGCGGCCAACTCTCAATAGCTTCAATCTTGGCTTTATCAACTTCAATTCCTGTGGTGTAACAACATAGCCAAGAAAAGATACTCGGTCGGTGCAAAAGGTGCACTTCCCAAGGTTACCAAACAAACGTGCATCACGTAGAGCATTAAAAACAGCACGTAAATGTTCCAAATGTTCTTCCAAAGATTTGCTATAAATCAGTATATCATCAAAATAGGCTACCACAAATCGTCCAATGAAAGCACGTAAAACTTCGTTCATTAGTCTCATGAAAGTACTAGGTGCATTAGTTAACCCAAAAGGCATGACTAACCACTCATATAAACCAAACTTAGTTTTAAATGTTGTTTTCCATTCATCTCCCAATTTCATACGAACTTGATGGTATCCACTACGCAAATCAACTTTGGAGAATATTGTAGAGCCACTCAATTCATCAAGCATATCATCTAGCCTAGGAATAGGATGACGATAACGAATAGTAATATTATTAATGCCTCTACAATCAACACACATACGCCGACGTACCATCCTTTTTAGGCACTAGTATAATAGGAACAGCACAAGGACTAAGAGATTCGCGTATATAACCTTTGTCGAGCAGCTCTCGTACTTGACGATAATCTCCTTCGTCTCCTCCGGATTGGTACGGTATGGTGCACGGTTGGGTAGCGATGCACCGGGAATTAAGTCAATTTGATGCTCAATCCCTCGAATAGGTGGTAATCCGGTGGCACGCGTCTTGTGGGAAGACGTCGGTGAACTCCTGCAAAATGTTAGTGACAAAGGGGGCAAAGAGGAAGGCACGTCCTCGAATGAAAATAATGCCTCTTTGCACACAAAAGCATAGCAAACAGATTTGCTAGAATCTAGCTCCTCAATATCAGATTTGGTGGCAAGTAAGCATGCACTTTTCAGTTTAATTTCAGAAGCAACATTAGATGGTTTATTATTAGGCTTCATTTGTTGCTCAAATTCTTTTGCCACAATCTGATTTTCACTCTTATTTTTCTCCTGTTTTGCTTTATTAGCTCTATTAATATCATCTTTCAAAATTGAATCAGGAGTCATAGGAAGCAAAGTAATATTTTTATCCTTGTGAACAAGAGTATCTTGATTGTTTCTACCATGGTGTACAGAATTTTTATCAAATTGCCATGGTCTACCAAGTAATAAGGAACATGCTTGCATAGGTACCACATCACAATCAACATAATCGCATATGTAGAGATACTAAAATACACACTAACAGTACGTGTTACCTTAACCTTGCCGCTGTTGTTGAACCATTGGATGTAGTAAGGATGTGGATGTGGTCTTGTGGTGAGAGAAAGCTTCTCCACCATATCCATGCTAGCCAAGTTGTTGCAGCTCCCTCCATCCATGATGACGCGAATAGAACGTTCCTTCACAACTCCCTTTGTATGGAACAAGTTATGCCTCTGATTTTGCTCAGCTTGTGTAACCTGCGCACCCAAAACACGTTGAGCAACTAAACATTCATACTGTCACAAGCATCTTCAGCCATGTATTGCGTCTCATGATCGTAATCATCTCCACCATGTTCTTCATGTGTAATAAGAGCCAAAGTCTCTTCATCATAGTCACTAGCGGACTCATACCCACCATCCTCAAGAGCAATCATCACACGCTGAGATTGGCATTCTTCCGCAAAATGTCCTCTTCCTTACAACGACGACAAATAATATCACTTGTGTGCCCTGTTGACGCCATGGAAGAAGAAGAGCTCTATGTAGGCCCAGTGCGCTCTTGGCGAGATAGTGGTGGTTGTGCCCGCTTTCTTGTATCACGGTTGGAGGTGGCAGCCGACGGAGGTGCGGTGTAGTAGAACGTGTGGAAGTAGATGATGCACGTGGTGTCCATGATGAAGGTCGACCTGCAGAAAAAGTTAGTCCGGCGCCAACGCACATCAATCCTGCACTTCATGTTCAGCTTTACAAGCAAGATGGAATAATCGAGTGATATTAGTATAATCCTTGTAGTCTAGAATGGTCTGAATATCTCTATTTAATCCACCCGTAAAACGTGCAAGCATAGCTTCATTCTCCTCAACAATACCACATCTAATCAAGCCAGTTTGTAATTCCTGATAATATTCTTCACCGAATTTTTCCTTGTCTTAAGCGCTGCAATTTTGAAGTAATTCACGTTGATAATATGGTGGAACCCAACGAGTACGCATAGCAGTTTTCAAAGCAGCCCAAGTAGCTGGAACAGGATATAATCTACAATGTTCAGACCACCAAACACATGCAAAGCTAGTGAAAGCACAAACAACAGTGAACACGTCTCTCCTCAGGATATTGTAAACATGTAAATCGTTGTTCAGTTTCTAACTCCCAAGTAAGATATATATCAGGAACATATCTACCCTCAAATGGTGGAATATTCAACTTCAATTTAGGGAGATGGTCATGATCTCATACCTGAGGGGGAGCCCTAACATTGCCATTATTTGCATGTGGACGACCGGGTGGTTGTGGTGCTGGTGGTTGTGGTGCTGGTGGTTGCACGTAGTTCTGAAGTTGATCAACCTCATCCTCGTACTCTCTCACATAATCATCCTCCCCACATCGCCAGCAGGAGCCACAGAAGTATCAACAGAAGACCAAAGAGCTTGGCCAGTCAAGAGGGACACGGCTCGCTCGGCGGAGGGCTGCTTCGCGATGTGGAGGTAGTCGTTGTTGTTGTTGTAGAGGTGCATTAGGTGCAGCCGGTGGTGGTGGTGGTAGACACGCGAGCAATTCATTAAACTTGTTATCGAGCTTTGTTTCGAACGCCTTCTCAATGCCATCTATCTTCTCCATGGCCTCTTCAAATCTATATAGAACATCTTCCACCTGCCCACTCATCATTTGTTGAAACTTATCATGTAGCGCTTTGTTTGTCATGTTCTCCCAGTCAGTCTAAATCGGCTTGTGATCCTGCCATGGTTAGCAGCAATAGAAACACACAAGAATTTGATTCGACAGACTAATAGGAAGTGGTGGTGGTGGTGTGGTGGACAGTCACAAATCCGTCAAGCAAATCTCAAATTCTTACCAGTTCTTACCCAAAGAAGAAAGCGGTGATCGGCAACCGATGTAGTCAAAACTCTCAAAGCTTGGATAGAGCGATTACCAGGGAGAGTCAAACGCACGATGTAGATGTATGTGGAGCTGGGAAGGCTTATAATATGGTAGCAAAAAAAGGTCAGCAATAATCAATTCAGAGATGCAAAGTTGAATAAACGCTCAACGACGGTACTGTGCTGGTCCTAGGCTAGACCGTGCTAGAGACGCGAGCCTAGAACACTAACAAAATCACGGCGCTGCACGGAAACAACGGAAAAGCACACTCTGGAATTTTTTTGTTTTTTTCGCTCGTTTTTTTGCTGCTTTTTTTTTTTTTTGAAAAATCACTATAATGGCGAGTGTCTCAAAACTCTTCCTGTGTCAAACTGACAGGATGGGCACGAAATTTTTTCGACCAAAAATTTTTTTTCGACCGCCGGACCCAAAAAGCTGAAACGGGTCAAAAAAAACTTTCTATAATGGCGACTGTCTCAATATGGTTAGAAACACCTAAAAATAGGATAGCCAGAAAATTTTTCGACAAGTGCGTTTTCGGAAAATTTTGGGCCTAAACGGAGGGTGGTTTCCGAAACCTACGCAGGCAAGGAAACACAAATCGGAATTTAGATGGATCTCGAAAACAAACCTAATATGAGAAGAACTCGGATTGGTGGTGGATATATGGTGGTGGTATATGGCAGCGGTGGTGGTATATGGTAGCGGTAGTGGTATATGGCTACGGATTGGTGGTGGTATATGGATACGGATTGGTGGTGGTATATGGATACGGATTGGTGGTGGTATATGGATACGGATTCAGAGCGGTGGCGGATAAGAAGGGTGGTAGATGGCAAGGCGATGATGATGGTGCGCGGCGTGACAACTTATGACCGTAACCGAAACTCTAAAAGACTAGACTCTAAGACCCAAAGCAACTTGACACGACGATGCAACCGCAAATTCAACAAAGCAAAAACCCTAAAAAGATTATGCGAAGGCTCAGATTGGTTCGGGTATGATGAACTAACCCTAATTTTTTTGTGGCTTTTTCGTGGACTTTAGGTATGAAGAATACTCGATCTAATCTATGAAAAACTGTAAAATCTCACCGAGCAACCTGAAAATCTGATACCACTTGATAGAGGCAAAGGTGTCCCGATGTTTCGATGAGATGGTGGCTATCGTTTCTGTGGGAGTCGACCTTGACGATCCGACTACGTACGCGGCGAGACGTCGGCGCCTTAGCAATCGCTAAACCAACTTCCGAGGGTTATTGACCACGCCGAGCACGATCAACCTGACCACGAGGGCCTGTTTCCTGCGAGCAAACGAAGAACAAGCAAGAAACTAAGATTGCAATCTGGATATTGCGAATATAAGAGGAAAGCTTTATTAATGAAGGTGGGGTTACGAGACGCCTTGGTCCGGTCGTTGAACACAAACGGCACGCTGAAGTTGCAGCTATGGCGAACTTTTGATCTAAACAAAACCCAAAGTCTAAACGACGCCCTAAGGGCTGTATATATGGAGAAAGAGGAGGGAATTTCGTGGCCCTTGAGGGAGGGGTCCGAAACCAACCCTAACTCTTGCTTCCCCACACATACGGACTCTAAAACAGCCTACACTTAAGTATTTCGAAATTACATGGGCCTGGCCCAATATTAAGGTGACTTGACACCTAGAATAGCCTATGGACGAATATTATGAAGTGGCATCTTGTATATTTCGTCCAAGGCCTCATGCTCTCATTAGGGTGGCTTCAAAGTCCTGGAATTATCACTTGTAACTCCGTTCTTGTTCCCCTTGCGCATGCCAACATCTCCATGCTTGAACTTGCTCCAAGGTTCATCTTTCTTGTCCATGGTAGGCCCTTCATTTGTAAGCAAAACAAATGTATCCAATTTAGGCAACATCATATTCTCATGAACATTGGAATCATTACCAAGAAACGAAAGTACCTGATAATTCAATTGGCGTGCGCGAGCTCTAGTAATTGGTCCAGTATGTATAGCAGCAGGGGCTGTGGGTGTAACAATGGTATTGATGTCCTCATCATGCGAGGGTCAGGTCGCTTGACCAGTTCCCAAACATTGTTCAGTTTGAACTGTTGAAGCTCTTCTTGCATAGCTTGAATCCATTCAGGTTCCATAAAGGCTTCAGCAACTTTCTTGGGCTCGGATATTAAGACAAAAGCAAAGTGCCCACAGAAATTTGCTAGCTGTGTTGCTCTTGAACGAGTGATCGGACGAGGTGCATTTATGCTATCAAATATCTTCTCAATTTGTACTTCATTTGCAACACGAGGATGAACTGGACGAAGATTTTGCTCTTGTTGATCATTGTCATCATTGGAAGGATTGTCTTCAGGCTGAGCATTGTCTTCAGGTTCATTAGGTGCAGAAATGATAAGTTCCTCTTCAGGCTGTGCTTCAGTAGGCATGATTTCACCAGTTCCCATTATCTTGATAGATTCACTAGGTGGAGCTTCGTCTAGCATATTTGCCAGGAGCTCTCCTTGTGAGCCATTGGTTTCATCGAACCGTACATCCACAGTTTCAACGACTTTATACAGATAGAGGTTGAAGACTCTGTAAGAGTGCGAGTCCTTTCCGTAGCCGAGCATGAAACCTTCGTGAGGTTTTGGTGCAAATTTTGATTTGTGATGTGGATCCTTGATCCGGCACCTAGCTCCAAATACTCTGAAGTAACTGACATTTGGCTTCTTGCCAGTGAGGAGTTCATAGGATGTTTTCTTCAGAAGCTTATGAAAATAAACACGGTTGATGACATGACATGTTGTATCAATAGCTTCAGGCCAGAACTTTCTTGGTGTCTTGTACTCATCGAGCATCGTTCGAGCCATCTCAATGAGGGTTCTGTTCTTGCGCTCCACGATGCCATACTGCTGAGGTGTGTACGGAGTTGAGAACTCATGAGTGATTCCCATTGTATCCAGATAAAGATCAAGGCTGGTGTTCTTGAACTCAGTGCCATTATCACTTCTGATATGCTTGATCTTGACGCCATAATTGTTCATGGCACGGTTGGCGAAGCGTCTGAAGACATCTTGCACTTCAGTCTTGTAGAGAACAATGTGCACCCATGTATATCTTGAATAATCATCAACAATGACGAAGCCATAGAGACAAGCTGTTGTTGTGAGTGTAGAGTAGTGAGTAGGGCCAAATAAGTCCAGGTGTAGCAGCTCGAACGGTTGAGATGTCGTCATGATTGTCTTCGAGGGATGCTTGGCCCTAGTCATCTTTCCAGCTTCGTAGGCACCGCACAAATGATCCTTCTTGAACTTGACGCCCTCGATGCCTATGACATGCTTCTTCTTGGCGAGAGTGTGTAAGTTCCTCATGCCAGCATGCCCGAGCCCCCAATGCCAGAGCCAGCACTCTGAAGCTTTTGCAAGAAGACATACGGCAAGCTGTGGACCTGCTGAGAAATCTACCATGTATAGATCATCTTTTCGGTACCCTTCAAAGACTAGAGACTTGTCAGATTCCATTAGTACAAGGCAACGATATTTTCCGAATATCACAATCATGTTCAAGTCACAAAGCATTGAGACAGACATTGTTGAAACCAAGGGATTCAACAAGCATCACTTTATCCATGTGTTGATCCTTTGAGATTGCAACTCTACCTAGACCCAATACCTTGCTTTTACCAGTGTCAGCAAATGTGATGTGACTCTTGTCAGATGGACGTAAAGTTGAGTCCATGAGGAGACTTCGATTACCAGTCATATGATTAGTGCACCCGCTATCCATAATCCACTCTGAAGCATGAGGTGTCATAGCCTACAGTACAGTCAGGGGGATAGGCTTCACCAAGAGCATTGTGAAGCATAAACATTTGACAGGCAAGAGGATTATCGAAGCTAAGATCAAAATTAGGATTAATAGGATGTATGTCAAATGATTCAGAAACAAAATGCATAGCAAGACCATTTGGGCATTTGATTTTGCGCCCTACAAGATGTTTTAGGTCCCCAGCAATAGCATCAGACGCATTTGATTTCAGGCTGGAGACCATTCCCTGCAAAAGAGAGTTAATTCTTCTTAACCACCCACATCTTCAGGGGTGGCTTAGAAGCAATGAGTCTAAGTGCAGCATCTTAAAACTTTGGCTTTGGAGCCCTAGCAAATAGCCTTGCAGGAGAAGAACGATACTCATATGAATAAGCAGAAAAGTTCTTAGTTCTATGAACATAGCGGTTTGAAGACACACACTCATATTCATAAGTCTGAGTATGGTTTCCCTGCAAAACATTGGCGTTAGGGTGACTCAGGTGAGCCCACTGTCTGTATGAAGCCTTTGAGCCATATGAAGCCTTAGGTCTGGGGTTTGTCTTCTTCCTAGGTGGTCTCATGATGACATTCACTGGAAGATTCTCAAGTCAGCTTTTGGGAATCCAGATCTTCTTCATAGGTGGTCCATTCCTGCAGTTAGTACCAATATACCTGGCAAACACTTCACCATTCTGATTCTTAAACAGTTTATAGTTTGCATCAAAGGATTCATCAATGACAACAGAGGTTAGCATGTGTAAAGCCAGATAAGGTGGATGGGTCCATTGAAGGTCCCTTTGCAGCAACCCATGTGGTTTTGGGGTACTGCTCAGGCTTCCAGTAGGAACCATCAACATTCATTTTCCTTTCGAACCCAACACCCTCTTTCCTAGGGTTTCGGTTCAGAATCTGTTTTTTGAGGACATCGCACAGTGTCTGATGCCCTTTCAGACTTTTGTACATCCCTGTTTCAAGCAATGTCTTCAACCTAGCATTTTCATCAGCAATAGTAATGGTATCCTCAGCAGAGGGGTTAGTTACCACATCAATAGTTGAAGACAATGCAACAGTAGCAGCAGTAGAACATTCAGCAACAGAGGTAGCGTTATCACGCTCAAGGCATTTTAAACATGGTGGTTCGAATCCATCCTGAGCGGGACTGATCTGTTGAGCGCGAAGTGACTCATTCTCTTTTTGAAGATCTTCATGAGCCGCTCTCAATTTCTCAAGCTCTTGCTTCCTTTGAAGATAATCATAGGAGAGCCTTTCATGAGTGGTTGAGAGCGTTTCATGACTACTTTCAAGTTCTTGGTACTTAGCATGAAGATTTTTTATGTCTTTAACTAAGGACTGTGAATGGGTCATTTCCGCGTCCAACAGGTCATTGCTTTTGTCTAACAGTTTTTGAGTATGTTCCATAGCCTTTTGTTGTTCAGTTGCAATTTTAGCAAGTGTCTTGTAGCTGGGTTTGGATTCACAATCAGAGTCATCTTCACTAGATGTTTGAAAGTAAGCATCGCGTGATTTTACCTTGGCACCACGTGCCTTGAAGCAGTAGGTGGGAGCAGAGTCGTCCTTGTCATTAGCTTCAGCGTTTGTGAGGGAGTCGTTGTCTTCAGTGTTGAAGATGGACTTGGCAACGTAGGCTGTCGCTAGAGCCAGACTTGCAACGCCGGGGTCAGACTCCTCCTCAGACTCCACCTCCGCCTCCTCAGAAGCAGACTCCTCCTCTGAATCCATCTCCTTGCCAACAAAAGCACGAGCCTTGCCAGATGAGTTCTTCTTATGAGATGAAGACTTGGATGAGTACTTGGAAGAAGACTTTGAAGATTTCTTCTTCTTCTTGTCATCAGAATCATATTCCTTGCTCTTCTTCTTCTTCTCATTGTCCCACTGTGGACACTCAGAGATATAGTGTCTAGGTTTCTTGCACTTGTGACATGTTCTCTTCTTGTGGTCATGAGTGGAAGCTTCATCATTTCTTGAGCTGGATCGTGAAGACTTTCTGAAGCCCTTCTTCTTAGTGAACTTCTGGAACTTCTTCACAAGCATAGCAAGTTCCTTTCCAATGTCTTCAGGATCGTCAAAACTGCAGTCAGATTCTTCTTCAGATGAGGAAACACCCTTTGCCTTCATAGCTCAAGTTCGGCCATAGCTAGGACCATAGATATCTCTTTTCTCAGATAGATGGAATTCATGTGTGTTGAGCCTCTCAAGTATATCAGACGGATCGAGTGTCTTGAAGTCAGGACGTTCTTGTATCATGAGGGCAAGGGTGTCAAAGGAGCTGTCAAGTGATCTCAGTAGTGTCTTGATGATTTCATGCTTGGTAATCTCAGTAGCGTCGAGAGCACGAAGCTCATTTCTGATGTCAGTGAGGCGATCAAATGTAAGCTGAACATTCTCATTGTCGTTTCTCTTGAAACAGTGGAAGAGGTTGCGAAGAACACTGATCCTTTGATCTCTCTGGGTTGAGACGCCTTCGTTGACCTTTGAGAGCCAGTCCCAGACTAGCTTCGACGTTTCCAGAGCACTCACACGGCCATACTATCCTTTGGTCAGATGACCACAGATGATGTTCTTGGCAGTAGAATCCAGTTGAATTAACTTCTTGACAGCAGCAGGGGTGACACCTTCACCGGTCTTGGGAATGCCATTCTTGACGACATACCAGAGGTCGACATCAATGGCTTCAAGATGCATGCGCATCTTATTCTTCCATTAGGGATATTCAGTTCCATCGAAGACGGGGCAAGCAACGGAGACTTTGATTATCCCTACAATCGACATAGCTAAAACTCCAGGTGGTTAAACCGAATCACACAGAACAAGGGAGTACCTTGCTCTGATACCAATTGAAAGTGTTGTTTGTCGACTAGAGGGGGGGATGAATAGGCGATTTTTATGAAAGTCTTCAAAACATGAAAGTTTCGAAGACAAACAATAGAAATGATCCTATTGATATGCAGCAGAAGATAAACTACACTAGACAAACCATAGTCAAGTATGCAATGAAGTAAATGCTCGAAGACAAATAGTAGCTAGGTAGTAAGGATCAGGATGGAAGATGATATGAAGCCAAACAACGATAGTAGTCAAGCAGTGAAGACAAACAGGTAAAGCAATCAGGCAATGACTTCGCAGAGACAAACTGTAAGTACAGAGAGGAAGATGTGATGAGGACATCAATACCATTGTTACTCCCACAGCCCCTGCGGCTATACATACTGGACCAATTACTAGAGCTCGCGCACGCCAATTGAATTATCAGGTACTTTCGTTTCTTGGTAACGATTCCAATGTTCATGAGAATATGATGCTGCCTAAATTGGATACATTTGTTTTGCTTACAAATGAAGGGCCTACCATGGACAAGAAAGATGAACCTTGGAGCAAGTTCAAGCATGGAGATGTTGGCATGCAAGGAGAACAAGAACGGAGTTACAAGTGATGATTCGGGACTTTGAAGCCACCCTAATGAGTGCATGAGGCCTTGGACGAAATATACAAGATGCCACTTCATAATGTCGTCCATAGGCTATTCTAGGTGCTGCGTCACCTTATTATTGGGCCAGGCCCATGTAATTTCGAAATACTTAAGTATAGGCTGTTTTAGAGTCCGTATGTGGGGAAACAAGAGTTAGGGTTGATTTGGACCCCTCCACCAAGGGCCACGAAATTCCCCTCTTCCTCCATATATACAGCCCTTAGGGCACCGTTTAGACCTTGGGTTTTGTTTAGATTAAAGTTCGCCATAGCTGCAACTTCGCGTACTTCGTTTGTGTTCAACGACCAGACAAAGGCGTCACAGAACCCCACCTTGATCAATAAAGCTTTCATCTTATATTCGCAATATCCAGATTGCAATCTCAGTTTCTTGCTTGTTCTTCGTTTGCTCGCAGGAAACAGGCCCTCGTGGTCGGAGTTGATCGTGCTCCGGCGTGGTCAATAACCCTCGGAAGTTGGTTTAGCGATTGCTAAGGCGCGACGTCTCGCACGTTCGTAGTCGGATCGTCAAGGTCGACTCCCACAGAAACGATAGCCACCATCTCATCAAAACATCGGGACACCTTAGCCTCTATCAAGTGGTATCAGATTTTCAGGTTGCTCGGTGAGATTTTACAGTTTTCCGTAGTTTAGATCGAGTCTGTTCTTCATACCTATAGTCCACGAAAAAGCCACAAAAAAAATTAGGGTTAGTTCATCATATCCGAACCAATCGAGCCTTTGCATAATCTTTTTAGGGTTTTGCTTTGTTGAATTTGCGGTTGCATCGTCGTGTCTAGTTGCTGGTCTTAGCGTCTAGTCTTTTAGAGTTTCGAGTTACGGTCATAAGTTGTCACGCCGCCACCGCACCATCATCATCGCCCACGCCACCTACCATCACCGCTCGAATCCGTATCCATATACCACCACCAATCCGTGTCCATATACCACCACCGATCCATATCCATATACTACCACCGCTACTACCACCGCTGCCATATACCACCACCATATATCCACCACCAATCCGAGTTCTTCTCATATTAGGTTTGTTTTCTAGATCCATCTAGTTTCCGATTCGTGTTTCCTTGCCAGTCTGGAAACCACCCTCCGTTTAGGCCCAAAATTTTCCGAAAACGCACTTGTCGAAAATTTTTCTGGCTATCCTGTTTTTAAGTGTTTCTAAGCGTATTGAGACAGTCGCCATTATAGAAAGTTTTTTGACCCGTTTCCAGTTTTTGGGTCTGGCGGTCGAAAAAAAAAAAATTGGTCGAAAAAATTTCGTGCCCATCCTGTCGGTTTGACACAGGAAGAGTTACGAGACACTCGCCATTATAGTGATTTTTCGCAAAAAAAAAAAAAAAGCGTAAAAAAAAGCAGCGTAAAAAAAAAGCGAAAAAAAAAATTCAGTGTGCTTTTCCGTTGTTTCCGTGCAGCGCCCGTGATTTTGTTAGTGTTCTAGGCTCGCGTCTCTAGCACGGTCTAGCCTAGGACCAGACAAGACCGTCGTTGAGCGTTTATTCAACTTTGCATCTACGAATTGATTATTCTTGACCCTTTTGCTACCATATTATAAGCCTTCCCAGCTCCACATACATCTACATCGATGCGTTTGACTCTCCACGGTAATCGCTCTATCCAAGCTTTGAGAGTTTTGACTACATCGGTTGCCGATCACCGCTTTCTTCTTTGAGTAAGAACTGGTAAGAATTTGAGATTTGCTTGTGGTTGTGATTTATCCACCACACAACCACCACCACTTCCTAGTAGTCTGTCGAATCATATTCTTGTGTGTTTCTATTGCTGCTAACCATGGCAGGATCACAAGGCCGAGACTGGCCGGGAGAACATGACAAACAAAGCGCTACATGATAAGTTTCAACAAATGATGAGTGGGCAGGTGGACGATGTGCTAAATAGATTTGAAGAGGCCATGGAGAAGATAGATGGCATTGAGAAGGCGTTCAAAACAAAGCTCGATAACAAGTTTAATGAATTGCTCGCGCGTCTACCACCACCACCACCGGTGGCACCTAACGCACCTCTACTACAACAACAAGGACTACCTCCACATCGCGAAACAGCCCTCCATGAGCTTCCCGTGTCCCTCTTCACTGGCCAAGCTGCCGGTGCTGCTGTTGATATACATGGCTCCTGCTGCTGCGGTGGGGAGGATGATTATGTGAGAGATTACGAGGATGAGGTTGATCAACATCGAACTACGTGCAACCACCGGCACCACAACCACCGTGTCGTCCACATGCAAATAATGGCAATGTTCGGGCTCCCCTTCAGTGCGAGATCATGACCATCTCCCTAAACTGAAATTGAATATTCCACCATTTGAGGGTAGATATGTTCTGATATATATCTTACTTGGGAGTTAGAAACTGAACAACGATTTACATGTTTACAATATCACGAGGAGAGGCGTGTTCCTGCTGCTTTGTTTGTGCTTTCACTAGCTTTGCATGTGTTTGGTGGTCCGAACATTGTAGATTATATCCTGTTCCAGCTACTTGGGCTGCTTTGAAAACTGCTATGCGTACTCGTTGGGTTCCACCATATTATCAACGTGAATTACTTCAAAAATTGCAGCGCTTAAGACAAGGAAAAAATTCGGTAGAAGAATATTATCGGGAATTACAAAGCTGGCTTGATTAGATGTGGTATTGTTGAGGAGAATGAAGCTATGCTTGCACGTTTTACGGGTGGATTAAATAGAGAGATTCAGACCATTCTAGACTACAAGGATTATAATAATATCACTCGATTATTCCATCTTGCTTGTAAAATTGAACGTGAAGTGCAGGATCAACGCGTTGGCGCGAACTAACTTTTCTGCAGGTCGACCTTCATCATGGACACCACGTGCATCATCTACTTCCACACGTTCTACTACACGGCACCTCCGTGGCTGCCACCTCCAACCGTGATACAAGAAAGGTGCACAACCACCACTATCTCGCCAAGAGCACACTGCTTTGGGCCTACAGAGCTCTTCTTCTTCCATGGCGTCAGCAGGGCACACAAGTGATATTATTTGTCGTCGTTGTAAGGGAAGAGGACATTTCTTGAGAATGCCAATCTCAGCGTGTGATGATTCCTCACGAGGATGGTGGGTATGGAGTCCGCTAGTGACTATGATGAAGAGACTTTGGCTCTTATTACACATGAAGAACACGGTGGAGATGATTACGATCATGACACGCAATACATGGCTGCGAAGATCTTGACAGGTATGAATGTTTAGTTGCTCAACGTGTTTTGAGTGTGCAGGTTACACAAGCTGAGCAAAATCAGAGACATAACTTGTTCCATACAAAGGGAGTTGTGAAGGAACGTTCTATTCGCGTCATCATAGATGGAGGGAGCTGCAACAACTTGGCTAGCATGGATATGGTGGAGAAGCTTTCTCTCACCACAAGACCACATCCACATCCTTACTACATCCAATGGTTCAACAACAGCGGCAAGGTTAAGGTAACACGTCTTTGTTCGTGTGTATTTTAGTATCTCTACATATGCTGATTATGTTGATTGTGATGTGGTACCTATGCAAGCATGTTCCTTATTACTTGGTAGACCATGGCAATTTGATAAAAATTCTGTACACCATGGTAGAAACAATCGGTATACTCTTGTTCACAAGGATAAAATATTACTTTGCTTCCTATGACTCTGATTCCATTTTGAAAGATGATATTAATAGAGCTAATAAAGCAAAACAGGAGAAAAATAAGAGTGAAAATCAGATTGTGGCAAAAGAATTTGAGCAACAAATGAAGCCTAATAATAAACCATCTAATGTTGCTACGAAATTAAAGCTGAAAAGTGCATGTTTATTTGCCACCAAATCTGATATTGATGAGCTAGATTCTAGCAAATCTGTTTGCTATGCTTTTGTGTGCAAAGAGGCATTATTTTCATTCGAGGGCGTGCCTTCCTCTTTGCCCTGCTGTCACTAACATTTTGCGGGAGTTCATTGGACGTCTTCCCACAAGACGTGCCACCGGATTACCACCTATTCGAGGGATTGAGCATCAAATTGACTTAATTCCGGTGCATCGCTACTCAACCGCGCACCATACCGTACCAATCCGGAGGAGGCGAAGGAGATTATCGTCAAGTACAGGAGCTGCTCGACAAAGGTTATATCTGTGAATCTCTAAGTCCTTGTCTTGTTCCTATTATACTAGTGCCTAAAAAGGATGGTGCGTCGGCGTATGTGTGTTGATTGTAGAGGCATTAATAATATTACTATTCGTTATCGTCATCCTATTCCTAGGCTAGATGATATGCTTGATGAATTGAGTGGCTCTACAATATTCTCCAAAGTTGATTTGCGTAGTGGATACCATCAAATTCGTATGAAATTGGGAGATGAATGGAAAACAGCATTTAAAACTAAGTTTGGATTATATGAGTGGTTAGTCATGCCTTTTGGGTTAACTAATGCACCTAGTACTTTCATGAGATTAATGAATGAAGTTTTACGTGCTTTCATTGGACGATTTGTGGTAGTTTACTTTGATGATATATTGATTTATAGCAAATCTTTGGAAGAACATTTGGAACATTTACGTGTTGTTTTTAATGCTCTACGTGATGCACGTTTGTTTGGTAACCTTGGGAAGTGCACCTTTTGCACCGACCGAGTATCTTTTCTTGGCTATGTTGTTACTCCACAGGAATTGAAGTTGATAAAGCCAAGTTTGAAGCTATTGAGAGTTGGACGCAGCCCAAATCGGTCACACAAGTGAGGAGTTTTCTTGGACTCGTTGGTTTCTATAGGCGTTTTGTGAGAGACTTTAGCACCATTGCTGCACCTCTCAATGAGCTTACAAAGAAGGATGTGCCTTTTGTTTGGGGTACCGCACGGAAGAAGCCTTCACGGTATTGAAAGATAAGTTGACACATGCTCCTTTACTCCAACTTCACGACTTTAATCGACTTTTGAGCTTGAATGTGATGCTAGTGGAATTGGATTAGGAGGTGTGTTATTACAAGATGGCAAACCTGTTGCATACTTTTACGAAAAATTGAGTGGGCCTAGTCTGAACTATTCTACTTATGACAAAGAATTATATGCTCTTGTTAGGACTTTAGAGACATGGCAACATTATTTATGGCCCAAAGAATTTGTTATACGTTACGATCATGAATCTTTGAAACATATTAAAAGTCAAGCTAAACTGAATCGTAGACATGCTAAATGGGTTGAATTCATTGAGACTTTCCCTTATGTCATTAAACACAAGAAGGGTAAAGAAAATGTTATTCTTGATGCTTTGTCTCGTCGATATACTATGCTTTCACAACTTGACTTCAAAATATTTGGTTTGGAGACCATCAAAGATCAATATGTGCATGATGCTGATTTTAAAGATGTAATGCAGAATTGTAAAGAAGGAAGAACATGGAACAAGTTCGTTATTAATGATGGTTTTGTGTTCCGTGCTAACAAGCTATGCATTCCTCGCTAGCTCTGTTCGTCTTTTGTTGTTGCAGAGGCGCATGGAGGAGGCTTAATGGGACACTTTGGCGTCAAAAGGCGGAGGATATACTTGCTACACATTTCTTTTGGCCAAAGATGAGACGGGATGTTGAGCGTTTTGTTGCTATTTGCACTACATCAAAAAGCTAAGTCACGACTCAATCCTCATGGTTTATATATGCCTTTGCACATGCCTAGTATTCCTTGGGAGGATATATCTATGGACTTTGTTTTAGGTTTACCTCGAACAAAGAAGGGAGGGATAGCATATTTGTTGTCGTGGATAGATTCTCGAAAATGGCACACTTTATACCATGTCATAAAAGCGATGATCTTTATTAATGTTGCTGATTTGTTCTTTATTGAAATTATTCGCTTGCATGGTGTGCCAAATACTATTGTTTGGATCGTGATATTAAATTTCTTAGCCACTTTTGGAGATGTTTATGGGCTAAGTTGGGGACTAAACTGCTTTTTAGTACTACTTGTCACCCCAAACTGATGGACAAACTGAAGTAGTCAATAGAACATTGTCTACTATGCTTAGGGCTGTTTTGAAGAATAATAAGAAAATGTGGGAAGAATGCTTGCCTCATATTGAATTTGCTTATAATCGTTCATTGCATTCTACTACTAAGATGTGCCCTTTTGAAATTGTGTATGGCTTCCTACCTCGTGCACCTATTGATTTGTTGCCTCTTCCATCTTCGGAGAAGGTTAATTTTGATGCTAAAGAACGTGCTGAATTGATTTTAAAAATGCATGAGTTAACTAAGGAAAACATTGAGCGTATGAATGCTAAATATAAACTTCTGGAGATAAGGGTAGAAAACATGTTGTCTTTGCACTGGAGATCTTGTTTGGTTACATTTGCGTAAGGATAGGTTTCCTAAATTGCAAATCAAAGCTAATGCCACGTCTTGATGGTCCATTTAAGGTGTTAGAGAAAATAAATGATAATGCATATAAACTTGAGCTGCCTGCAGATTTTGGGGTTAGTCCCACTTTTAACATTGCAGATTTGAAGCCTTATTTGGGTGAGGAAGATGAGCTTCCGTCGAGGGGCGACTTCATTTCAAGAAGGGGAGGATGATGAGGACATCAATACCATTGTTACACCCACAGCCCTGCGGCTATACATCTTGGACCAATTACTAGAGCTCGCATACGCCAATTGAATTATCGGTACTTTCATTTCTTGGTAACGATTCCAATGTTCATGAGAATATGATGCTGCCTAAATTGGATACATTTGTTTTGCTTACAAATGAAGGGCCTACCATGGACAAGAAAGATGAACCTTGGAGCAAGTTCAAGCATGGAGATGTTGGCATGCGCAAGGAGAACAAGAACGGAGTTACAAGTGATGATTCAGGACTTTGAAGCCACCCTAATGAGTGCATGAGGCCTTGGACGAAATATACAAGATGCCACTTCATAATGTCGTCCATAGGCTATTCTAGGTCTTTGCGTCACCTTATTATTGGGCCAGGCCCATGTAATTTCGAAATACTTAAGTATAGGCTGTTTTTAGAGTCCGTATGTGTGGGGAAACAAGAGTTAGGGTTGATTTGGGACCCCTCCACCAAGGGCCACGAAATTCCCCCTCTTCCTCCATATATACAGCCCTTAGGGCACCGTTTAGACCTTGGGTTTTGTTTAGATTAAAAGTTCGCCATAGCTGCAACTTCGCGTGCATTTCGTTTGTGTTCAACGACCGGACAAAGGCGTCCACAGAACCCCACCTTGATCAATAAAGCTTTCATCTTATATTCGCAATATTCAGATTGCAATCTCAGTTTCTTGCTTGTTCTTCGTTTGCTCGCAGGAAACAGGCCCTCGTGGTCGGAGTTGATCGTGCTCGGCGTGGTCAATAACCCTCGGAAGTTGGTTTAGCGATTGCTAAGGCGCGACGTCTCGCACGTTCGTAGTCGGATCGTCAAGGTCGACTCCCACAGAAACGATAGCCACCATCTCATCGAAACATCGGGACACCTTAGCCTCTATCAAGATGATAGAACCAGTCACTTGTTGTGGACACGGGATTTGCTGGACCAGTTCCAGTTGCTGTGACAACTGTACGTCTGGTTGGGGAGGCCGAGATTCAACTCAGAAAACCGCGTCTTCACCTTATTCCCCTTGAGCTAAGGACACCCTGTCCTCGCCCAATTACTCTGGTAAGTCTTCAAGGTAGACTTCCAAACCTTCACAGACTTCGTTCACCGGCGATCCACAATGACTCTTGGATGCTCAGAACGCGACGCCTAACAATTTGGAGGATTCACAGTCCTCAAGTGTAACAAGTCTTTAGATCACTTTCAGACAGAAATACTTGATGATGCCTAACACTCTTTGGCTCTGGGTGTTTGGGCTTTGTCCTCAAAGTTTCTCTCTCTCTCAAAAGCTTGAATGGGTTGCTCTCAAGCGACAAAAGTCGTGCACTAACTTCTGACGGTGACCAATTTATGGTCTAGGGGTGGGCTATTTATAGCCACTAGGCAACCCGACCTGATTTGTCCAAAATGACCACAGGTCACTAAGGCCCGACACGTGTTCCAACAAATGATTTCAAACACACGGCAACTTTACTTGGGCTGCAAGCAAAGCTGACTCATCCACTCTGGATAAGATTTGCTCTCATTGTCTTTGCTTTCGAAGACATAGGATTTTGGTTGAGCATCACTTCAGTCACTCTGACTTTGTTCACTTGGACCCCACTTAACAGTACGGTGGTTCCTACGACTCAACATAGAAGAAAAGGAAACAACGAAACAACTAAGTCTTCGCGCTCCATAGTCTTCATACAATGTCTTCTCATGTCATAGTCTTCAACGTGAATATCTTCATATACCACCACTGTCTTCAATGTCTTAATACATTTTTAGGGCTCGTCTCCGGTAGGTAAACCGAATCAATGAGGGACTACTACCAGTGTTATCCTGCAATTCTCACAAACACATTAGTCCCTCGACCAGGTTTGTCATCAATACTCCAAAACCAACTAGGGGTGGCACTAGATGCACTTACAGGTACGACTTCGGAAGCTACTGAATGGATAATGGATAGTGGATGCACTAACCACATGACTGGTGATCGAATTCTTCTCATGGATTCAACCCGATATCCTTCTACTAAAAGCCACACCAGGTTCGCTGACACTAGTAAAAGCAAGGTATTGGGCTTAGGTAGAGTTGCTATCTCAAAATATCAACACATGGATAAAGTGATGCTTGTTGAATCCCATGGATACAGCTTAATGTCTATCTCAATGCTTTGTTATCTGAACATGATTGTGATATTTGGAAAATATTGTTGCCTTGTGCTTATGGAATCTGACAAATCTCTAGTCTTCGAAGGTTATTGAAGAGGTGATATGTATATGGTAGATTTCTCTGCAGGACCACAGCTTGCCATATGTCTTCTAGCAAAAGCTTCAGAATTTTCGCTTTGGCATCAAAGGCTAGGACATGCGGGCATGAGGAACTTGCACACTCTCGTGAAGAAGAAGCACATCGTTGGCATCAAGGGGGTCAAGTTCAAGAAGGATCATCTACGTGGTGCTTGTGAAGCCGGGAAGATGACTAGGGCCAAGCATCCCTCAAAGATAATCATGACTACATCAAGCCCCTTCGAGCTGCTACACATGGACTTATTTGGCCCTACTCACTACTCTACCCTCACTACCACTACACATCTCTATGGCTTCGTTAGTGTTGATGATTATTCGAGATACACCTGGGTGCACATATTTCTATATAAGACTGAAGTGCAGGATGTCTTCAGAAGATTCGCCAATCGCGCCATGACCAACTATGGCGTCAAGATCAAGCACATCATGAGTGACAATGGCACGAAATTCAAGAACACTGGCATCGACACTTATCTTGATACACTGGGCATCACACATGAGCTCTCTGCTCCATACACACCTTAGCAGAATGGCATCATGGAGCGCAAGAACAGAACCCTCATTGAGATGGCACGTACGATGCTTTATGATTACAAGACTCCAAGAAAGTTCTGGCCTGAAGCCATTAATACTGCTTGCCACATCATCAACAGAGTTTGTCTTCATAAGTTCTTCAAGAAGACATCCTATGAACTCCTGACTGGTAAGAAGCCAAACGTTAGCTATTTCAATGTCTTCGGTGCCAGGTGCTGGATCAAGGATCCAAATCACACTTCAAAATTTGCACCGAAAGCACATGAAGGTTTTATACTTGGTTACAGAAAGGATTCGCACACCTACAGAGTCTTCAACATCTTTCACTATAAATGGTTGAAACTGTAGATGTGCAGTTCGATGAGACTAACGACTCACACAGAGAGCACCTGCCAAATGTGCTAGATGAAGCTTCCCCTAGTGAATCTATCAAGCTTATGGGTACTAGAGAAATCATACCCATCGAGGAATAGGTAGAAGAAGAAATTGTCATTCCAGCACCCACTACACATGAAAAAAATGCTCAGTCTAAAGAGAGCGCTGATGATGAAAATTGCAATCAACAAGAGCAAAGTCTTCGCCATGTTCATCCTCGGGTTGCCAATGAAGTGCAGATTGAGAAGATCATCGATAGTATCAATGCACCTGGTCCTGTCACTCGATCACGAGCTACGCAACTAGCAAATTTCTTTGGGAACTTTGCATTTGTCTCTATATCTGAACCCAATAAAGTTGATGAAGCCTTCATGGAACCTGGATGGATTCAAGCTATGCAAGAAGAGCTTCAACTGTTTGAGCTGAACAATGTCTGGGAGCTAGTCAAACGTCCTGATCCTTGCAAGCACAATATTATTGGCACTAAATGGATCTATCACAACAAGCAAGATGAACATGGTCAAGTCGTCAGAAACAAGGCCCGTCTCGTTGCCCAAGGTTACACACAAGTGGAAGGAATTGACTTCGATGAAACCTTTGCTCCTATGGCTAGGCTTGAAGCCATCCGTATATTGCTAGCCTATACTAACTACAACAACATTCTTCTGTACCAAATGGATGTCAAAAAGGCCTTCCTCAACGACAAAATTGAAGAAAGTGTATGTAGATCAACCCCCTGGTTTTTAAGATCCAAAGCGTCCTGATATGGTTTACAAACACAACAAGGCACTGTATGGCCTCAAAAAAGCACCGCACGCTTGGTATGACACACTCAAAGACTTCCTGAAGAGCAAAGGCTTCAAACCTGGTTCTCTAGATCCCACTCTCTTCAGGAAGACAAATTATGGAGAACTATTTGTATGCCAAATTGATAGAGGCAAAGGTGTCCCGTCTTTCAATGAGATGTTGGTTTCGCTTTGGAGGAAGTCGACTTTGACGATCCGACTGCGAACGTACGAGGGCGTCGCGCCTTAGCAATCGCTAAACCAACTCCGAGAGGTTATTGACCACGCCAGAGCACGATCAACCTGACCACGAGGGTCTGTTTCCTGCGAGCAAACGAAGAACAAGCAAGAAACTGAGATTGCAATCTGGATATTGCGAATATAAGATGAAAGCTTTATTGATCAAGGTGGGGTTACGTGGCGCCTTTGTGCAGTCGTTGAACACAAACGAAATGCACGCGAAGTTGCAGCTATGGCGAACTTTTAATCTAAACAAAACCCAAAGTCTAAACGGTGCCCTAAGGGCTGTATATATGGAGGAAGAGAATTTCGTGGCCCTTGGTGGAGGGTCCAAATCAACCCTATCTCTTGTTTCCCCATACATACGGACTCTAAAAATAGCCTATACTTGTGTATTTCGAAATTACAAGGGCCTGGCCCAATAATAAGGTGACGCAGCACCTAGAATAGCCTCGGGACGAAATTTATGAAGTAGCATCTTGTATATTTCGTCCAAGGCTTCATGCACCCATTATGGTGGCTTCAAAGTCCTGAAATCATCACTTGTAACTCCGTTCTTGTTCCGCTTGCGCATGGCATCATCTCCATGCTTGTTCTTGCTCCAATGTCCATCCTTCTCCGAGCTAGGCCCTTCATTTGTAAGCAAAACAAATGTATCCAATTTAGGCAGCATCATATTCTCATGAACATTAGAATCATTACCAAGAAACGAAAGTACGATAATTTAATTGGCGATGCGCGAGCTCTAGTAATTGGTCCATATATGTAGCGATGAGGGGCTTGGGTGTAACAATGGTATTGATGTCCTCATCATCCTCCCTTCTTGAAATGAAGTCATCCTCGTGAGCTCATCTTCCTCACCCAAATAAGGCTTCAAATCTGCAATGCTAAAAGTGGGACTAACCCCAAAATCTGCGAGCAGCTCAAGTTTATATGCATTATCATTTATTTTCTCCAACACCTTAAAGGGACCATCAAAGACGTGGCATTAGCTTTGATTTGCGCAAATCGGAAATCTATCCTTACGCATAAATGTAACCAAACAAGATCTCCGTGAGCAAACACAACATGTTTTCTACCCTTATCTCCAGCAAGTTTATATTTAGCATTCATACGCTCAATGTTTTCCTTAGTTAACTCATGCATCTTTAAAATCAATTCAGCACGTTGTTTAGCATCAAAATTAACCTTCTCCGAAGATGGAACAGGCAACAAATGAATAGGTGCAAGAGGTAGGAAACCATACACAACTTCAAAAGGGCACATCTTAGTAGTAGAATGCAATGAACGATTATAAGCAAATTCAATATGAGGCAAGCATTCCTCCCACATTTTCTTATTATTCATCAAAACAGCCCTAAGCATAGTAGACAATGTTCTATTGACTACTTGGTTTATCCATCAGTTTGGGGGTGACAAGTAGTACTAAAAAGCAGTTTAGTCCCCAACTTAGCCCATAAACATCTCCAAAAGTGGCTAAGAAATTTAGTATCACGATCTGAAACAATAGTATTTGGCACACCATGCAAGCGAATAATTTCACGAAAGAACAAATCAGCAACATTAACATCATCATCGCTTTTATGACATGGTATAAAGTGTGCCATTTTCGAGAATCTATCCACGACAACAAATATGCTATCCTCCCTTCTTTGTTCTAGGTAAACCTAAAACAAAGTCCATAGATATATCCTCCCAAGGAACACTAGGTACAGGCAAAGGCATATATAAACCATGAGGATTGAGTCGTGACTTAGCTTTTTGACATGTAGTGCAATGAGCAATAAAATGCTCAACATCTCGTGTCATCTTTGGCCAAAAGAAATGTGTAGCAAGTACATCCTCCGTCTTCTTCACGCCAAAGTGTCCCATTAGTCCTCCTCCATGCGCCTCCTGCAACAAGAAAAGACGAACGGAGCTAGCTGGAATGCATAGCTTGTTAGCACGGAACACAAATCCATCATTAACGATTTAACTTGTTCCACGTTCTTCCTTCTTTACAATTCTGCAATACATCTTTAAAATCAGCATCATGCACATATTGATCTTTGATGGTCTCCAAACCAAATATTTTGAAGTCAAGTTGTGAAAGCATAGTATAGCTGACGAGACAATTCTTGACAATAACATTTTCTTTACCCTTCTTGTGTTTAATGACATAAGGGAAAGTCTCAATGAATTCAACCCATTTAGCATGTCTACGATTCAGTTTAGCTTGACTTTTAATATGTTTCAAAGATTCATGATCGTAATGTATAACAAATTCTTTGGGCCATAAATAATGTTGCCATGTTTCTAAAGTCCGAACAAGAGCATATAATTCTTTATCATAAGTAGAATAATTCAGACTAAGCCCACTCAATTTTGAGAAAAGTATGCAACAGGTTTGCCATCTTGTAATAACACACCTCCTAATCCAATTCCACTAGCATCACATTCAAGCTCAAAAGTCTTATTAAAATCAGGAAGTTGGAGTAAAGGAGCATGTGTCAACTTATCTTTCAATACCGTGAAGGCGTCTTCCTGTGCGGTACCCCAAACAAAAGGCACATCCTTCTTTGTAAGCTCATTGAGAGGCGCAGCAATGGTGCTAAAGTCTCTCACAAAACGCAAACCAGCGAGTCCAAGAAAACTCCTCACTTGTGTGACCGTTTTGGGCTGCGGCCAACTCTCAATAGCTTCAATCTTGGCTTTATAAACTTCAATTCCCTGTGGAGTAACAACATAGCCAAGAAAAGATACTCGGTCGGTGCAAAAGGTGCACTTCCCAAGGTTACCAAACAAACGTGCATCACGTAGAGCATTAAAAACAACACGTAAATGTTCCAAATGTTCTTCCAAAGATTTGCTATAAATCAGTATATCATCAAAATAGACTACCACAAATCGTCCAATGAAAGCACGTAAAACTTCGTTCATTAGTCTCATGAAAGTACTAGGTGCATTAGTTAACCCAAAAGGCATGACTAACCACTCATATAAACCAAACTTAGTTTTAAATGTTGTTTTCCATTCATCTCCCAATTTCATACGAATTTGATGATATCTACTACGCAAATCAACTTTGGAGAATATTGTAGAGCCACTCAATTCATCAAGCATATCATCTAGCCTAGGAATAGGATGACGATAACGAATAGTAATATTATTAATGCCTCTACAATCAACACACATCTGTGACGTACCATCCTTTTTAGGCACTAGTATAATAGGAACAGCACAAGGACTAAGAGATTCGCGTATATAACCTTTGTCGAGCAGCTCACATGACTTGACGCATAATCTCCTTCGTCTCCTCTGGATTGGTACGGTATGGTGCACGGTTGGGTAGCGATGCACGGGAATTAAGTCAATTTCTTGCTCAATCCCTCGAATAGGTGGTAATCCGGTGGCACGCGTCTTGTGGGAAGGCGTCGGCGAACTCCTGCAAAATGTTAGTGATGAGGGGAAAAAGAGGAAGGCACGTCCTCGAACGAAAATAATGCCTCTTTGCACACAAAAGCATAGCAAACAGATTTGCTAGAATCTAGTTCATCAATATCAGATTTGGTGGCAAGTAAACATGCACTTTTCAGTTTAATTTCAGAAGCAACATTAGATGGTTTATTATTAGGCTTCATTTGTTGCTCAAATTCTTTTGCCACAATCCGATTTTCACTCTTATTTTTCTCCTGTTTTGCTTTATTAGCTCTATTAATATCATCTTTCAAAATGGAATCAGGAGTCATAGGAAGCAAAGTAATATTTTTATCCTTGTGAACAAGAGTATCTTGATTGTTTCTACCATGGTGTGCAGAATTTTAATCAAATTGCCATGGTCTACCAAGTAATAAGGAACATGCTTGCATAGGTACCACATCACAATCAACATAATCAGCATATGTAGAGATACTAAAATACACACGAACAAGACGTGTTACCTTAACCTTGCCGCTGTTGTTGAACCACTTTGGATGTAGTAAGGATGTGGATGTGGCCTTGTGGTGAGAGAAAGCTTCTCCACCATATCCATGCTAGCCAAGTTGTTGCAGCTCCCTCCATCTATGATGGCCTTGAATAGAACGTTCCTTCACAACCCCTTTGTATGGAACAAGTTATGCCTCTGATTTTGCTCAGCTTGTGTAACCTGCACACTCAAAACACGTTGAGCAACTAAACATTCATACTGTCGGCATCTTGAAGCAGCCATGTATTGCGTCTCATGATCAGAATCATCTCCACCGTGTTCTTCATGTGTAATAAGAGCCAAAGTCTCTTCATCATAGTCACTAAGCGGACTCATACCCACCATCCTCGGTAGCAATCATCACACGCTGAGATTGGCATTCTCGCAAAATGTCCTCTTCCCTTACAACGATGACAAATAATATCACTTGTGTGCCTGTTGACGCCATGGAAGAAGAAGAGCTACGTGTAGGCCCAGCAGGTGTGCTCTTGGCGGATAGTGGTGGTTGTGCACGCTTTCTTGTATCACGGTTGGAGGTGGCAGCCGACGGAGGTGCCGGTGTAGTAGAACGTGTGGAAGTAGATGATGCACGTGGTGTCCATGATGAAGGTCGACCTGCAGAAAAAGTTAGTCCGCCAACGCCTGTCAATCCTGCACTTCATGTTCAGCTTTACAAGCAAGATGGAATAATCGAGTGATATTAGTATAATCCTTGTAGTCTAGAATGGTCTGAATATCTCTATTTAATCCACCCAGAAAACGTGCAAGCATAGCTTCATTCTCCTCAACAATACCACATCTAATCAAGCGGTTTGTAATTCCCGATAATATTCTTCTACGAATTTTTCCTTGTCTTAAGCGCTGCAATTTTTGAAGTAATTCACGCTGATAATATGGTGGAACCCAACGATGCACGCATAGCAGTTTTCAAAGCAGCCCAAGTAGCTGGAACAGGATATAATCTACAATGTTCAGACCACCAAACACATGCAAAGCTAGTGAAAGCACAAACAATGAGCCGGGAACACGTCTCTCCTCAGGATATTGTAAACATGTAAATCGTTGTTCAGTTTCTAACTCCCAAGTAAGATATATATCAGGAACATATCTACCCTCAAATGGTAGAATATTCAATTTCAGTTTAGGGAGATGATCAAGATCTCGTACCTGAGGGGGAGCCCTAACATTGCCATTATTTGCATGTGGACGACCTGGTGGTTGTGGTGGTGGTTGCCGTAGTTACGATGTTGATCAACCTCATCCTCGTAATCTCCCACATAATCATCCTCCCCACATCCGCAGCAGGAGCCACAAGTATCAACGCAGCACCGGCAGCTTGGCGGGCTGAAGAGGGACACGGCTCGCTCGGCGGAGGGCTGTTTCGCGATGTGGAGGTAGTCGTTGTTGTTGTTGTAGAGGTGCGTTAGGTGCAGCCCGTGGTGGTGGTGGTAGACGCGCGAGCAATTCATTAAACTTGTTATCGAGCTTTGTTTCGAACGCCTTCTCAATGCCATCTATCTTCTCCATGGCCTCTTCAAATCTATTTAGCACATCTTCCACCTGCCCACACATCATTTGTTGAAACTTATCACGTAGCGCTTTGTTTGTCATGTTCTCCCAGTCAGTCTCGTCGGCTTATGATCCTGCCATGGTTAGCAGCAATAGAAACACACAAGAATATGATTCGACAGACTACTAGGAAGTGGTGGTGGTGGTGTGGTGGACAGTCACAAATCCGTCAAGCAAATCTCAAATTCTTACCAGTTCTTACCCAAAGAAGACGGTGATCGGCAACCGATGTAGTCAAAACTCTCAAAGCTTGGATAGAGCGATTACGGGGAGAGTCAAACGCACGATGTAGATGTATGTGGAGCTGGGAAGGCTTATAATATGGTAGCAAAAAGGGTCAGCAATAATCAATTCAGAGATGCAAAGTTGAATAAGCGCTCAACGACGATCTTGTCTTTGGTCCTAGGCTGAACCGTGCTAGAGATGCGAGCCTAGAACACTAACAAAATCACGGCGCTGCACGTAAACAAGGGAAAAGCACACTCTAGGATTTTTTTCGCTCTTTTTTTGCGCTACTTTTTTTGCGCTGCTCTTTTTTGCGAAAAAATCACTATAATGACGAGTGTCTCAAAACTCTTCCTGTGTCAAACTGACAGGATGGGCACGAAATTTTTTCTACCAAAATTATTTTTTCGACTGCCCGGACCCAAAAACTGGAAACGGGTCAAAAAAATAGGATAGCCAGAAATTTTTTTGACAAGTGCGTTTTCGGAAAATTTTGGGCCTAAACGGAGGGTGGTTTCCGGACTTTTTTTTCCGTAACCTACTCCGGCAAGGAAACACGAATCGGAAACTAGATGGATCTCGAAAACAAACCTAATATGCAAGGAACTCGGATTGGTGGTGGATATATGGTGGTGGTATATGGCAGCGGTGGTGGTAACGGTGGTAGTATATGGATATGGATCGGTGGTGGTATATGGACACGGATTGGTGGTGGTCTATGGATACGGATTCGGAGCGGTGGTGGTAGGTGCCAGGGGCGATGACGATGGTGCAGTGGCGGCGTGACAACTTATGACCAGAACTCGAAACTCTAAAAGACTAGACGCTAAGACCAGCAACTAGACACAACGATGCAACCGCAAATTCAACAAAGCAAAACCCTAAAAAGATTATGCAAAGGCTCAGATTGGTTCGGATATGATGAACTAACCCTAATTTTTTTGTGGCTTTTTCGTGGACTTTAGGTATGAAGAACAGACTCGATCTAATCTCTGAAAAAGCGTAAAATCTCACCCAAAGAACTCCGAAAATCTGATACCACTTGATAGAGGCAAAGGTGTCCCGTCTTTTGATGAGATCTGGTTTTCGCTTTGGGGAAGTCGACTTTGACGATCCGACTCATTTAACGTCGCGAGGACGTCGGCGCCTTAGCAATCGCTAAACCAACTCCGAGAGGTTATTGACCACGCCAGAGCACGATCAACCTGACCACGAGGGTCTGTTTCCTGCGAGCAAGCGAAGAAAAAGCAAGAAACTGAGATTGCAATCCGGATATTGCGAATATAAGATGAAAGCTTTATTGATCAAGGTGGGGTTCTATGACGCCTTTATGCAGTCGTTGAACACAAACGAAATGTGAAGTTGCAGCTATGGCGAACTTTTAATCTAAACAAAACCCAAAGTCTAAACGGTGCCCTAAGGGCTGTATATATGGAGGAAGAGGGGGGGAATTTCGTGGCCCTTGGTGGAGGGGTTCGAAATCAACCCTATCTCTTGTTTCCCCACACATACGGACTCTAAAAATAGCCTATACTTGTGTATTTCGAAATTACAAGGGCCTGGCCCAATAATAAGGTGACGCGGTACCTAGAATAGCCTAGGGACGAAATTTATGAAGTAGCATCTTGTATATTTCGTCCAAGGCTTCATGCACCCATTATGGTGGCTTCAAAGTCCTGAAATCATCACTTGTAACTCCGTTCTTGTTCCCCTTAGCATGGCATCATCTCCATGCTTGTTCTTGCTCCAATGTCCATCCTTCTCCAAGCTAGGCCCTTCATTTGTAAGCAAAACAATTGTATCCAATTTAGGCAGCATCATATTCTCATGAACATTAGAATCATTACCAAGAAACGAAAGTACCTAATAATTTAATTGGCGTGCGCGAGCTCTAGTAATTGGTCCAGTATATGTAGCAGTAGGGGTTGCGGCTGTAACAATGGTATTGATGTCCTCATCAAAGGAAGACATTGATATCATTCACATCAACACTTTAGAGCAATTGGCAGATATCTTCACGATGCCCTTGGATGAGAAAAGGTTTTGCAAGCTGCTGTGTGAGCTAAATATCTTAGAATCCTCGAATGTCCTGTGAATGGACACACATCCTAACGCTTATGCATATTGATGACTTTGGTGCGCAAATAACACTAAGTAACATATATCCTCAATTCGTGAAGACTTACCCTCTGAGTTTGAATACATTAATGTGAAATTTGACTTCGGAGCATCATGATAATTGTGCGCCGTGTCTGGGTCTAATATTTCCTATATGGTGGGTAACGCCACCACCAACCTTTCTTTAAGATTTTCATTTGGCGTCTTGATAACATTATCTTCATAATTGGTTTGTCTTCAACATTGGTTTGTATTCAAGGTTTATCTTTGCCATGTTGATTTGGTCTTCACTGATGTATGTATGTGTGTGTGTGTGTGTGTGTGTGTGTGTTCTGTCCTCTACATCATTCACTTATAGATATGTCTTCAAATTTCCATTTTCTGCACTAAGTGAATGTAATCGGACCCTAACCCTTTCTGTGTTTATCCCTCAAACTCTCTCTGTCTGTTCATATGCATTATGTTGACACGTGTCGAATGTATTCACTATGTCCTTGTCAGTTGAAGATACAGAGACGCACATTTAAAATTGATTTTATTATCTCCATCATTTTTTGCCTGAATATCAGAGAAGCCGGAACGACCACCCGACAAACCAGGCACGCGTGGGGTCGTGGCTCCATGATGCGGAGCATCCCTTGCCTACCCGCACCGACACTCCATCACCACCGCAAGCACCAAGTGGCCCAATGACAAGAGCACGTGCATGCGCCATCGAGAACGAGGTCACTTCCTTCCTATTCGAATCTCGTTTGGGTTCGTGTGAGAATTGGATTCTACCATCATCGAAAACATTATTCATGCTTAGGTACCAAGAAGATGATAGTGAGAAGGAGAGGACGGAGACTCAAGCGACAACGAAGCAGGGGAAAGAATAGAAGAAGGAGAAGAAGCAAGGCCCACAGCCCCTGGACACCCGGGTGCCCGGCCCCGGGTGCCCGGCTGGACCTGGGCCGCTCCAACACCCCACCGGGTGCCCGAGCCCTGAACCCCGGGTGCCCGGTCTGCCACGCCCAGCCGCATGTGGCCACCCCAAGTGCCCGGGCCTTGGCCGGGTGCGGGTCCGCCCCCTCCGAGCCTGACGGTCCGGATGCCCGGTCGGTTGCACCCCGGGTGCCCGGACTCCTCCTCCGTAGCCACGCGTTTTAGGGACTTTTTGGTCCTTTGTACCCCTTTTTCTCCTAGTTTCGTCCCTTGCCTTTATATACTCTCTTCCTAGCACATTTGGAGGTTAGCATAGTACTTTAGAACACCAAAGAGAGCTTTGCTCCTTGTATCCTCCTCCTCTTGGAGATCAAGACCCCTCTTTGGGAAGAATCCTTGGGATTATCAAGCCCTCCTCTTGAAGGAGATCAAGATCAAGACCTCACCTAGTGGGAAGAACTTACCTAGTGCTATTTTCCTTGAATTGTTCATGTAATCTTGTGGATCTCTTGTGTGCTAATCTACTGGATGTGATATTGGGTTTGTTTGAGTGATTTGTGCCTTGTGTTCTTGAGAGTTCTTCCTCTTTTCCCCCTCCAAGTGCGAAAAGATCCCCTCTAGGGTTTCACCCGACAACATCTTGGTATCATGAGCAAGGTTGATTCACATCTTGGAGTCCCATCCCCCCATTTGCTAGCTTGATTTTTGTGTTTTTCGTCCAAATCCGAAAATTCCCCACAAAAATAGCCCATAAATTTTCTTGCAATTTGTTGGATCTTGTGAGATTTGGTTATTTTGGTCCATGGATTTGATGTTTGGCAAGTGGATCTAGCCCCTCCCCAACAATCCCCACCCTTCCCACCACGAAATCCACCAAATTTTGCTTTTCCCCCTATTTTTCCGCCCAAAACCGACACCACCGGGTGCCCGCACCTCAACCCCCGGGTGCCCGCACCCCCGGGCTGTTTGCCCCTGACCACCCCGGGCACCTGCACCCTCCACCCCCGGGTGCCCGCACCCCCCCAAATCAGCCCACTTCCATCACGGTTTTGGCCATAACTTCCACCTCCCAAGTCCGTTTTTATGTTCTTTAGCTCGTTTGGAAGCTCTTGACACCCCCCATCCACATATATCATTACCACCACCTTTAGCCTCCATCCAAAACTCAACACAAAAACACCCACCTTCCGCATTTGACCGATTTTGAGTTGCGATTTGCGTTTCCTAAGGTCTTTCGGCTACTTAGGAGCGTGTGACATCAACATCATCGCCTCAGAGTCATCTTCACCGCTAACCGTAAGAAAGGACGGTAACCTCGACCACTCTTACTCCTTACCTTGCTTTTGCATTGATAGCCCGAGCCTTTTGCGTTGCTTACCCATCGAGACTAGCGAGTTGAGAATTGTCGGGCCACGCTCTTGTGCACCGTAGTGATCTTGTTATCATCTTAGGGCCATAAGTCTCTCCCGTGCATATCTTACATACTTGTCTCATATCATACTTGGCTCGAGCATCAAGCATAGTGAAAAAAAACAAAGAAAGAAAAGATTTTAAGCAAAAGAGGAGAAACAAAGAGCTTATAAGCAATAGCATTGAGCCATTTTGCATATCATCTTGGTCACCGCATACATAGCATAGTCGGGATTGAAGACGACACGTTTCTCTTATAGGTTGGTGCACATGTGTATCTAGCCCATTTGAGCAATCGAGCTAGCGCCTCTCTAGCATTCGCACAACAAGAGCATTTTCCGTGGCCACACATTTTGAGCTCACCCCTTGGTTGTGCGGATCCCATCTATCTTCCGTGTGTGTGTTCCTAGTGATATCCTTGGCTTTGATCTATTTTCTTTACTTGCATTTTTGTGAACCTTCTCAACCTTATCGATATCTTGACTAACACTTTGCTTGAAATTTTTGCCACCATCCTAACCGAGCTACTCCATAAGCCTTTTACTTGTAGGTGTGAGAAACAAACCCGGTTCCAATTCTACTATTGTGGCATTACATTGAGTGACACTTGTTACATCCTCAATCCTCGGAAAAGGTAACTTAGGTTTTGTTCTCTCACTTTCCTACTCACCCCACTTGGTTATGATGGGTAGGCCAAGTTCGTCGGCGAACCCGCTCTTCGAGGACCAAGGTGGTGAGGCCGAATACGTCACCAAGGGCCACTTCTTCATCGCGCAAAGGGCTCTCCATCATGAAAGTGAGGCCTTGGGTGAACGCCTTGACCGACTCGCCGCTGACGTTCGTCAAGCGGAAGCAAGGAATCGCGACTACATAGACGACAAGTTCACTACACAAATGGAAGAGCTCCGCAACATGATCGTGCGACCCCGTCTTCCTCATCATCGTTAACAAGACGGCGCCACTCAAGCCACCGCTCAAGTCGACACTCTTCGGACTACTCCGTCTACGATACAAGTCCTCCCCGAGCTCAAGTCCCTCGATGTCAAGCACCCCAAGATCGCCAAACTCAAGAAAATCCATTCTATGGCAATGGCTTACAAGATCGAGTCCGAGCACATGAAAGGGCGCGACAACACGCGCAAGAACCAAGGGAGCATGAGAAAATGCCTCCACAAGTGCCATGGCAACAACCTCAAGACGAAGACGCCATCCGTCAAGAACAAGAGGAACGAGCGCGCCTACACCAAGTGGAGCAAGATGCCGAAGCACTTCGACAACAACAACTACGGCATGAAGTTCAAGCCCAAGCGGCCCTAGATGCACTCCGAGATTCCACGCGTGTCGTTGCCCAACGCGGCCGGGAAGCACGTGAGCAAGATGAAGCTCTTCGTCGGGAGATACAAGAAGAAGTCGTGCATTGCGAAGAACTCCAAGAAAGGCGCAACCAAGCGCATATCCCTCGTCCTCCCCCACGGCAAGAACGACATCAAGAGAATCAAGTGCCTCAAGACCCTCCTCCACGCCAAGAGCGACATCTCAAGGAACGAGAATTTGAGGACCTTCCTCCATGGAAAGAGTGACATCAAAACCGCTACTTCGATGAAGAACTCCGCTACGGCAAGCTCAAGTTCACCATGCCAAAGTTCTCCGGAAGCAATGATCCCGAAGAGTATCTCTCATGGGCCTTGAAGGTGGACAAGATATTCCGTCTTCACAACTGCGACGAGGAAAAGAAGATCGCCATGGCCTCCCTTGAGTTCCAAGACTATGTTCTCATTGGGTGGGAACAAGTGATCGAGCGACAACATACAAGAGGCAAACCACCAATCACAACATGGACGGAAATGAAGGATGTCATGAGAGCTTGCTTCGTGCCTACACACTACACCCATGATCTCTTCAAGAAGTTGCAACTCCTCAAACAAGGCACGAAGACGGTGGAAGAATACTACCAAGAAATGGAGATTGCCATGATATAAGCCAATGTCAAGGAAGACGATGAGCAAACAATGGCACGCTTCTTGAACGGTCTCAACCACCCAATCAAGCGGATTGCCGACTTCCAACCATACTCAAAACTTCTCGAGCTAGTTCATCAAGCGACCAAGGCCAAGCGACAAGTCCGAGATGACTTCAAATATGCCAAGTACTCGTCCAAGACCTACGGCTCCTACTCTCAAGCTCCCGCGACTTCGGCAACTCCTTCCCCAACTAGAGCATCACCAAGTCCCGGCGACAAATCAAGTTCCAAGAAAGCTACGCCTTCCTCGACTCGTTCTCCGGCAAGCAACTACAAATCCAAGACTCCCTCATCTTCGGTGCCACCGAACGACCCCGTCAAGACAAGTTCTTTCAAGTGCTTCACATGTGGTGGCCGGGGACACAAGTCCTTCGAGTGCACCAACAAGCGAACTATGATCTTCAACGATGATGGCACTTATGACTCGATGAGTGAAGAAGAACTGGAAGCCCTTGAGCACGTTGAGGGAGTCCTGGATTAGGGGGTCCTCAGACAGCCGGACTATATCCTTTAGCCGGACTGTTGGACTATGAAGATACAAGATTGAAGACTTCGTCCCGTGTACGGATGGGACTCTCCTTGGCGTGGAAGGCAAGACTTGGCAATACGGATATGTAGATCTCCTCCCTTGTAACCGACTCTGTTTAACCCTAGCCCCCTCCAGTGTCTATATAAACCGGAGGGTTTAGTCAAATAGGACAACAACAATCATACCATAGGCTAGATTCTAAGGTTTAGCCTCTACGATCTCATGGTAGATCAACTCTTGTAATACTCATATCATCAAGATCAATCAAGCAGGAAGTAGGGTATTACCTCCATCGAGAGGGCCCGAACCTAGGTATACATCGTGTCCCCCGCCTCCTGTTACCATCTGCCTTAGAATCACAGTTCGGGACCCCCTACCCGAGATCCGCCGGTTTTGACACCGACATTGGTGCTTTCATTGAGAGTTCCACTGTGCCGTCACCGTAAGGCTTGATGGCTCCTTCGATCATTGGCAACGATGCGATCCAGGGTGAGGTTTTCCTACACAGACAGATCTTCGTATTCGGCGGCTTCGCACTGCGGGCCAACTCGCTTGGCCATCTGGAGCAGATCGAGAGCTACGCCCCCTGGCCATCAGGTCAGGTTTGGAAACTTGAACTATACTGCCAACATTCATGAGGATTTGATCTTCGACGGATTCGAGCCCACGGCAGGTGCGCCGCACAATCACGACGAGCATGACTTAACTCTGCCGTCGGACAGTGTTCGGGAGATCACACCTGCAACTACTCCGGCCCTCAATCCGGAACAAATTGCGCCATCTGAGGACGGGTGGATAGACCCCGCCACGGAGGCCGCACTCTCAGTGGCGATAGAGCCGAATACTGACTTCACCTCCTACGAGGGCCGTGTTGTCGAACCTTTGGATTCGTCCCCGGCCACGGGCTCCGAGCCGCTTGCGCCCGTGCCTATCGAATCTGATTGGGCACCGATCATGGAGTTTACCTCCGCGGATATCTTTCAGCACTCTCCTTTCGGCGATGTGCTAAATTCAATAAGGCCTCTCTCCTTGTCAGGAGAACCTTGGCCGAACTATGTCCGCCTAGAATGGGATGCGGACGACGAAGAAATTCGCTCCCCACCCACCACCCACTTAGTAGCCACTGTCGACGATTTAACTGACATGCTCGACCTCGACCCCGAAGACATCAATGGTATGGACGATGATGCAGGAGACGAACAGGAACTACCGCCAACAGGGCGCTGGACAGCCACCTCATCATCAGACAATATATATATGGTGGATACACCCAAAGAAAATAATGACGAGGTACGGAAGGATGCAGCAAAGGATAGCTCCCTCGAGAAGCAACCAAAGCGACGGCATAGGTGCCGCTCCAAATCCCACCTCGGCAAAAACAGCGATAACAACGCAAGAAAAAATAACACCCCGGTCAACTCCAGAGGAAACGACGACCACATTGACCCAGCGATAGAGCAGGATGAACCAGCAAACGGCGAACATAGTACGGAGCCGCTGTCCAATCACGTCGACACCGAGGATAAAGCTCATAAAGCTCTCTCCGGAGAGGAAAACAGTCCGGACGACAACGCACACAGGAACGTGGAACAGGAGAACCTCCGTAGAAGGCTTATTACCACCGCAAGGAGTCTGAAGAAGCAAAAGCAAAGGCCTAAGGCCGCGCAGAATACGCTCAACAGTAGATGGAACAAAGTGCTCGACAATTAAGAAAAGTATGGTGGTAGTTGCCATACAAAGAGCTATCCAAAGCGCAAGTTGTTGCCTGAGTTCGATGATGAGGCCGTAGAGCCTACACAGCCAAAGAATAAAACGGCCGATCAGCCGGATCGACCACCTCGTGGCCACGATAGGGCGGCTAACGAGGCCGCACATAAGTCAACAGATGATTTATGTGAGGACTTGCGCCAAAAATCCGGTATGACCAGGTCCATCTAGGGATCTAGGAAGCACGCTTCGGCACAAAATCAAAACCGAACACTACGACCATCCGAACGCCACGATACATCCAAATTAGGGTGCCGACACCCCTATGCTTCACCGATGAGGTAATCGGATCATGAATTTCGGAGGGATTCAAGCCCGTGAACATAGAGGCGTACGACGGAACGACAGACCCTGGGGTCTGGATTGAGGACTTCATCCTCCATATCCATATGGCTCACGGAGACGATCTCCATGCCATTAAATACTTGCCCCTCAAGTTGAAAGGACCAGCTCGGCACTGCTGAAGAGCCTCCCCGAAAATTCAATTGGAAGTTGGGAGGAGCTTGAGGATGCTTTTAGGGCTAATTTTCAAGGGACTTATATCCGACCTCCGGACGCAGACGATTTAAGTCATATAATTCAACAGCCCGGAGAGTCAGCCCGAAAGCTATGGAACAGATTTCTCACTAAGAAGAACCAAATCGTCGACTGCCCGGACGCCGAAGCCTTAGCAGCTTTCAAACACAGCATTCGCGACGAATGGCTCGCCAGACACCTCGCCCAAGAAAAACCAAGGACAATGGAAGCCCTAACAAGCCTCATGACCCGCTTTTGCGCGGGCGAAGATAGCTGCCTAGCCCGTAGTAGCACCAGCGACCCAGGCACATCTGAAGTCAGGGATGGTAATGGAAAACCACGACGCAGTAAAATCAAGCGTCAAAATAACGAAGAAAACCCAGACAACACGGCAGTAAACGCCGGATTCAGGGGCTCTCGACCCGGTCAACGGAAGAAGCCTTTCAAAGGCAATAGAGATGGACCGTCAAGCCTCAACAAGATTCTAGACTAATTATGTCAGATTCACGGCACCTCCGATAAACCTGCAAATCACACCCACAAAGAATGCTGGGTCTTCAAGCAGGCCGGCAAGCTAAACGCCAAACACAAGGGGAGGGAGACACCAAATGAAGACGAGGATGAGCCTTGTCAGCAAAGCACTGGGGAAAAGAAAAAATCCCCACCAGAGGTCAAAACAATGAACATGATTCACGTAACAAAAAGAAGGAGCAAACATGCACTCCGAGACACATGCGCCGTAGAGCCCGTCACCCCTAAGCTCAACCCTTGGTTGGCCTGCCCAATCACCTTTGATCGCAGGGATCACCTGACAAGTATCCGGCACGGAGGATTGGCTGCCTTGGTGCTAGACCCAATTATCGACGGATACCATCTCACCCAAGTCCTCATGGATGGCGGCAGTAGTCTTAATCTAGTATATCAGCACACAGTCCGCAAAATGGGGATAGACCCGACAAGAATCATCCAAAGTAATACTACCTTTAAAGGGGTAATACCGGGCCCAGAGGCCCGCTGTACGGGCTCTCTAGTACTAGAGGTTGTATTCGGTTCTCCCGACAACTTCTGAAGTGAAAAGTTAACCTTCGACATCGCTCCAGTCCGAAGCGGCTTAAGATGCCCGGTCCACGTGGCATCTTCACAGTTAGCGGAAATGTTGAGCGTTCCTTACGCGCGGAAGAAAGTGTGGCGGCTTTAGCAGCCGAACACTAAACGGCCTCTCCATCTAGAATAAATGATTGGTCGCCAAGACCGCGGACACGGCTAGACGAGTCCGGCACATCACTAGCCGTAACATCTTACATAAACCTGAGATTGGTTTGATGGTTATACCCCCATAGGCAGTACCAGGGGCTTCCCGCATGTAAAAGGACTACAATTCGGCTCGACCTTACTCATCTTGAATTTTAATGGTTTATTGAGAATAACAATTTTTTTGCACAACAACTTTCACCTAAGTTTTTCTCTTTTACAGATGATAATCGTGCTACACCCTTCCAGGATACGGCACAACGGAGACACAGGCGCAAACGTGCAGCAGGGCCCCGCTCAAAGGTTTCTTTTTAGATTAAGACCCTGTGTAAACCTTTTTTACTGTCTCTTGTTGCTTCACATCCTCCGGATACTCAGTATAACCGAGAGGGATGCTGACGTTATTGGCATTTCGCCACGTCAGAATAATGCACGTACCTGGACACTCGGGGTTCATTATCAAGGGCGTTACTTAGCCCAGTATATGTGTAAAGACCGAATACCTTAGGGAGTGTTCGGTGTCGCGAGTTTGGCCTTATATGCATCAGCTCCGAATCATGTCTTTAGTCAAATGTTGGGTTTGCCCGGCTCCTGTGTTTTGCTATCTTACGTTCCGCTCTATCGGCTAAGGTGGCACCGGGAGAACTACTGTGATTGTGCCCCGGTTCATCTGGATGAGCACCTCAATAGAGAAAGCCGAAAATTGACTGTCATGATAAAGCGCGAGACTGGTCAACCACTCGATGACTTAGCGGAATCTTCGGGAATCCTCCGCATTAACAAGGGCCGGTTTTCCCGGTCATGTACGTACGCGCCCCGTGCTCGGACGAGCGCGGAAATACCAGGGGCTATATAGTAGTCCCACTGTCAAACTCCTATGGTTAAGTGAAAGTGTTTGATAGAGGCGAGGGTGTCCCGATCTTTCGATGAGATGATAACTATCGATTTGGTGGAGACGACTTTGACGATCCGACTACAAACATGCACGACCTTGCTCCTTAGCAATCGCTAAACCAACTCCGAGAGGTTACTGACCACGCGCGGAGCACGATCAACCTGACCACGAAGGTCTATTCCTGCAAGCAATCGAAGAACAAGCAAGAATATAATAAAGCAATCTGAATATTGCAAATATATATGAAGTATTGATAATGGTGGGGATCCGGAAGCGGTCTTGGTCTGGTCGTTGGACACAAACAAAGTACACGAAGTTGCAACGGCTAACTTTCAACTAAACAAATCCCCAGGAAAAAGCTACTAGATGGATCTACTTATATAGGAGCAAGGGGTGGCGGCCAAGGAGGTGGGAGGACGTCCCAAGGCAGCCTAAAACTAACCCTAGGTCGTACAAGGCCAATGGGCCCAAGCGGAGGTGACGTAACACCTTTGGACTTGTAGTTTGACTCGGATTCTGCTGCAGCATCAGATTGTTTCGTCTATAACTCAACGCTCCGGACGGATTTTAAGGTGATTCCAATTGGGTTGGAAAATGCACGAAATCTATTTTCCAACAAAAAAAAATCAACCAATTTGGAGTCCGTATGAAAAAGTTATAGACGTTTTGAGTCAGGTATGTCTGTGCAGTCCGAATCTGAGTCCAGAACGTGAGAGACTTGGACTCTATCTTCTCTTGGGCCAAAAGTGACGTGAGAGAACTTTTGAACAGCAGGTAAACATCTCTTTCTCCCTTATCTTCATATGTGGATTGTACAAATGTCCCATACACCTGCAATTAGATATGGCACAAAAGTTTGTGAAGTATTTTTGTCCTGGATAACATAAATATATTATTGAATAGTTTGCACTAGAAATCACCTGAGAAATATGCATGTATGCAATATTTTTGGTCTCATCCAAGGTAGTCATGTCCTCATCATCCTCCCTTTTTGAAAACAAAGCCGTCCTCGGCGTTGCTTAATCTGAAATGTGGCTAACAAAAGAGACAAGGTGTACATGTTGTATATGTATACGTCATCCATTTTACTTCCCTTGATTTTTGCATATATGACACATGAATAGATGAGTAACTTGCATAGTTCATAAAATCTAAAGCCAACAAATTAGCACAAGAACTATAAGGCTTGAAAATACTGCAACTCAGTTTGCACATATAAGTGAAGCTCTTATTTATTTCAAGAGATTGACAATGTTCATCATTAAACCATCCCAACATTGGTGAATAAACCTTATTTGAATCAAATTTACATGCTACAACATGCTTAGATAAGCAAACATGCAATGAGTCATTCGACACAGAATCATCACCAAGATTAGAGGTCGTATCAAAATGATTAAACATTGATTCTTTTGCATCAATAGTTAATTCAATGGGTGCTCTCAAAATTGTTGGTATTTCAGTTGTTTGATCACATGGCAAAGTCAAATTATCAATATAATCCTCTAAAATAGGTGGTGTGATCAAAGTAATGGGTAGCTCAACACATGATGTATTCAAGTTAACTAGGCATGCATCATTCTCATGTAAAAGTGGAAAATCTGTACCTTTGTCATTACCTCTTATAGTCAACTCAGATGATGCAGGCACTCTCGATGGTGATGTGTCACATGGTGGAGATGATGTAGTCCTTGCAACAACGAATGTGGTTGTCATAGTACGCCTAGTAGTTGAATAAACATCTGTATCAACAGTTGGAATGTGCACCGTGCGCTTGTTCTCCTTGTGGGCAACACGTCGTTTTATTTCCTGTTCAGCTTTGCAAGCAAGACGAAACAAATGGTCCATAGGATAACACTCTTCATGAATTAGTATCTCCTGAATATTATGGTTTAATCCTCCCCAAAATCTATCCATAAAATCTTCTTCACTTTCTTCTAAAAATGAGTGCAACAAGGTAGTTTGTAAATCATCATAATATTTTGTTACGGTGTCACTACCTTGTTTTAAATGTTCCAGTTTTTTAATCATGCCACAAGTATAATAAACATCGACGAATCTATCTCTCATGACATGTTTTAAATCATCCCAAGTATTAGGTACATAATCAGGGTGTAACCGACAATATTCACTCCACCAAACTAGAGCATAACCAGTGAAAGAACCAACCGCATACATAACTTTTTACGTTCATCAAATTTATGGGAAGCAAATATATTATTTATGTCTAACTCCCATTCAATATATAAAGGAGGTCTAAAACGGCCATTAAATGGTGGTATAGAAACATGAACCTGATCATGTGCATTTGGATGTTTGTGCACCTCTCGTGACGGTTGTGGTATTTGCATAGGTGGTGGCATGTCTCCCGCGATCGACAAAGCCCATGAATTGACTCTGGATCCTGTCATGATTAGTAGAACAAGAAACAAAATCCAAAAATAATGTTCCTATAACTACTAGGATGTGGTGGTAAAACGCTCACAGTAAAGCAAATATCAATGTCTTACAAGTTCTTACCATGCAGCAGGCGGTGATCGGCAACCAGCGGTGTCAAGTAACTCCGAATATTGAGTAAAGCGATTGCCAGGGGAGCGTACGTATACACGGTGTAGAAATATGTGGAGCTGTGTTGGCTATATATGGTAGCAAAAGATTAGCAATAATCAATTCAAAGATGCAATGTTGAATAAACGCTCAACGACGGTACTGTGCTGGTCCTAGGCTAGACCGGACTAGAGACGCGAGCCTAGAACACTAATGAGGTCACGGCATAGCACAACTAGCATCAATGAAGGATACTAAGTAGCTCTTGACAGCAAGATATAAGTGAAGATCACAACGGCAGTGAAGATAATGATGAAAAACAACTGCCAAGCAGGACATACAACAACTCTCTCTCCAACTTTCCTCTTGAAAAGTTTGAGCCAATTTTCTGATAAATTCTTTCAAAGAATGCTACTAACTCAAGCTTTCCAATGCAAAAAGAATCACTCAATTCCGAGTTGATATGAGGAGTCAAAGAATTCTAAAACTGGCCTGAAAAATTGGAACAAGCTGTGTTCACGAACTTCAGAGGGCAAAAACACCTATTTAGAAGCCGATTTTGAGGTGTCAAATATTGAACTAGCTTCTGCAACTATTTAGATGTGCCTCGTCTCTAGCTTTAATTTGAGTACTCGCGGAGCCAAAACGGACTTCGTATGAGGAAGTTATGCCTGTTTTACTGAACAGTGCACAAAACAGATTCCAATCCGAATTCAGGTACGAGATTGATTCTAGATAGATCCGGTTTTTTTTTCCTCTCTTTTTTTTTCTCACGCTTTTTTTCTTTTTCTTCTCTCTCTTTTTCTTTTTTTTCTTTCCTTTTTTCTCTCTTTTTTTCTCTATCTTTTTTTTCTCCCTCTTTCCAAGACAAACTGGATAAGATGCAGATTGGATCAGGCGAAGATGTGAATGACCTCAACTATGATTATGACAATGAACAGTGCGTAGCACGTGATGGAAATTAATGGATGGGATGGTGGACAGCGGAAGGGATAATGATGCAGCGGCGGCGTGACAAATGTGAACAGAACTCGAAACTCTAAAGGAACAAGACACTAAGACCAGCAACTCGACACGACGATGCAACCGATAATTCAATAATGCAAACAATGAAAAGAAAACTGCAAAGGCTCAGACTGGCTTGGACAAAGGATGAATAGATCTAACTTTTTTTGTGGCTTTTTCTTGGACAATAGGTAAGAAAATAAATCTAATCTAGGGATAATTGGAAATTCTCACCGAGCAACCTGAAAACTGATACCACTTGATAGAGGCGAGGGTGTCCCGATCTTTCGATGAGCTGATAACTATCGATTTGGTGGAGATGACTTTGACGATCCGACTACAAGCGTGCACGACGTTGCGCCTTAGCAATCGCTAAACCAACTCCGAGAAGTTATTGACCACGCTGGAGCACGATCAACCTGACCACGAAGGTCTATTCCTGCAAGCAATCGAAGAATAAGCAAGAATATGATAAAGCAATCTGAATATTGCGAATATATATGAAGTATTGATAATGGTGGGGATCCGGAAGCGGTCTTGGTCTGGTCGTTGGACACAAACAAAGTACACGAAGTTGCAATGGCTAACTTTTAACTAAACAAATCCCCAGGAAAAAACTACTAGATGGATCTACTTATATAGGAGCAAGGGGTGGCGGCCAAGGAGGTGGGAGGACGTCCCAAGGCAGCCTAAAACTAACCCTAGGTCGTACAAGGCCAATGGGCCCAAGCGGAGGTGACGTAACACCTTTGGACTTGTAGTTTGACTCGGATTCTGCTGCAGCATCAGATTGTTTCGTCTATAACTCAACGCTCCGGACGGATTTTAAGGTGATTCCAATTGGGTTGGAAAATGCACGAAATCTATTTTCCAACAAAAAAAGAATCAACCAATTGAGAGTCCGTATTTAAAAGTTATAGACGTTTTGAGTCAGGTATGTCTGTGCAGTCCGAATCTGAGTCCAGAACGTGAGAGACTTGGACTCTATCTTCTCTTGGGCCAAAAGTGACGTGAGAGAACTTTTTGAACAGCAGGTAAACATCTCTTTCTCCCTTATCTTCATATGTGGATTGTACAAATGTCCCATACACCTGCAATTAGATATGGCACAAAAGTTTGTGAAGTATTTTTGTCCTGGATAACATAAATATATTATTGAATAGTTTGCACTAGAAATCACCTGAGAAATATGCATGTATGCAATATTTTTGGTCTCATCCAAGGTAGTCATGTCCTCATCAGTGTTAAAGCAATATAGTCTGATTGCCTCGTTCGCCGCGCTACCACATCCTTAATGGACCAAGACGTTGGATCAAGTGTGTGTGTGTGTGTGTATATATATATACATAAACGACCGCACAGGAGGCATAATAATACTTTCAGGAAAAAGTATAAACACAACCTTTATAATTCAAATAACATTGTTCTTACAATGGGGATACATGTCACTAGAACATAATATTCTTCAAGCACTAAGCCTCTATTAAACGAGCGCCTTCGAGGACTTCTTCAAAGTAGTGCTTGGCCGATACTTGGCCTACGGCCGATACTCGGCCTACGGCCGATACTCGGCCTACGGCCGAACTCTGGGTTGCAATAGCGGTGGCCTCCATCTTTGCCCAGTATGTCTTGACACCGGCAAGAGCCATCCGCACACCCTCTATGGACGCCGACCTCTTCATAGCGTCGATATGCGGCACATCACCAAGGAATCGTTGCACTAAGCCAAAATAACTATTCGGCCGTGGTCCTTCCAGTCAAAGATGATCCATAACAGACCTCATGGCAAGCCCGGACAACCTATGGAGCTCGGCCCACTCGGCCATTCGCTCATTTAACAGCAGTGGACGCACCAGAACATTGAACTATGACCAGAACAGCTTTTCCACTTCATGATCTTTTTGATCTTTGAAAAACTCGGTCGCATCAGCAGCACTCGCTGCCAAATCCACATATGCGTCTGCAGAACTCCACAATTGATCAAGAGGGGCATACATAGGATCCCCGAACTTCGTCCGCCACAAAAAGGGCTTCCCAGCCGCGATGTCTCCGGCTTGACGTAGCTCCTCCTTCGCCGCTCTGATTTTAGAGCGGGCTTCCTTGGCTGCCACCATGGGTTACTCCAGGTCCGCCATCTTTGTGTGGCTTTCCTTCAAGAAGCTCATAACGGTCGGCGTCATCTTTCATTTCAATAGCCATGGCTATTTGCTCTTTGCTCTCGCATTGTGCAGCCTATTCGGCTCTTAACTCTTCGACCGCCTTTTGGGCGGCCGCATCTGATAGAGGCGAGGCTGTCCCGATCTTTCGATGAGATGATAACTATCGATTTGGTGGAGACGACTTTGACGATCCGAGTACAAACGTGCACGACGTTGCGCCTTAGCAATCGCTAAACCAATTCCGAGAGGTTATTGACCACGCTGGAGCACGATCAACCTGACCACGAAGGTCTATTCCTGCAAGCAATCGAAGAACAAGCAAGAATATGATAAAGCAATCTGAATATTGCGAATATATATGAAGTATTGATAATGGTGGGGATCCGTAAGCGGTCTTGGTCTGGTCGTTGGACACAAACAAAGTACACGAAGTTGCAATGGCTACTTTTAACTAAACAAATCCCAAGGAAAAAGCTACTAGATGGATCTACTTATATAGGATCAAGGGGTGGCGGCCAAGGAGGTGGTAGGACGTCCCAAGGCAGCCTAAAACTAACCCTAGGTCGTACAAGGCCAATGGGCCCAAGCGGAGGTGACGTAACACCTTTGGACTTGTAGTTTGACTCGGATTCTGCTGTAGCATCAGATTGTTTCGTCCATAACTCAACGCTCCGGATGGATTTTAAGGTGATTCCAATTGGGTTGGAAAATGCACGAAATCTATTTTCCAACAAAAAAAGAATCAACCAATTTGGAGTCCGTATGAAAAAGTTATTGACGTTTTGAGTCAGGTATGTCTGCAGTCCGAATCTGAGTCCGTAACGTGAGAGACTTGGACTCTATCTTCTCTTGGTCCAAAAGTGACGTGAGAGGACTTTTGAACAGCACCTAAACTTCTCCTTTTCCCTTATCTTCATATGTGTATTGTACAAATGTCCCATACACCTACAATTAGACAAAACACAAAAGTATGTGATGTATTTTTGTTCTGGATAACATAAATAGATTATTGAATAGTTTGCACTAGAAATCACCTGACAAATATGCATGTATGCAATATTTTTGGTCTTATCCAAGGTAGTCATGTCCTCATCAGCATCACTCCTCCTGGCTTGTTCCTTGGCTCGGGCAAGTTCCGCCCGAAGGGTCTCCACAGCGGCAGCTCCATCAGCAGTCACAGCATATTATAGATACTAGCATTATGCTCCTCTTAATATATGTTGAACATCGGAGAATACATACCATGTGCCTCATCAAGTCGCCTGTTTACAAGCACGATGTCGGCATCTGCCGCATCAAGTTGCCGCTTCAGTTCAGCAAACTCACCAATCCGGCTAGCCACCGTACCTTCAGCTACCTGCACATGAAGGCGGCATGATTATTACCTGGGACTATGATCCTCTGTTTGCCGATGTTTTCGACATTAACCAGAGTCTCAGGGGCTACTATCTGCATAGGGCACACCTAGCGTGTGCGGTACCGTCAAAAAAAATATATACATTACTTTGCGTACCTCAAAACCTCTCAGCAGGCTCATAAAAGCTTCATGCAACCCGATTCGGCGGATGAAATCCTCTCAACCACAGCTTCTGAGATAGCCGCTTGCTCCAAAAGATTCATCAGTGCGTCTGGTCGCGCACCGGACAGCCCGGACTCTTTCTATTGCTCTCCTTAGGAGCCGAATACTCCGGACTTCGGGTGGCCGAAGGTTTTGCCCTCTAGTCTTGGCGGATCAGGAGAAATCCTCCGTGACGACACCTCAGGGTCGCCCGCCTCATGAGGCGGGGAGGCATGGGGAGGTGTTTCGCTGTCCATCATCTCCGGAAGAAGATCCCCCGAAGACAAACTCTGTCGAGAAGGGCTACGATCTGAACTACAAGACATACGCCTCGGTTATTGTCCTCAGAAATAAAGCAGGATATGTTTACTTGGAGTACTTTTGTTTACTTACAGCTCGGTAGAGGGCTGATCCCCTCGCGGGCACTATGCGGTAATGATACCCTCTGGGGTAGGGCCCCCGGACAAAGATTTCTTCCCTTGTTTGGAAACCATTGTATCCAAGTCTTCAGAGGCGGCCCTCTTCCTTCCTGGAGGAGAGGGGATTTTAGATCCTTCTCCCCGGTTATCCTCCTTCACGGAGGTACTAAATCCCCCGGTTTGGATGAATAATGAGTAAGGCCCACTTTCACCTTCTTTGTTCCCTCCTTTATCTTCCCCTGAGGGCGCTTGATAAGGCGTGAGCTCAAGCATTCTGGCCAAGACTGGATCTGTCGAGCCTTCGGGAAGGGGGGCCGAACACCTGATCATCTTCGCCTTTTTTACCCAGTCCTGGTCAAAGAGCGACTTTTCAAAATGATGTTGTGATAAATAAAGAGACAACATGTTCGGCCAAAGAACTACTTACTTGGGCATCTGGGAGATTGCAGCTCAGACCCGCATCCTCCGTGGTGTCCGGACACTTTATTTGTGATCCGAAGAACAATCTGTACATCTCTTCAAGCGTCATGCTGAGGAAGTGCTGAATAGCTCACGGTCCTTCCGGGTTGAACTCCCACATACGGAGAGGTCGATGTTTGCAAGGCGGGACTCGACGAACTAGCATGACTTGCATTACCGTGACCAGGCTGACATCTCTCTCGAGGAGATCTCAGATGCGACTCTGCAATATCGGCACATCATTTACTGGCCCCCAGTCCAGCCCCTTGTTGATCCATGACATCAGTTGTGGCGGGGGGGGGGGGGGGCGAGCGGAAGGCAGGGGCGGCCACCCACTTAGTACCGCTGGGAGCTGTGATGTAAAACCACTCCCGTTGCCATAAGTTGGATACCTCCAGGAAGGAACCCTTTGGCCATGGAACATCGGCGCCTTTTCTTATTACGGCACCTCCGCATTCTGCATGTCGCCCATTAATCATCTTCGGCTCCACATTAAAGGTCTTGAGCCATAAGCCTAAGTGTGGGGTGACGTGGAGGAAGGCCTCACACACGACAATGAACGCATTTAGATGTGAAGGATGGAATCCGGGGCCAGGTCATGGAAATCCAGCCCGTAATAGAACATGAGCCCCCTAACAAAGGGATCTAGACTAAGGCCTAGCCCTCGGAGGAAGTGGGAGACGAATACGACGCTCTCGCCGGGTTTGGGAATGGGAATGACCTGCCCTCGAGCAGGTAGCCTGTGCGAGATTTCGGTGGTCAGATACCTGGCTTCTCTTAGCTTCTTGATGTCCTCCTCTGTGACAGAGGAGGGCATCCACCGACCTTGAAGGTTGGATCCGGACATGATTGAAGGTCCGAAGCGCCTAGCCTGAGCCTTGGGTGTTGGAACTCAAGGTGGGGGAAGGGTTCGATTGAGTGCGAGAAGAAAAGGACAGGCCTTGGCCTCTTTATAAAGAGGGTGAATATCAAGCGTCCTCCGCGTGGCCGTTTGGAACTTGCCTAAAATCGAGGAGTCATACCAACAGGCACGATTGGGTTACCCACACCTGTATTGATGAGAATCCCGTAATAAGGGGAACACGATCTCTGCTTCGACAAGACGTGCCAATAAAACCGCCTCGCGAAACATGCGGTGGCAGGTTGGTTGAGAAAAACGGCTCGAATAATGACCAGGTCGTGGTGTGATGTCACGTTATGAAAAGTTGTCAACAGATTAGATTTGTGGAAATATTATTCTCTCTACGGTGGTATGTGGAATTTGTTTTGCAGAGCCGGACACTATCCTTGTGTTCAAAATGTTCTATGGAGTATTCGGAGGAAGAACCCGCCTTGCAATGCCGAAGACAATCTGCGCGCCGGACTCATCGTCATTGAAGCCTGGTTCAGGGGCTACTGAGGGAGTCCTGGATTAGGGGGTCCTCAAACAGCCGGACTATATCCTTTATCCGAACTGTTGGACTATGAAGATACAAGATTGAAGACTTCGTCCCGTGTCCGGATGCGACTCTCCTTAGTGTGGAACGCAAGACTTGGCAATACGGATATGTAGATCTCCTCCCTTGTAACCGACTCTGTGTAACCCTAGCCCCCTCCAGTGTCTATATAAACCGGAGGGTTTAGTCCATAGGACAACAACAATCATACCATAGGCTAGCTTCTAGGGTTTAGCCTCTACGATCTCGTGGTAGATCAACTCTTGTAATACTCATATCATCAAGATCAATCAAGTAGGAAGTAGGGTATTACCTCCATCGAGAGGGCCGAACACAGGTAAACATCGTGTCCCCGCCTCCTGTTACCATCCGCCTTAGACGCAGATTCGGGACCCCCTACCCGAGATCCGCGGTTTTGACACCGACACACGTGGCTATGCACCGGCGCGTCAACGAAGATGAAGATGATCAAGTGTTTTGTGACAATGATTCAAGTCCCTCTCTCGTGGTCTCCAAGGTCTTGACGCTCCAACACCATCAAGATGAAGACCAACGGTGGCACATCTTCCACACAAAGGCCAGCATCAACGGGCGTTCCGTGAAGGTCATCATCGACGGAGGAAGTTGTCACAACTTGGCAAGCGAGGAGCTATGTTCCAAGCTGCAATTGGTCAAGAAGAAGCACCCTCATCCCTACAAGGTGCAATGGTTAAGCGACTCCGGCACTATTCAAGTGGAGCACACGGTGCAAGTTTCATTCAAGATCGGCGCCTACGAGGACACCTTGGAGTGCGACGTGGTCCCGATGTCCGTGTGCCATCTCCTCTTGGGAAAGCCTTGGCAATTCGACCGCGGAGTCATACACAACAGGAGAATCAACCACTATAGCTTCAAGATGAATGGCAAGGAATATGTGCTTCGACCAATGTCACCAAGCCAAGTGATCGCCGATAAGCAAGCATCCACCCATCACGGAGATCCTAGTGAGAGAGTGATCCACCAAAAAGAAAGTGAGAGCCACAAGCCAAAATTGAGCGCCTCTTCGCCAAGAGAGAAAAACTTAGTCCTCCTGGCCACAAAAAGAGAGATGAGAGAAGTGTGTGAGAACCCATCAATTGTCATCCTCTTTGTCCTCCTATGCAAAGATGAGGTGGCAAAAACTAACCCTCCTAATCCTCTTCCTCTAGTGTTTTCTAACTTGTTGCAGGAATTCGAGGATGTCTTCCCCGATGAGCTACCTCCCAGTCTTCCTTGATGTAGGGCGGAACCCTACGTGGATGATCTTTCACGTTGGAGCGGATCCTACGGGGAATCACGAAGAACACGCGGAAGAACAAGAGGGAAACACGGAGGAAACGAGAGAGAAATCACTAAACCAACAAGAGATCAATCACACAAGTGCTAGATCACCGATCACATAAAGTGGCACAAGATTCAAAATCAACAAAGGAAAGATACAAACGGTAGTCGTTCTTCTCCGTGAGGAGGCCTTGATGGGGTCCACCCTAGAAGGGGTCTTGAATCCGCTTGGGGATCTTCTCCATAGAGGTCTGAGCTCCGAGGAGAAGTAGCCAAGTGGATGAGCAAAGGCTCTCACACAAAATATGAGCTAATCCAATGCTACCTTAGAAAGAGGAAGGGATGGAGTATATATAGTCTAGGGGCGAAGGGGTACATGGGACTCGTCCGGATACACTGACGCAGTGGGGAGGCCGGATGTCCGGGCGTCGGGCGGATGTCCGTGCCTTGTAGGCGCCGGATGTCCGGGCTATCCGGCCGGATGTCCGGGCTGGGGCGGCCACTTCTGCCGAATCGGGTGAGAGGTGCCGGATTTCTGGGCATCAGGCCGGATATCCGGGCTGGGGGCCGGATGTCCGGGGCCGGACGCCGGATGTCCGGGGCCGGACGCCGGATGTCCGGGCCCTGTAGCCTTGGGCAGCTTGGCTGATGCTGAGGTGGATGCTCCAGGGGCCGGATGTCCGGGGCCTGGGAGTTGAACTTGCCCGTTTCCGTTGGTTCTCTTCATCCATGGACTTCGTGGCTTGTCCGTCTTCACGTGCACCCTCGGGAGGTTCCCCTTGACACCTAATTATGCATAGCATATCGGACTTAGGTAGTAGCCATGTCTCGAGTGGATCATATGTGATATCAATAAGGAAGGAAGTCACCTCGTTCTCGAGAGCTCTAGCTCTAGCTCGTGTCATGGGTCCTCTTGGCTCTTGATGAGACGGTTGTGGATGCGTGGGGATGATCGTGGGATGCTCGCATCATCTCCCCTTGGGAGAGATCCGACCTCGGATCAAAAGCTTCATCTCCATGGTATGGTGCGAGGTCCTTGACGTTGAAGATGTCGGTGACGTTGTATTTGTCTCGAGGTAGGTCAATCTTGTAAGCATTGTCGTTGTAGCGTGCTAGCACCTTGAAAGGTCCATCGGTTGGAGGGAGAAGCTTGGACTTGCGTTCTTTGGGGAAGCGGTCCTTGCGAAGGTGTAGCCACACTAGATCACCAATGTTGAAGATGATGGGTTGCTTGTTGGCGTTGAGCTTGGTTGCTTGACATTGTACTTGGCGCTCAATGGTGTGCCTTGTATCTTCGTGCATCTTCTTGATGTAGCTTGCTCGTGCACTCGCATCCATGTCGGTGCGCTCTTGGAGAGGAAGTGGTAGAATGTCCAATGGGGACAACGGGTTGAAACCGTAGATGACCTCGAAGGGGGGCTTGCCGGTAGTCGAGTGTCTTGCACGGTTGTAGGCGTACTCGGCGATGGGTAGACATGCTTCCCACTCCTTGATGTTCTTCTTGATCAAGACACGAAGTAGAGTGGATAGTGTGCGGTTCGTCACCTCCGTTTGGCCGTCGGTTTGAGGATGGTATGCCGAGGAGAACAAGAGCTTGATTCCGAGCTTGGCGCATAGGGTCTTCCAAAAGTAACTTAAGAACTTGACGTCACGATCGGAGACGATTGTCTTTGGTACGCCATGGAGTCGCAAGATTTCCCTACAAAAGAGATTTGCAACATGTGAAGCATCATCTATCTTGTTGCAAGGAATGAAATGTGCCATCTTAGAAAATCTATCCACAACAACAAACACGGAATCCTTGCCATTTTGAGTCCTAGGCAAACCAAGTACAAAATCCATACTAATGTCTTCCCATGGTTGATAGGGAATAGGAAGAGGCATGTAAAGACCATGAGATTGAGCTTTAGACTTAGTCATGCGACATGTATAGCATCGGGTGGTGAAGCGTGAGGCGTCATGAACATCTTGGGCCAAAAGTAGTTGTTGGAGAGCGTGGCGAATGTTTTGTCGCATCCAAAGTGTCCCATGAGTCCGCCTCCATGAGCCTCTTGCAAAAGGAGCAAGCGTAGAGAAGACTCGGAATGCAAAGTTTGTTAGCTCTCATAAGATAACCATCCTTGATGTAATATTGTTCCCAAGAAGTATGCGTCAAACACTTAGCATAGGGAGAAGCAAAAGATGGATCATGCTCATACAAGTCTTTTATATGCTCAAAACCAATAACATTCAACTCAAGTTGAGTGACAAGCATGCTTATGCGTGAAAGCGTTGGCAACTACATTTTCTTTACCCTTAATGTACTTGATCACATAAGGAAAAGATTCAATGAATTCACTCCATTTTGCATGACGCTTGTTTAATTTAGTTTGACCTTTGAGGTACTTAAGCGTTTCATGATCGGTATGGATGACAAACTCATGAGGTCGAAGGTAATGTTCCCAAACATGTAGCACACGCACTAAAGCATACAATTCTTTGTCATAGATGGGATAATTAAGTTGAGCACCGGAGAGTTTTTCACTAAAATAAGCAATGGCTCGTTTTTCTTGCATCAAAACTCCGCCAATTCGGTACCACTTGCATCACAATGAACCTCAAAAGTTTTGTCAAAATTGGGCAAAGCAAGAATCGGAGCATGAGTAAGCAAAGACTTGAGCTCATCAAAAGCGGTTGATTGCAAAGTTCCCCAAACAAAGGGAGTATTCTTCTTACTCAAGGCATCCAAAGGAGCGGCAATTGTGCTAAAATCTTTCACAAAGCGACGATAAAAACCCATAAGACCAAGAAAACTTCGCACTTGTTTGCAATTTGGTGGGTTGGGGCCAAGTTTTAATTGCTTCAATTTTAGATTCATCAACATGGACACCCTTTGAGGATACCACAAAACCCAAGAAAACCACTTTGTCAACTCCAAAAGTGCATTTTTTCAAGTTTGCATAAAGGCTTTCCTTGCGAAGAGTTTGCAATTTGCAACACAGATTTTACATGATTGATGTGCTCTTTCATGGTTTTGCTAAACACAAGAATATCATCAAAGTAAACCACAACAAAGACTCCAATGTAAGGACGAAGCACATGATGCATAAGACGCACGAAAGTACCGGGAGCCTCCGAAAGACCTATAGGCATCACTAACCACTCATGTAAACCAAATTTGGTTTTGAAAGCAGTTTTCCATTCATCACCCTCTTGTACGCGGATTTGATAATAGCCACTTTTAAGGTCAATTTTTTAGAAAAAGTTGGCTCCACTAAGTTCATCAAGCATATCATCTAAGCGAGGAATGGGATGCCTATAGCGGACGGTGATCGCATTTATAGGTCTACAATCGGAACCTGGCGAAAACTTCCATCGGGTTTAGGCACAAGTATAACGGGAACGGCACAAGGGCTTAAGCTTTCACGTACATGACCGTTGTCGATTAGTTGTTGTACTTGCCATTGAATCTCCTTCGTTTCTTCGGGATTGACTCGGTATGGAGCTTTGTTTGGTAGAGGCGCTCCGGGGATGAGGTCGATTCGATGCTCAATGCCTCGAAGAGGAGGTAGACCGGAGGTAGCTCATCGGGGAAAACATCTTGAAATTCCTGCAAAGAGATTGAAACACCAAAGGTAGCTCGTGAATGGTGTTAGTTTTGGTTCTCCATCCTTGCACACAAGGACAAAGTGCATCACATTCGATGGGTTCTCACACACTTCTCTCATCTCACTTTTGGTGGCAAATAGGATGAGGTTTTTCTCTAGGCTAAGAGGCGCTCAAGTTTGGCTTGTGGCTCTCACTCACTTTTGGTTGGATCACTTTCTCGCTCTTGTCTCTATGATGGGTGGCTTGCTTGTCGGCTATCACTTGAGTAGGAGACATAGGTCGTAGCACATATTCCTTCCCTTTCATCTTGAAGCTATAGTGATTGGTGCGCCCATTGTGGATGACACCACGGTCGAATTGCCATGGTCGACCTAGAAGTAGGTGGCAAATGGTCATTGGGACCACATCACATTCCAACGTGTCTTCATAAGCACCGATTTTGAAGGAGACTTGGACCGTATGCTCGACTCAGATAGTGCCGAGTCACTTAGCCATTGAACCTTGTAGGGATGCGGGTGCTTCCTCTTGACCAATTGAAGTTTGGAACATAGTTCATCACTTGCCAAGTTGTGGCAACTACCTCCATCGATGATGACCTTGACGGACCTTCCGTTGATGCCGGCCTTTGTGTGGAAGATGTGGCATCTTTGGTCGTCTTCTTGTTGATGTTGAAGGGTCAAGACCTTGGAGACAACTAGAGCGGGGCTCGAATCCTCATCGCAAAAGACTTGATCATCTTCATCTTCGTTCACTTGCCGGTGCATGGCCACTTGCTCAAGGGCTTCCATCTCCTCATCACTCATTGAGTCATAGGTGCCGTCGTCGTTGAGGATCATGGTGCGCTTGTTGGTGCATTCGTAGGACTTGTGGCCTCGGCCGCCGCAAGTGAAACACTTGAAGGAGCTTGTTTTGGTGGTCTCATCGGTCGGAGTAGATGATGAAGCACGCGGCTTGAAGTTGCTTGTAGTAGTAGGAGGACGACTTGAACTTGTCAACTTTCTCTTGTAAATCGACTTGTCGTCGTTGGTTGTAGAAGGTTTGGTTGATGTAGATGTTGGAGGAGTCGTTGAAGCTTGGTTGTTGGAGAATCCGTAGGTCTTGGCCGAGTACTTGGCGTACTTGAAGTCATCTTGCACTTGACGTTCCGCCTTGGTAGCTTGATGCACGAGCTCAATGAGGGTTGAGTATGGTTGGAAGTCGGCGATCTTCTTGATGGGATAATTTAGTCCATTCAAGAAACGTGCCATAGTTTGCTCATCATCTTCCTTGACATTGGCTCGAATCATGGCTATCTCCATTTCCTTGTAGTATTCTTCAACACTCTTTGTTCCTTGCTTGAGAAGTTGGAGTTTCTTGAAGAGGTCGCGGTTGTAGTAGGTTGGCACAAGCGTGCTCGCATGACATCCTTCATTTGAGCCCAAGTGGTGATTGGAGGTTCACCTCTTGCTTGTCGTCGCTCAATGATTTGTTCCCACCATATGAGCACATAGTCTTGGAACTCAAGTGATGCCATAGCGATTTTCTTCGCTTCATCGTAGTTGTGCAACCGGAAGATTTTGTCAACCTTCAATGCCCATGAGAGGTAGTCTTCGGGGTCATTGCTTCCATTGAACTTGGGCATGGTGAATTTTAGCTTGCCGTAGCGTTGTTCTTCATTATGTTGTTGGCGATGTTGATGATGACGCCCTTGACATGGATTGCATTCATCTTCATGTTGCTCTTGTCGTGGAAAAAGACCATGATCAACTAGCTCTTGTTGAACTTGAGGTTGAAGTGGAGCTTGACGAGCTTGTGGAGGGGCTTGAGGAACTTGACGTTGTACATGAGGTTGCTAGTTCCTCTCTTGGATTTCTTCTCGAAGGGCTTCCTATTGATTGCGCCGTTCGCGATTGCGGTTGGCGAAGGCTCTACTTTATTCTTGAAGGGCACATTGCGCCTCAAGAGCTTGCGCCTCACGTTGTTGTTGTTGAAGACATTAAGCCTTGGCGTCTTGTTCGTCTTGGTGAAGACGCGCTCGTTCTTCCTCTTGTTGGCGACGAAGACGTTGTCGTTCTTGAGCTTGAGCAAAAGCCTCTTGGTTTGATTGAGGACGAGTAACTTGATCGTCAACTTGCTCTTGTGAATGCTTGTCATGTAGCGGGTTGCGAGATGCATGACGGTCTTGACGTGCGACACGTCGAAGAGTGTTCGAAGTAGGTGTACTTGAGTCGTAGTAGGTGTCGTCGGAGTGTCGACTCAATCGGCTCCGTCTTGATGATGAAGAAGTTGAATGATGTCGGTTTCTCATCAAGGCGCCAGATCTCGTCCATTCTTGCATCATTCTCTTGCTTGTGAGCGTCGAACTTGTTGTCGAAGTAGTCCCTTGTACGTTGCTCGAAGAGTCGCAAGTCGGTGGCGAGGTTGTCGATGCGGTCGCTCATTGCTTGTTGGTCTTGGTGCAACGCACGTTGTGCACCAAAGAGGTGGCTCTTGGTGACGTATGATGACATGTCGTCGTCTTGCTCGATGAAGAGTGGGTTGGTAGAAGTACTTGGCCTATCCATCATTCCAAGCAAAATGTGAGTGGTAGAACGGAAAAGAACTTATACCAATGTACCTTTGACCGATGTTGAAGATGAATCAAGTTCACTCAAATGCGGACAATGAAATAGCACTATTGGTACCGATTCTTGTCGGTTCTCACACCTACACAAATAAAAGCTTATGGTGGCACAAAATTTGATGCAATTGTAAGTGAGAATCAATAATGTTGGAAATGATTCACAAATTTGCAAATGCAACAAGTAGGCCAATAGCAAGATATGGTACACGGAAACACATACGCAAATAGATAATATGGGGTTATGCAACCAAGGATGAGCCAAAATGTGGAATACACCAAGATGCTCTTGTTGCACAACACTAGGGAGACGCTAGCACGATTGCACAATAGGCGGATACGAACTTGTGCACAACCTACTAAGCAAAAATGCAACGACTTCTATCCCAAGTATGCTATATGTATGGTGTTTCGATGTGTTGATCCAAGATGATCAAGTATGACAATCTTAATGTTGTATGATGCTATGGTTCTTGCTCATAAGCTCTTTGCTTATCTTTCTCTCTTTGCTTAAAAGCTTGATTGGCTCTTTCTCTTTTGAGCTCTTTTCTGATGCAAAACTTCACGAACTAAGATAGCAATTGTGTATGCGATGACAACTTTGTGCACAAGTTGATGCTAAGATATGCACCACTTTGGTATGGTATGTATGCTATGGAGTATGATCACTAATGTGCACAAGTCACGTTGCCGGCAATACTCAATGGCTAGTCTCGATGGGTAAGCAACGCAAAAGATGGGCTATGATGGTTATCGATGCAATTGCAAGTAATGACAAAGATGTCGCATTTATGTTACCGCCCTAGGCGAAGATGAGCGGTGGTGATGTTGATCTTGAACTGCACCTAGATAGCGAAACACAAAAGGATACGGAAACCCCAACTCAAATTCTCAAAGCAAAATTTGGCAACATTGTCGGAATTGGTAGTGGGAAAGGCTATGGTGGTGTTATGCGGAAGTGGTGGAGGTATGAGGAAGTGTGTGCGCCGGGACAAAATTTGGCGAGAGTTAGGCGGTAAACGGGGTGGTGGATGGGGATTGCTGCTGCCAGGAGCCGGATTTCCAGGCAGGAAGCCGGATGTCCGGGGCGCCCGATGTCCGGGCTGGTCGGGCCGGATGTTCGGGCTCTGGGTCCGTGGACGAACTCGATGAACACCGCGTGGAGAGGTCAAATCTGGGGCAAAATTCGGACAATTTTGAGGATGGAAATTGTGGAAATGGTGGGTGGATGATAGATCTACCTGCAACACACGAAACCCGCGGATCAAATCCAACAAAACTTCATCACACCAACAAATCACAAAAAAAAATTTGGGGCTATTTTTGGTGGGGAATTTTCGGAATTAGGACAAAAACAACAAAATCAAGCTAGAAAAAGAGGGGTAGGGGCTCCAAAAACGTGATCAACGTGGCTCATTATACCATAGATGATGTTGGGCGGAACCCTACGTGGATGATCTTTCACGTTGGAGCGGATCCTACGGGGAATCACGAAGAACACGCGGAAGAACAAGAGGGAAACACGGAGGAAACGAGAGAGAAATCACTAAACCAACAAGAGATCAATCACACAAGTGCTAGATCACCGATCACATAAAGTGGCACAAGATTCAAAATCAACAAAGGAAAGATACAAACGGTAGCCGTTCTTCTCCGTGAGGAGGCCTTGATGGGGTCCACCCTAGAAGGGGGTCTTGAATCCGCCTAGGGGATCTTCTCCGTAGAGGTCCTGAGCTCCGAGGAGAAGTAGCCAAGTGGATGAGCAAAGGCTCTCACACAAAATATGAGCTAATCCAATGCTACCTTAGAAAGAGGAAGGGGATGGAGTATATATAGTCTAGGGGGCGAAGGGGTACATGGGACTCGTCCCGGATACACTGCACGCAGGCAGGGGAGGCCGGATGTCCGGGCGTCGGGACGGATGTCCGGGCCGATGTCCGGGCTGGGGCGGCCACTTCTGCCGAATCGGGTGAGAGGTGCCGGATTTCCGGGCTTCAGACCGGATATCCGGGCTGGGGGCCGGATGTCCGGGGCCGGACGTTGGATGTCCGGGCCCTGTAGCCTTGGGCAGCTTGGCTGATGCTGAGGTGGATGCTCCAGGGGCCGGATGTCCGGGTCTTCGGCCGGATGTCCGGGGCCTGGGAGTTGAACTTGCCCGTTTCCGTTGGTTCTCTTCATCCATGGACTTGGTGGCTTGTCCGTCTTCACGTGCACCCTCGGGAGGTTCCCTTGACACCTAATCATGCATAGCATATCGGACTTAGGTAGTAGCCATGTCTCGAGTGGATCATATGTGATATCAATAAGGAAGGAAGTCACCTCGTTCTCGAGAGCTCTAGCTCTAGCTCGTGTCATGGGTCCTCTTGGCTCTTGATGAGACGGTTGTGGATGCATGGGGATGATCGTGGGATGATCCGCATCATTCCTCCTCTACGTGGCACTGAACATAGGATCGACCTCATCCCCGGAGCACCTCTTCCGAACAAGGCTCCCTACCGTGTCAACCCCGAAGAAACTAAGGAGATCCAACGACAAGTACAACAACTCATCGACAACGGTCATGTCTGTGAAAGCTTAAGCCCTTGTGCCGTTCCGGTTATACTTGTGCCCAAGAAAGATGGTAGTTTTCGCATGTGCTCCGATTGTAGACCCATCAACGCTATCACCGTTCGTTATAGGCATCCCATTCCTCGCCTAGATGATATGTTAGATGAGCTTAGCGGTGCCACCATTTTCTCAAAAATTGATCTTAAAAGTGGCTATTATCAAATCTACATACAAGAAGGTGATGAATGGAAAACCGCTTTCAAAACAAAATTTGGCTAGTACGAGTGGTTGGTTATGCCTATGGGGTTATCAGAAGCTCCCGGTACTTTCATGCGTCTTATGCATTTTGTGCTTCGTCCTTACATTGGAGTTTTTGTTGTGGTCTACTTCGATGACATACTTGTTTTTAGAAAATCCATCAAAGATCATTTAAAACATGTTCGGGCTGTTTTGCAAACTCTTCGCAAGGAACGTCTCTATGCAAACATGAAAAAGTGCACTTTTGGTGTTGACAAGCTTGTTTTCTTGGGTTTCGTTGTTTCCTCAAAGGGTGTCCATGTTGATGAGTCTAAAACTGAAGCAATTAAAACTTGGCCACAACCCACCAATTTGCAACAAGTGCGTAGTTTTCTTGTCCTTGCGGGTTTCGATCGTCGCTTTGTGAAAGATTTTAGCACTATTGCTGCACCTTTGCATGCCTTGAGTAAGAAAATGCTCCTTTTGTTTGGGGTCCTTTGCAATCAACCGCTTTTGATGAGCTCAAATCCTTGCTTACTCATGCTCCGATTCTTGCTTTGCCCAAATTTGACAAAACTTTTGAGGTTCATTGTGATGCGAGTGGTAATGGAATTGGTGGAGTTTTGATGCAAGAAAAGCGAGCTATTGCATATTTTAGTGAAAAACTCTCCGGTGCTCAACTTAACTACCCCATCTATGATAAAGAATTGTATGGTTTAGTGCATGTGTTGCATACTTGGGAACATTATCTTAGACCACATGAGTTTGTACATACCGATCATGAGACACGTAAGTACCTTAAAGGACAAACCAAGTTGAATAAACGACATGCTAAATGGAGTGAATTTATTCAATCTTTCCCCTATGTGATCAAGTACATTAAGGGCAAAGAGAATGTTGTGGCGGATGCCCTTTCGCGCAAATGCATGTTACTTACTCAACTTGAATTGAATGTTGTTGGATTTGATCATATCAAAGATTTATATGAGCATGATGTGACTTTCGCTACTCCTTATGCTAAGTGTGTGACGCATACTTCTTGGGAATGATACTATATCAAAGATGGTTATCTTATGAGGGCTAACAAACTATGCATTCTCGAGTCTTCTCTTTGTTTGTTACTTTTGCAAGAGGCTCATGGAGGTGGACTCATGGGACACTTTGGACGCGACAAGACTTATGCCACGCTCTCCAAGAACTACTTTTGGCCCAAGATGTTTCACGACGTCGCCCGCTTCACCAACCGGTGCTCTACATGTTGCAAAGCTAAGTCACAATCTCAATCCCATGGTTTACATATGCCTTTACCTATTCCTCACCAATCTTGGGAAGACATTAGCATGGATTTTGTGCTTGGATTGCCTAGGACTCAAAATGGCAAGGATTCCGTATTTGTTGTGGTGGACTGATTCTCGAAAATAGCTCATTTTATCCCATGCAATAAGATAGACGATGCTTCACATGTTGCCAATCTCTTTTGTAGGGAAATCTTGAGGTTGCACGGTGTGCCAAAGACAATTGTGTCGGATCGAGACGTCAAGTTCTTAAGCTACTTTTGGAAGACGCTATGTGCCAAGCTCGGAATCAAGCTACTCTTCTCCACGGCGTACCACCCTCAAACTGATGGCCAAATGGAAGTCACTAACCGAACGCTTGCAACTCTCCTATGCGTGTTGATAAAGAAGAACATCAAGGAGTAGGAGGAGTGCCTACCCATCGCCGAGTACGCCTACAACCGCGCAAGACACTCTACAACCGGCAAGTCCCCCTTCAAGGTTGTCTATGGCTTCAACCCATTGTCTCCATTGGACATCCTTCCTCTACCGCTTCAAGAACGAGCTAACATGGACGCAAGTACAAGAGCCACGTACCTCAAGAAGATGCATGAAGAAACACGTTCCACGATCGAGCACCAAGTACAACGACTCGCCTCCAAGCTCAACATCAACAAGTCGCCGATGGTGTTCCAACCGGTTGATCAAGTATGGATACATCTACACAAGGACCGCTTCCCCAAAGAACGCAAGTCCAGGCTACTCCCGAGAGTCGACGGACCATTCAAGGTGCTAGCACGCTACAATGACAACGCCTACAAGGTTGACATCCCACGTGACAAGTACAACGTAAGCGACATCTTCAACGTCAAAGACTTGGCCAAGTACCATGGTGATGAAGAGCACAATCCGTGGACGGATCTCTCCCAAGGGGGGGAGATGATGCGGAGCATCCCTTGCCTACCCGCACCGACATTCCATCACCACCGAAAGCACCAAGTGGCCCAATGACAAGAGCACGTGCACGCGCCATCGAGAACGAGGTCACTTCCTTCCTATTTGAATCTCGTTTGGGTTCGTGTGAGAATTGGATTCTACCATCATCGGAAACATTGTTCATGCTTAGGTACCAAGAAGATGATAGTGAGAAGGAGAGACGGAGACTCAAGCGACCATGAAGCAAGGGAAAGAAGAGAAGAAGGAGAAGAAGCAAGGGCCATGGCCCCTGGACACCCCGGGTGCCCGACCCACTTGGCCCCGGGTGCCCGGCCTCTGCCTGGGAGGCGCTCCAGCCGGCCCCGGGTGCCCGGCCCCCTCCTCCAGGCCTCAGCCAGCCCACCCCGGGTGCCCGGCGAACTGGCTCCGGGTGCTCGGCCGGACCTGGGCCGCTCCAACACCCCCACCGGGTGCCCGGGCCCTCACTCGGTCTGCCACGCCCAGCCGCATGTGGCCACCCCGGGTGCCTGGGCCTTGGCCCCCGGGTGCCCGGTCCGCCCCCCTCCGGAGCCCCTGACCGGTCTGGGTGCCCGGTCGGTTGCACCCCGGGTGCCCGGACTCCTCCTCCGTAGCCACGCGTTTTAGGGACTTTTTGGTCCTTTGTACCCCCTTTTCTCCTAGTTTCATCCCTAGCCTTTATATACTCTCTTCCTAGCACATTTGGAGGTTAGCAACGTATTTTAGAACACCAAAGATATCCTTGCTCCTTGTATCCTCCTCCTCTTGGAGATCAAGACCCCACTTCGGGAAGAATCCTTGGGATTATCAAGCCCTCCTCTTGAAGGAGATCAAGATCAAGACCTCACCTAGTGGGAAGAACTTACCTAGTGCTATTTTCCTTGAATTGTTCATGTAATCTTGTGGATCTCTTGTGTGCTACTCTAGTGGATGTGATATTGGGTTTGTTTGAGTGATTTGTGCCTTGTGTTCTTGAGAGTTCTTCCTCTTTTCCCCCTCCAAGTGTGAAAAGATCCCCTCTAGGGTTTCACCCTACAACACTCCACCTTCAATAAGTTGCATGTTTGCCACGTGTACTTCAGATGTGAACCGCCAGGGACACCTGAGTAATTGCATTGCGCCGTCCCTCCTCCTTGTAAATACTTCACCCACTGCGGTCATTATCTCTTCTCCCTCACCGTCTCGCTCGAACCCTAGCGCCACTGCTAGCTTCCGACGCCACCAGAGACGAAGCGCTTCGCCGCTGCGACCTCTCTGACGTCGTCTTCACACCGGTCGCGGACATCTTCCTCCCGCCACCACCGTATATGTCTTCCGCGGCGAAGTTAGGGCGCGGGAGATTGGACTGCTCGGCCTCCAACTTTCCCGTCTAGCCGTTCTTCAAGCGGTAAATAGGAACTCACTTTTTACCGTTTATTAGATCTGATTGATCTATCCACATCCTCCAAAAGTTGTTTTTGCTCTTCCAAATCTGGATCTCATCTCTTCTGAATCTCATATTCTGCAAAGTACTTTCACTTATGAATGATTCACATCTAGTTTGATTCCTCACTTGTACTTATTCATGGATTCGTACAAATCTGGAACCAAATCACATCTATAAGTGAATTTCTTCGTGCTCTGAGGTCAATGTCTTCAAACTGGTTTATCTTCAAAATCTTCTGAGAATGCATATGACCTCTTCCCCTTCCCCCGCATCTCTAATGCTATCACAGGTACATGTCTGTGGGAGAATCCCTTGGTTCTCATAGTCTGCATTCATTTGCAGAGTTCTTATAACATCACACTGAATCACCTGAAGCCAGCTCCTGTCTGACCAGCCGACTAAAGCCAATCACAGCTGTGAAGCCATTCAGTCTAAAGCCAATTGCAGGAGAAAAATCTACAAAGAAGGGTGGCGGGCAGCACTGGGACAGCACTGCTTTGGACCTACCCCCAGAGCTCTATGAGCAATACAAGTCTGACCCTGGAGAAACCTATGGTGAACGCAAAACTCGTCCCAATGGATTTGAAGATATTGCGTAGAGGAATGGTTTCAGTATCACTTTGTTACTCCGGAGTATGCAAAGAACAATGTTGTGAGGCCACCATGGGCCAATATTGTGTACAGGAAGCTCTACCCTAAGACAAAGGCTGAAGCCATTACAAAAGGCTTCTATCCTTGCATGGGCAGAGGAACTCAGCCTGAAAATGCCGACCCATCAAATCTCCGATGGTTTCGCAAAGACAAACTGTTTGAACAAAACTTCCAGTTTGCGAGCGCTTCTACAGTCCAGAACAAGAAGGACTTGGGGATTGACTTCAACCCTGGTCCAGCTGCTCCAAGGCTAGATGGCAGTCATGAAGCTGAACAGAATCTCATTCGTCCTTTCAATAGCTTTGATGGGCTTCTCTACCACATCGCTGCACAAAGGGCCACTATTGAAGAAGCTATTGGTGAAGAGGAACATGAGGATGTTCCAGAGTCTCTGAAGCCAAAGAAAAAGTCTAAGTCTTCAAAATCTACTACTGCTCCAAAGGCTTCAAGTGTGAAGCCATTGCAATCTGCACCTCCTGAATCCAGTGTGTAGTCTGAGGACTTGTCTCGCATCTCCAAGAAGTCCAAGAAGCCCAAGAAGATTTTAGGGCATGGCCTCACGCCAGCAAACATCCTGCACAATGAAGAGGATGTCATAGATCTGTCTAGTGATGAAGATCTTGCTGATGATGCCCTGGAATGCTTATCAAGAGCAAGCAGGAGGTCGAAATCTTCAAAGATTTGCCTCTCTTTGATGTTGATATTCTCAACAACTTCTTTGATGAATGGCTTGAAAACACTTCTCTCAACATTGATGATCTGCAGCTGCCAATTGACATCAGCGTCACATTCCAGGGCTGCATAGCCAAAGAGCTTGCTATCACTCAAAAGATTGTTGAGCTAAATAAATAGACCATTAATGTTGGTGACAACGACATCTATGGGATCACAAGAATCCCTACTACGGTTGGCGGGCGCGGGGTCGTGAGGAGAGCAAGTCTAATAGGAAGCACAAGGATCGTTTACCCAGGTTCGGGCCGCGAGGATGCGTAAAACCCTAGTCCTGCTTTGGTGTGTATTTGAGAGAGTTCTTGAGCTCTCGAACTAGCTATGGTGGCTGCCTAGTCCAAAAGAGCCGAATCCCTCTCCTGGTCGCCTCGGGCCTCCTTTTATAGGCAAAAGGGGTTGCCACAGTGGCACACAGTAGGTGGAAAGGTCTATAGTCTGCGAGCTTATCGCACGTATTACAGGACAAAATGCATTTAATGCGTCGCTTAGGTGTCCCTTAACTTTATAGGGGACGGGAGCGAGGCCCATCCCGTCCGTTGCCGCCTCGCCTTACTTCGACACGCGCCCAGGCTAGCGATGCATGTGGCGCCATGTAGGCAGGCAGGCAGCTGAGGTGGCGCGATGGTAGGGTCTTCACGAAGATCTGCATGCCACCACACAGGTGCTTGCTGAGTTGGCGTAGACGCCGCCCGTCGCCACGCAGGTGCCCACCCAGCTGGTTGAGCTAGCAGCTGCTTGGGGACGGCGGGGGAGTCTTGGTCGATGTGGGCCTGGCTATGGCCCCGCGGATGCCCTCGGCAAGGGCCTTGCCGGGGGCCCGGCAAGGGTCTTGACGTGGCGTTGCAGAAGTCCCCAGCAAGGCGCTTGCCGGGGGCCTTGTGGATCTCCTCGGCAAGGATCCCGTCAAGGGTCGCCGTCTTCTGGTTCTCATCTGATCTCATACATCTATGGTCTTGACGAAGATTTGCATGCCACCACGGAGGTGCCTCCCGAGCCCTAGTTCCAGTTAGTTGGTTGGGTTGGAATCCGTGGGCTCAAGGGTGGCTCACTCTGTTGGCGTTGGGCGTGCTGCCCCGGCAAGGCTCTTAACGGGGCTACCGAGGCTGCCCGGCAAGGGTCTTTCTGGGGGAGCCTGCTTCGCCCTTCTGTCCTTTCTGTTCTTGGCCTTGGCGTTGCCTTGCCCATCCTGTGCTTTGGCTCCTCTCCGGCTCCCCTCCTCTGCCCTACTTAGTGTGGCCGCGGCGCGCGGCTCCGACTGCCCGTGCACAAGTAATGGGGTACAAAGGAGTGCCCCTACTTTTGTACACCGACAATGAAAAGGCCCTCTTCAAGAAGCATATGGCCAAGCAAGTGATGATTGACCTCAAGGCTGAGTTCCAAAAGAGATGTGATGAAGCCAAGGGCTCACGTGAATGCATGAAGTACTATGTTGAGAAGTGTGTACAGGCTCACAATGAGGTTGTGAAGAGAAAGACTCTTGGGCATCCAGGCATTGACCCCAAGCTGGCTGCCAAGAAGAAGAATCATGCTGCTGCTGAGCCTGAAGCCCCAAGGCAGGAAATACCAAGCATTGTCTTCCCTGCCAGCATAACTGGCTCGAAGCCAAAGGTCCCTTCAGCAGTTTCTGAGCAGAAGAAGACGAAGCAGGCTGAAGCTGAAGCCAAGAAGCGAAAGAATCATGAAGCTGCTCCTACCAAGAAGAAGCTGAAGACAAAGTCTTCAAAGTATTCTCGCAAAGAACATGCTGCTCCCCAAGAACCATTGCTCGTTGAGCCCATTTCTGTTGCACTACCAGCTTCCACCAGCCATGAGCGTCGTCTCGTCATGCATGAGCCTGCTACCACAGAGGCTCATGAGCCTGAAGATATTCCAGCTACTGACCCCATCGCAGCTGAAGACATTGGTCATGAAGACAATGTTGAAGATGATGAAGTCTTCCTCAGTTTCCCCAGCTCATGCCCAAGGTGGTATTAACGACTGCTCCCACGGGTAGTGAACAAGTTAGCATTAGTGGTCCCACAATGCCAATCGCACAAGATGAGTTCTGGGAAGAGCACCACCCCAGCTCCCCATTGCATGAAGTCATACCTCGCACACCGCCAGCTCAAGTCACCACTCAAGTGACTGAGACCCCACAAGACACACCAGAAGACATGGAGAAGACCACTCCCTCACCACAGGCGTCGCCATCTTTCTGAAGGCTTCGCAGAGGCCCTAGACCCATGGTCTCCATGTCAAGCAATCCCGAAGAGGATGTGCACACCACAAGCTCGGTAGCACGTCAAGTGTTTCCTGAAGCCATCCCTACAGTTACTGCTCAAGAGTCTGAAGCCAAAGAGGCTGAAGATATTCGGGCTGCATCAGCTGATGAAAGAGAAGAAGAAGAATATCGTGAAGTTATTCTCCCTACCATTGAATCAATAGAAAATGAAGATGTGATTGTGCCTGACCTGCCAGTTATTGAAAGCACTGAAGCTCCTGCACCTGATTCTACTACTGCCATTGAAGCCACCCCTCAGTCTGATGCCCCTAAAGCCACAGAAGATCTTCATCCATCCTCCTAGGATGTTGCTGTTGGGAATCGTTGCATGGAAAACAAAAAAAATTCTACACACATGCAATGATCTATCCATGGAGATGCATAGCAATGAGGGGGAGAGTGTGTCTACGTACTCTCGTAGACCGTAAGCGGAAGCGTTTTTCAACGCGGTTGATGTAGTCGAACTTCCTCGCGCTTCAACCGATCAAGTACCAGGCTAGCCCTTCATGTGTGCATCATGTTTACTTTTCACAGAAAGTTGAAATGGGGATGACAGAACCCCCAGCACCCCCTCTGAAACTAACTAGGGTTTACTAAAATCATTTTCAATGAATCTGAAATGCCCTTCTAAAATGTCCATCATTTTTGTCTTGGGTTAGAACCTCTGACAAAATTGGTTCACAATTTTCTAGTTCATCTTAAGGTCACTGAATTAAATCATATGCTATTTGCGTTTGGGCATTTAAATGCTATATAATATTTTAAATGTACAAATATTCATGAACTAAAATGTTTATTGTTGGAATTATTCCGAATAGTAGCCTTGAGCAGTTTCATGAATTTTGAGATTGTTTTGGTATTTTTATTAAAGCCCTAAAAGTACAGAATAATAGAAAACAGAAACAAATAAAAAGAGAGAGAGAGAACTCACCTGCCTAAGGCAGGCCCACTGGCACCCCAAGACTGTCTTTGGCCCATGGCCGGCCACTGCTTCCTCTCGCCAGCAGCACAGAGGTGAGCGCTGCATGCTCGAGCTTCGCCACGGCGCCACCTGCTTGCCGCCCGCGCCCCTGGATGTCTGGACGACCTCCACGTCGTCGCCCCGACCCCCTGGACCCCTCCATTCGTCCCCAATGCCTCTCTCTCGCCGTTCCCCACCACAGTCGAGCGTGCTCGCCGCCGCTGACCGCCGTAGCCGTGGCCACCGCCTACCCCTCGCCTCTCCTACATGCCCAGGAGCTCCGCTACCGTCGCCGACGTCTCTCTGTCGACTCACGTGACGCCAAACACCCCGAAGCGCCAGACCTGACCCCTTCTTCCTCCTCAGGTCGCCGAGATCGCCACCGTCGCCCTGCTCACTCTGGACCTCCCCCCGCGCCCACTGACCTTCCCATCATGCTCGCGGTGAGCTTCTCTTCCTCCTCCCCCGAACCCCGTCGCTCACCGCCTCCTCTAGGCCGTAGTTGCGCGGATGCCGAAGCACGCCGCCGCCGTGCCTCGTCGCCGTTGTGGCCAGAGCCACAATGGTTCGAAGCCAGGCACACCACCGTGCTCCACACCTCACCAGGAGCATGTAGCACACACCAGCGCCTCCCCTAGCACCCTGCATCGCCTAACCAGCTGTTGGCCGAACACCGGCCGCCGCCGCGAGCTTGCTTCTGACGAGCTCGGTCCACCCCAGCTGCTCCCGCTTGCCCCGTTAGACGCGCCTCGTCGCGCTGCACCCATAGAGCCTCTCCACTGCCCATTTGGACACCCGTGGGCGATTTCCGAGCCGCGCCGCCGTCTCGGGCCTCGCCGGCGTCGAGTCGCCGGCGAGTTTGACCAATGACCGTTGACCGGGTGGACCCAGTTTGACCCCCTGGGTCACTGACGTGTGGGCCCCAAGCCACTAACTAAACTAGGTTAGTATTATTTTAACGCTAACTAAACTTAGTTAGTTTAACTAACTACTGACAAACGGGACCCACTGGTCAGTTTGCCCTGGACCGGCCCCGTTGACCGCTGACGTCACAGTGATGTAGTGCTGATGCAGTTAATTATTTTCTGGATTTATTCTTATTCAGGAAATTCCAGAAAATAGAGCTAACTTCTAAAAATCATAAAAATTAATCTCTAACTCCAAATGCAAAGTGTTATATATGAAAAATGATCAGAAAAATCCAATATATCCATTAGTACTGGTCTCATGCATGTTTAAACAAGTTAACTTGCTGTTTAGTGCAAAACATGATAAGGCACTATTTAAGATCACAAATGAGTTTGAACTTTGGAATCTTTGGTTCAAAATAGCTCAAACCCATCTGGTTGTAGTTGCATGATTGTGTTTCTTTCTCTGTTGCCGGTATTTGTCCCCTCTCGATAGATGTGGTTTCGACGATGAGTTCGATGACACTGATGAAGAACTATACTATCTTCAGAAGTGCCAGGCAAGCAAAACCCCCTTGTTCATTCCGATACAATCCCACTCTCTCGCTCCTGCTCTCTTTTACTGCATTAGGACAACAACGATTCAACTGTAACATGTTGCGGTAGTTGAACCCCTTTCCTCTGCATGACCTGTCATTGCCACAGTAAATAGATGAAACCCACTAGCATGAGTAGGAGTTGTTTTAGCCCTTATGTGCCTACTCATTCATGCTTCTTGTCATGCCTGCTACTGCTTAGAGTGGAGTCAGGTCTGATTCATCGGGGATGAATTGGGATGGTGATGAACATGTCCTACTGTGTGTGAGCTAAGTGTGTGAACACGATTTGGTAAATGTAGCGGTGAGAGGCCATGTAGGAGTACATGGTGGGTTGTCTCACTGAAACCGTCGTCAGGAACTGAGTTCTGTGTTTGTGATTCATGAAACAGCTAGTACCACACGTTGGGCCCTGAAATATGACCCCGCTCAAGTTATTAACTGCCCTTGTCCTCTGTCCAGGAGTTGCAACTAGTTTCTGGTGTTTGTAGGATATGTGTTGGAGGCCGTCCGTAGCGCTGACCCTAGGGGTGGGCTATGATGCGGTAGATACACCGTGGCCCAAAGGTACCGGCGCCTGCTTTGGTGTCTCGGGAACCCTGCACACATCGTTTGGAGCTGTGAGCGAAACCCCGGCCGAATCTCCTCGCGGATGGAACCAGAATAGGCGATAAACCTGGACTAGAGACTTGTGTGATTAGTTAGGTCGTGGTCTACACCCACGTCGGCTTTTCGCTGAAGTCTGCCGAGCACATGTCGTGTCTGGGGCGCTAAGTGGTGGAAACATGTGTGAAGAAGTACACCCCTGCAGGGTTATAAATGATCTATTCGAATAGCCGTGTCCGCGGAAAAGGACTTCTGGGTTGCCTATAACAGTTCATAGACAAGTGAAAGTGGATACTCTAAAATGCGCAAGATAAGCGTGAGTGCTATGGATGGCCTTCTCGTAGGGAGACGGGAGCGGATCCATAGTGGTGTATTGTTATGGTGAATATGTGGACTCGTATGCGCCACCTCAAAAGAGTTACTTGCAGTCGTAGTTCAGGATAGCCATCGAGTCAAAGCTGGCTTGTTGCGTACCAAACTCCACCCCCTTTGTTGATACCGATGCATATGTAGCTAATTCTGATGTAAGTCTTGCTGGGTACATTTGTACTCACGTTTTCCTATTTTATGTTTTGCAGAGAGACGTCAGTCTCGCTAGTAGTTCCCTGTGGACTTCGACGTTTAGCTTGATACCTCAGCTATGATATTGTGCTCTCGGCAGGATCTGGAAGATAGTCAGGCTTCTCAGCCTTTTTCATTTGTAGATGTCTGTACTCAGACATGTTAAGCTTCCACATGTGCTTTGACTTGTATGCTTTGAATGTTGGGTCATGAGACCCATGTTTGTAATATCTCGCCATGTTGTATTTACACATATCGAGCATATTGTGTGTATGATTGAAATGCTTGGTATGTGTGGGATCCGACAACCTAGTTGTTTATCCTTGGTAGCCTCTCTTAAGGGGAAATGTAGTCTTGTGCTTCCATGAGCCATAGTAGTCCGCTACAGCCCGGTTCACCGGAGTCCTGCTAGCCCAAAGACTACTGCTCCCTAACACTTGATCGCCCGCATGTGATTCACTTCGTTCGTGGTTCGTCCTTCGGGAAATGTCACGCGGTGACATTCCGAGTCCTTCCTAGCCTGCTACAGCCCGGGTTCCCGAGTCCTGTTAGCCTGCTACAACCCGGATTCGCACGTCACGATGCACATGCTCGACGTTGATTCATGTATGCATGTCCCCGTAAGTTAGTGCCACTTTGGGTTCATGACTAGTCATGTCGGCCCGGGTTCTCTGTCATATGGATGCTAGCGACACTATCATATACGTGAGCCAAAAGGCGCAAACGGTCCCGGGCCATGGTAAAGCGACACCCGTGGGAATACCGTGCGTGAGGCCGCAAAGTGATATGAGGTGTTACAGGCTAGATCGGTGTGACTCAGAATCGGGGTCCTGACACGCGTTCTGCACACGTTCAGCTTGGTGAAGTCCCTCGCCTTCTTGATCCAGCAAGACGTCGGTGTCGTAGATGAGTTCCGTTAGCACGACGGTGTGGTGACAATGATGGTGAAGTGATCCTCGCAGGGCTTCGCCTAAGCACTACGAAAATATGATCGAGGGTGTAAACGGTGGAGGGGGCACCGCACACGGCTAAAAAATTGTCTGGGGTGTGCTAGGCACACCCCCAGGCACCCCAAGTAGGAAGAATCCTATCTGGGCTCCTCCCAAGCCGCGTGCCCCCCTGCCATATATATCGGAGGGGTATGGAAAGAGGGGGAAGGGGGAATCCTATTACTTTCTTTCCTTTCCTCCTTCCCCATCCCTTCTCCACCTTGGCCGGCCCATATGGGGGGCGCACCAACCCCTTGTGGCTGGTGCCTTTCCCCTCTTTGCCCATAAGGCCCATATCTTTTTGTCGGGGGTGCCCGAAACTCCTTTCCGGTGACCCGATAAGTACCCGGTACCCTCTGAAACACTTTTGGTGTCCGAATACCATCGTCCTATATATCAATCTTTACCTCTCGACTATTTCGAGACTCCTCGTCATGTATGTGATCTCATACGGGACTCCCAACAACATTCGTTTACCAAATCACATAACTCATATAATACTATATCGTGAAAGAACGTTAAGCGTGTGGACCCTACGGGTTCGAGAACTATGTGGACATGACCGAGACACCTCTCCGGTCAATTACGTAATTCCCTTATATCAGTCGAACCGTTATGACAACATACATAATTCCCTTTGTCCATCGGTATGTTACTTGCTCGAGATTCGATCGTCAATATCTTCATACCTACTTCAATCTCGTTACCGGCAAGTCTCTTTACTTGTTCCATAATATATCACCTCGTGACTAACTCCTTAGTCGTTTGCTTGTGAGCTTATGATGTGTAGGGCCCAGAGATACATCTCCGATACTCGGAGTGACAAATCCTAATCTCGATATATGCCAACTCAACAAACACCTTCGGAGATACCTGTAGAGCATCTTTATAATCACCTAGTTACTTTGTGACGTTTGATAGCACATAAGGCATTCCTCTGGTATCCAGGAATTGCATTATCTCATATTCGAAGGAATATGTATTTGACATGAAGAAAGCAATAGCAGTAAAACTGAACGATCATTATGCTAAGCAAACAGATAGGTCTTGTCCATCACATCATTCTCCTAATGATGTGATCCCGTTATCAAATGACAACTCATGTCAATGGTTAGGAAATCTTGACCATCTTTCATCAATGAGCTAGCCTAGTAGAGGCTCACTAGGGACACGGTGTTTGTTTATGTATTCACACATGTATCAAGGTTTCCGATCAATACAATTCTACCATGAATAATAAAACTTTATCATGAATAAGGAAATATAAAATAACAACTTTATTATTGCCTCTAGGGCATATTTCCTTCAGTCTCCCACTTGCACTAGAGTTAATAACCTAGTTTACATCACCATGTGATTTAACACCCATATTTCACATCGCCATGTGACCAACACCTAAAGAGTTTACTAGAGTCAATAATCTAGTTCACATCGCCATGTGATTAACACCCAAAGAGTACTAAGGTGTGATCACGTTTTGCTTTGGAGAGAGGTTTAGTCAACGGGTCTGTCACATTTAGTTTCGTATGTATTTTGCAAATTTCTATGTCTACAATGCTCTGCATGGAGCTACTCTAGCTAATTGCTCCCACTTTCAATATGTATCCAGATCGAGACTCAGAGTCATCCTGATCGGCGTCAAAGCTTGCATCAACTAACTCTTTACGACAAACTCTTTATCACCTCCATAACCGAGAAACATTTCCTTAGTCCTCTTTAGGTACCTAAGGATAATTTTGACCATTGTCCAGTGATCTACTTCTGGATCACTATTGTACCCCCTTCCCAAACTCATGGCAAGGCACACAATAGGTCTGGTACATAGCATGCCATACTTTATAGAACCTATGGCTGAGGCATAGGGTATGAGTTTCATTTTCCCTCTATCTTCTGCCATGGTCAGGCTTTGAGTCTTACGCAACATCACACCTTGTAACACATGCAAGAACCTTTCTTTGACTGATCCATTTTTGAACTTCTTCAAAACTTTATCAAGGTATGTTCCTTTTTGGAAGTCTATCAAGCATCTTGATCTATCCCTATAGATCTTGATGCCCTATATATAAGCAGGTTCACCGAGGTCTTTCACAGAAAAATTCTTATTCAAGTACCCTTTTATGCTATCCAGAAATTCTATATCATTTCCAAACAATAATATGTCATCCACATATAATATCAGAAATGCTACAGAGCTCCCACTCACTTTCTTGTAAATACAGGCTTAACCGTAAGTCTGTATAAATCCATATGCTTTGATCACCTCATCAAAGCGTATATTCCAACTCCGAGATGCTTGCACCAGTCCATAGATAGATCGCTGGAGCTTGCACACTTTGTTAGCACTTTTAGGATCAACAAAACCTTCTAGTTGCATCATATACAACTCTTCTTTAAGAAATCTATTAGGGAATGCAGTTTTAACGTCCATTTGCCAAATTTCATAATCATAAAATGTGGCAATTGCTAACATGATTCGGAAGGACGTAAGCATCGCTGCGGGCGAGAAAGTCTCATCATAGTCAACCCCTTGAACTTGTCAGAAACCTTTTGCGACAAGTCGAGCTTTGTAGACAGTAACATTACCATCAGCGTCCGTCTTCTTCTTGAAGATCCATTTATTCTCTATGGCTTGCCGATCATCGGGAAAGTCCACCAAAGTCCATAATTTGTTCTCATACATGGATCCCATCTCAGATTTCATGGCCTCAAGCCATCTGTCGGAATCTGGGCTCATCATAGCTTCTTCATAGTTCATAGGTTCGCCATGGTCTAGTAACATGACTTCTAGAACAGGATTACCATACCACTCTGGTGCGGAACATGCTCTGTTCGACCTACAAGGTCCAGTAGTAACTTGATCTGAAGTTTCATGATCATCAACATTAGCTTCCTCTCTATTTTGTGTAGGCATCACGGGAACATATTTCTCTAATGTGCTACTTTCCAATTCGAGAGAAGGTACAATTACCTCTTCAAGTTCTACTTTCCTCCCACTCACTTCTTTCGAGAGAAACTCCTTCTCTAGAAAGGTCCCATTCTTGGCAACAAAGATCTTGCCTTCAGATCTGTGGTAGAAGGTGTACCCAATTATTTCCTTAGGGTATCCTATGAATATGCACTTCTCCGACTGGGTTCGAGCTTATCAGGCTGAAGCCTTTTGACATAAGTGTCGCAACCCCAAACTTTAAGAAACGACAACTTAGGTTTCTTGCCAAACCACAGTTCATATGGTGCTGTCTCAACAGATTTAGACGGTGCCCTATTTAATGTGAATGCAATTGTCTCTAATGCATAACCCCAAAATGATAGTGGTAAATTGATAAGAGACATCATAGATCACACCATATCTAATAAAGTACGGTTATGATGTTCAGACACACCATTACGCTATGGTGTTCCAGGTGGCGTGAGTTGTGAAACTATTCCACATTATTTTAAATGAAGGCCAAACTCGTAACTCAAATATTAGCCTCCACGATTAGATCATAGAAACTTTATTTTCTTATTACGATGATTCTTCACTTCACTCTAAAATTCTTTGAACTTTTCAAAAGTTTTAGACTTGTGTTTCATTAAGTAGATATACCCATATCTGCTCAAATCATTTGTGAAGGTCGGAAAATAACGATACCCGCCGCGTGCCTCAACACTCATTGGACGACATACATCGGTATGTATTATTTCCAACAAGTCATTGGCTCGCTCCATTGTTCCAGAGAACGGAGTTTTAGTCATCTTGCACATGAGGCATGGTTCGCAAGTATCAAATGATTAATAATCAAGTGATTCCAAAAGCCCACCTGCATGGAGTTTCTTCATGCGCTTTACACCAATATGACCTAAACGGTAGTGCCACAAATATGGTGCACTATCATTATCAACTTTGCATCTTTTAGCATCAATATTATGAATATGTGTATCACTACAATCGAGATTCAATAAAAATAGACCACTCTTCAAGGGTGCATGACCATAAAAGATATTACTCATATAAATAGAACAACCACTATTCTTTGATTTAAATGAATAACCGTCCCGCACTAAACAAGATCTAGATATAATGTTCATGCTCAACGCTGGCACCAAATGATAATTATTCAGGGCTAAAACTAATCCCGGAGGTAGATGTAGAGGTAGCATGCTGACGGCGATCACATCGACCTTGGAACCATTCCCGGCGTGCATCGTCACCTCGTCCTTAGCCAATCTTCGTTTTAATCCGTAGCTCCTTTTTTGAGTTACAAATATGAGCAACCGAACAAGTATCAAATACCCAGGCGCTACTACGAGCATTAGTAAGGTACACATCAATAACATGTATGTCAAATATACCTTTGTTCACTTTGCCATCCTTCTTATCCGCCAAATACTTGGGGCAGTTCCGCTTCGAGAGACCAGTCCCTTTGAAGTAGAAGCACTCAGTTTTAGGCTTAGGTCCAGCTCTGGGCTTCTTCCCGGGAGTGGCAACTTGCTTGCCATTCTTCTTGAAGTTCCCCTTGTTTCCCTTGCCATTTTTCTTGAAACTAGTGGTCTTGTTAACCATCAATACTTGACACTCTTTCTTGATTTCTACCTCTGCAGCTTTGAGCATTGCGAAGAGCTCGGGAATTGTCTTGTCCATCCCTTGCATATTATAGTTCATTACAAAGCCTTTGTAGCTTGGTGGTAGTGATTGAAGAGCTCTGTCAATAACACTATAATCTGGAAGATTAACTCCCAGCTGAGTCAAGTGATTATGATATCCAGACATTCTGAGTATGTGTTCACTGACAGAACTATTCTCCTCCATCCTGCAGCTATAGAACTTATTGGAGACTTCATATCTCTCAACCCGACATTTGCTTGAAATATTAACTTCAACTCCTGGAACATCTCATATGCTCCATGACGTTCAAAACGTCTTTCAAGACCCAATTCTAAGCCGTAAAGCATGGCACACTGAACTATCGAGTAGTCATCATATCGAGCTTGCAAAACATTCATAACGTCTGCATCTGCTCCTGCAACAGGTTTTTCACCTAGCGGTGCATCAAGGACATAATTCTTCTGTGCAGCAATAAAGATAATCCTCAGATCACGGACCCAGTCTGCATCATTGCTACCATCATCTTTCAACTTGGTTTTCTCTAGGAACAGGAGCTATATCACGAGCTATTGATCTAAAACATAGATATGCAAATCTATAAGACTAAGTTCATGATAAATTAAGTTCAATTAATCATATTACTTAAGAACTCCCACTTAGATAGACATCCCTCAAGTCATCTAAATGATACGTGATCCAAATCAACTAAACCATGTCCAATCATCACGTGAGATGGAGTAGTCATCAGTGGTCAACATCTCTATGTTGATCATATCTACTATATGATTCACGTTTGACCTTTCGGTCTCCAGTGTTCCGAGGCCATGTCTGTACATGCCAGGCTCGTCAAGTTTAACCTCAGTATTCCGCACGTGCAAAACTGTCTTGCACCCGTTATATGTGAACGTAGAGCCTATCACACCCGATCATCACGTGGTGTCTCAGCATGACGAACTGTCGCATCAGTGCACTCAGGGAGAACACTTATACCTTGAAATTTTAGTTAAGGGATCATCTTATAATGCTACCACCGTACTAAGCAAACTAAGATGCATAAAAGATAATCATCACATGCAATCAAAATATGTGACATGATATGGCCATCATCATCCGGTGCTTTTGATCTCCATCTCCAAAGCATCATCATGATCTCCATCGTCACTGGCTTGACACCTTGATCTCCATCGTAGCGTCGTGGTCGTCTCGCCAACTATTGCTTCTATGATACATCCATTTTGCATCATGCTTTTATATTGATATTTAATGCATTATGGGCTGTTATTACACACTAGCAAAAGTGCTCGTGCGTTGCAATGGGAGAAAACGTCAGTTGTCATGCGTCATTGTTGGCCAGGTCGAGAAATTGGGTAAGGTTACATGGGTCGCTGATGACAAAAGTGGTGGACGGATTGAAAAAAAAGGTTCTTCGGGCTTCTGGTTCGAGACATGGTATGTGATCTGGACTAAATTAATCTGGATTCTTGTGCACTGGTGATGGGCGTGAGTTGGTCGAGCGAGGCGGTTTCAGCCCGTCCACTTTGCTAAGAGAAGTGGGCGTCGATGATGGGCGTCGGCTATTCGACGCAAGTGGCAATACCTAGGGTGTTTTGTGTAGACAGTGCACTACACATGATTTTGACTAAAACAACACACACACACACACACACACTGTATGTAAATTGTGTAAAGATTATTAGCATCATATATATTCTCTCTCTCAAATAGGAGGCACGAACCTAGCGAAGCACTCGCCAACACTTGGATCTCTCCCGAGTAAAAATAACACATGGATCTCTCTTGAGTCAAAAAACACACACATGGATCTCTGTGTATTTTCTCTAATAAGACACAGATCTCTTCTTCCCTACTCCTATGTTTGTGCCTGCTCCCTGTCTCCATGCCCAGCTCACTCTCTACGGATGATTAAATACTGGCATTTGCTACTAAAACCAGAATCTATTCGCTTTCCGACTGTTACTCCTCTTTTTTCCATCACTAACTAATCAAATCACCAGATTCCGCTATCTAGCAACTATGGAAGATGGCGTAATTCTTTCCTCTTCCCCTTTTTCTTTCTCAGACTTTCCTTTTTTCGCACACAAAGCATTGGTCGCAGCGCACAGCTAATTCCAAAATCGCTCTTCATACTCTTCATCTGTTCATCTCCAAAGCTCGAGTCCGCCATGGGTCTAGCTCCAAGCGTCCCACCGTCAAACTCCACGCTCTCTTGTATTTCTGTTTGCCCATCCCTCCATTCCTTCTGACTCATGCTTCTCAGATTCTCTAGCGGCTTCCGCTCGCATAGGACATATGAATAGCGGAAGCAGGATAACAGATGCCGCATATGGTATATGGCGAGGATAGCGAATCGGCTGTCCGCCTAGTTCAGAATTTTGGAACGCAATTGGCTTGTAATCCCCAATTCCTCACGAACTCCCGGTAGATGCCTTTGGATTATTGATATCTTGCATATTGATCTGGGTCAAAATCGATCGATCAGGGTCGCGATCCGTCAAGCAATCCAGCTCGACCGGACACCTCGATTGCGCCCATCGACCGGGATGTGGATTGCACCCACGACCCGCGACACTGCTGGTGCTTTGGTCGGTGACCGTGCGGCCTCAGACGTGAAGTGGATGCCTCAAATCGGAGGCTTCGTGCTGGTGGCCGATGCAAACTCGTCTGTTCTAGACAACGAGAACACAAAATTGACGATCCCACAGGCCGATGGCGTTCATGGTGGAGCAGGTCCGTTTATGGCAAGACGGCGGTGCTGCCGTCGACACTGGGTCAAGCGTCAAGGAAAAGAGTGAGCGCCGAGTCCTTGTGGAGGCTGGTAGGGTAGGATCGGACCAGTAGAGGATGAACGTGTCAAAGTTGAGCACGGAGGCGCCACACATGGAGTAGCACAGCCTTGTCGCTCAGGGCAGATCGTGGCGGGCGACCACCACCTCCGACGCTTCTGCTGGGGTCTCCGCCTCCTTCCGCCCCCATCAACTCCCGCTAGGGAAACAAAACTCTGTCGGCAGTAGGCAATGGTTACCTTTGCATGCAGATTGATCGTATACGTAGACGTAAGTATGAGTGTCTACCAAGGACTTTGACTTGGTTACGTATAGACTTGTGTGCGTGCAAGGAAGATTAACTCGGACGTGTGATTTTTCTTACCAACTAAAAAAATGATGGACGACTTGGTATAGAATCCTCCTTTTAAATCTCAGTCGTCAATCTTCAAGATGAACACAAAATCAACGGTTATAAGTAGATGACGTATGGAGAACTCTGAAAGCCTCCATCCTTTATTATTAGGTAAATACTATATCGCAATACTTATGCCTATTCTCTCTTATTTTAGAAGGTTTACATGAAGAGGGAGAATGCCGACAACTGGAATTCTGGACTGAAAAAGGAGCAAATATTAGAGACCTATTCTGCACAACTCCAAAAGTCCTGAAACTTCACGGAGCATATTTTTGGAATATATAAAAAAATATTGGGCGAAGAACGTACCAGAGGGGGGCCCACCAGCCAGCCACAAGGGTGGATGGCGCGCCCTACCACCCTGGGTGCGCCCTCGACCTTGTGAGCCCCTTGGCAGGCCTCCTATGCCCATCTTCGGCTATATGGTGTGTTTTGACCTGGAAAAATCAGAAGGAAGCTTTCAGGACGAAGCGCCGCCGTCTCGAGGCGGAACTTGGGCAGGACCAATCTAGGGCTCCGGCGAAGCTGTTGTGCCGGGGAAACATCCCTCCGGGAGGGGGAAATCATCTGTAACATCCCAAATTTTCAATTTGGAATGTTTTACAATTATTCACTACTCGGGAAAATCCTAGTAGTAGTGCGGGTTTTGATGCTATCAGCAGCGCGGGTAGCCGCACTACTACTACGGCGCTACAGCTAACAGTTAGTAGTAGCGCGGTAGGAACCCGCGCTACTACTATTGACTATATCAGTAGCGCTTTTATTGAACGCGCTAGTATTAAATAGTTGTAGCGCTTTTCTATCCCCGCACTACTGCTATATCTTTCATCATTTTCCCTATTCTTTTCCCCGTTTCGCGTTTCACTATAGTTTATAAACTGCAGCTTGTTTCAGTTTATAGTTTATAAATTGCAGCTTCACATGTACCAGATAACAATCTCATTAACCACAATACCATATAGTCATACAGTAGTCATACAATAGCATAAAGCATTATAGGTACTCATACATAGTCAACATGCATCCTCACATGAAGATAGCATATATGATAAGCAGTACTAGCTAGGTAGTCTTACAGCCACACATATATAGCAGTTCTACTAGGTATATATAGTCTATGTAGTTCTAGAGGATATCGACGACGATCATCATCCTCAAGCCTGGGCGGTGGGTGTTACTGATAGTAATTATGATGGCCTGTCCAACACAAAGATTCTTGCCGACGAGGAATCTCTTCCACCCAACTGAGTTTAAGTGTGTGCGACCGTCCGTGTCCATGTGGTAAGTACAGTTGGTGACGGAGCCCCTTGCGGTAAGGCGTAGTCCAGCTGAGCCTTCTTCATCAGGCTCGATACCACAACTCACAGATAGGCTCTTTGGCAATTTCTGAATAAGAAAAAACTTATCGATCAATAAATAGCCTCGCACATACTCTTGCAAACATATTTCTATTAAGTATAGATTTCTACACTATCAAAAGACACAGTACTACACATTTGTACTAAACATGAATTCTACTAATAAGTATATATGGATTATCTACACTATTAATAGTTCCTTGGATTCTACATTAATAAGCATGTGATCAGACTCTACACTAAAGCATATCATCGACTAGATTCCACACATCATATCATTGGACTCTACACTAAAGCGTATCATCGACTAGATTCCACACATCATATCATTGGACTCTACACTAAGCATATCATTGGATAATTTGCATTTGTAACTATAACATACCATATCATGCCAGTCGACCATGGTACTTGTCAGCGGGTCATTTAATGGCACCCGACAAAGTCATCACGTGGCGGAATTAGGTCCCATAGGTTGCACACCTCCTCCTCGCTCAGCCTCATTCTTTGAGCTACGATGGCTTCATGAAGTGGGTCCTCATCATCTTCATCATCTTCGTCATCTTCATCATCTTCCACCAGGTTGATATAATGATGAGGACATGGCTACCTTCGATACGACAAAAAATGATGAGGACATCAATACCATTGTTACACCCACAGCCCCTGCTGCTGTACATACTGGACCAATTACTAGAGCTCGCGCACGCCAATTGAATTATCAGGTACTTTCGTTTCTTGGTAACGATTCCAATGTTCATGAGAATCTGATGCTGCCTAAATTGGATACATTTGTTTTGCTTACAAATGAAGGGCCTACCATGGACAAGAAAGATGAACCTTGGAGCAAGTTCAAGCATGGAGATGATGGCATGCGCAAGGGGAACAAGAACGGAGTTACAAGTGATGATTCCAGGACTTTGAAGCCACCCTAATGAGAGCATGAGGCCTTGGACGAAATATACAAGATGCCACTTCATAATATTCGTCCATAGGCTATTCTAGGTGCTGCGTCACCTTAATATTGGGCCAGCCCATGTAATTTGAAATACTTAAGTGTAGGCTGTTTTTAGAGTCCGTATGTGTGGGGAAACAAGAGTTAGGGTTGGTTTGGACCCCTCCTCAAGGGCCACGAAATTCCCTCCTCTTTCTCCATATATACAGCCCTTAGGGCGTCGTTTAGACTTTGGGTTTTGTTTAGATCAAAAGTTCGCCATAGCTGCAACTTCGCTGCATTTCGCTTTGTGTTCAACAACCAGACCAAGGCGTCTCGTAACCCCACCTTCATTAATAAAGCTTTCCTCTTATATTCGCAATATCCAGATTGCAATCTTAGTTTCTTGCTTGTTCTTCGCTTGCTCCCGTGAAACAGGCCCTCGTGGTCAGGTTGATCGTGCTCCGGCGTGGTCAATAACCCTCGGAAGTTGGTTTAGCGATTGCTAAGGCGCCGACGTCTCAGACGCACGTAGTCGGATCGTCAAGGTCGACTCCCACCGAAACGATAGCCACCATCTCATCGAAACATCGGGACACCTTTGCCTCTATCAAGTGGTATCAGATTTTCAGGTTGCTCGGTGAGATTTTACAGTTTTTCGTAGATTAGATCGAGTCTGTTCTTCATACCTAAAGTCCACGAAAAAGCCACAAAGAAAAATTAGTGTTAGTTCATCATATCCGAACCAATCTGAGCCTTCGCATAATCTTTTTAGGGTTTTTGCTTTGTTGAATTTGCGGTTGCATCGTCGTGTCAAGTTGCTGGTCTTAGAGTCTAGTCTTTTAGAGTTTCGAGTTACGGTCATAAGTTGTCACGCCGCACCATCATCATCGCCTTGCCATCTACCACCCTTCTTATCCACCACCAATCCGTAGCCATATACCACCACCGCTGCCATATACCACCACCGCTGCCATATACCACAACCATATATCCACCACCAATCCGAGTTCTTCTCATATTACGTTTGTTTTCGAGATCCATCTAGTTTCCGATTCGTGTTTCCTAGTCTGGAAACCACCCTCCGTTTAGGCCCAAAATTTTCCGAAAACGCACTTGTCGAAAATTTTTCTGGCTATCCTATTTTTAGGTGTTTCTAAGCGTATTGAGACAGTCACCGTTATAGAAAGTTTTTTTTGACCCGTTTCCAGTTTTTGGGTCCGGGCAGTCGAAAAAAAAAATTTGGTCGAAAAAAGTTTCGTGCCCATCCTGTCAGTTTGACCTAGGAAGAGTTTTGAGACACTCGCCATTATAGTGATTTTTCGCAAAAAAAAAAAAGAGCAGCAAGAAAGAAAAAGCAGCGCAAAAAAAAAAAGAGCGAAAAAAAATTCCAGAGTGTTCTTTTCCGTTGTTTCCGCGGCAGCGCCGTGATTTTGTTAGTGTTCTAGGCTCGCGTCTCTAGCACGGTCTAGCCTAGGACCAAAGACAAGATCGTTGAGCGTTTATTCAACTTTGCATCTCGAATTGATTATTGCTGACCCTTTTTGCTACCATATTATAAGCCTTCCCAGCTCCACATACATCTACATCGTATGCTTGACTCTCCCCGGTAATCGCTCTATCCAAGCTTTGAGAGTTTTGACTACATCGGTTGCCGATCATCACCGCTTTCTTCTGGGTAAGAACTGGTAAGAATTTGAGATTTGCTTGACGGATTTGTGACTGTCCACCACACCACCACCATCACTTCCTAGTAGTCCAGTCGAATCATATTCTTGTGTGTTTCTATTGCTGCTAACCATGGCAGGATCACAAGCCGATTTAGACCGACCGGGAGAACATGACAAACAAAGCGCTACATGATAAGTTTCATCAAAACATGAGTGGGCAGGTGGAAGATGTTCTAAATAGATTTCAAGAGGCCATGGAGAAGATAGATGGCATTGAGAAGGCGTTCGAAACAAAGCTCGATAACAAGTTTAATGAATTGCTCGCGCGTCTACCACCACCACCACCGACTGCACCTAATGCACCTCTACAACAACAACAACGACTACCTCCACATCGCGAAGCAGCCCTCCGCCGAGCGAGCCGTGTCCCTCTTCACTGGCCAAGCTGCTGGTGCTTGTTGATATACGTGGCTCCTGCTGGCGATGTGGGGAGGATGATTATGTGAGAGAGTACGAGGATGAGGTTGATCAACTTCAGAACTACGTGCAACCACCGGCACCACAACCACCAAAGATCACAACCACCCGGTCGTCCACATGCAAATAATGGCAATGTTAGGGCTCCCCTCAGTACGAGATCATGACCATCTCCCTAAACTGAAGTTGAATATTCCACCATTTGAGGGTAGATATGTTCCTGATATATATCTTACTTGGGAGTTAGAAACTGAACAACGATTTACATGTTTACAATATCCTGAGGAGAGACATGTTCCCGCTGCTGTTTGTGCTTTCACTAGCTTTGCATGTGTTTGGTGGTCTGAACATTGTAGATTATATCCTGTTCCAGCTACTTGGACTGCTTTGAAAACTGCTATGCACACTCGTTGGGTTCCACCATATTATCAACGTGAATTACTTCAAAAATTGCAGCGCTTAAGACAAGGAAAAAATTCGGTAGAAGAATATTATCGTGAATTACAAACTGGCTTGATTAGATGTGGTTTTGTTGAGGAGAATGAAGCTATGCTTGCACGCTCGGGTGGATTAAATAGAGATATTCAGACCATTCTAGACTACAAGGATTATACTAATATCACTCGATTATTCCATCTTGCTTGTAAAGCTGAACGTGAAGTGCAGGATCGACAGCGTTGGCGGACTAACTTTTCTCGCAGGTCGACCTTCATCATGGACACCACGTGCATCATCTACTTCCACACGTTCTACTACACCGCACCTCCGCCGGCTGCCACCTCCAACCGTGATACAAGAAAAACACAACCACCACTATCTACCAAGAGCACACCTGCTGGGCCTACAGAGCTCTTCTTCTTCCATGGCGTCAACAGGGCACACAAGTGATATTATTTGTCGTCGTTGTAAGGGAAGAGGACATTTTATGAGAGAATGCCAATCTCAGCGTGTGATGATTGCTACTGAGGATGGTGGGTATGAGTCCGCTAGTGACTATGATGAAGAGACTTTGGCTCTTATTACGCATGAAGAACACGGTGGAGAGGATTCTGATCATGAGACGCAATACATGGCTCTTTGAAGATCTTGGCAGTATGAATGTTTAGTTGCTCAACGTGTTTTGAGTGTGCAGGTTACACAAGCTGAGCAAAATCAGAGGCATAACTTGTTCCATACAAAGGGAGTTGTGAAGGAACGTTCTATTCAAGCGTCATCATAGATGGAGGGAGCTGCAACAACTTGGCTAGCATGGATATGGTGGAGAAGCTTTCTCTCACCACAAGACCACATCCACATCCTTACTACATCCAATGGTTCAACAACAGCGGCAAGGTTAAGGTAACACGTCTTTGTTCGTGTGTATTTTAGTATCTCTACATATGCTGATTATGTTGATTGTGATGTGGTACCTATGCAAGCATGTTCCTTATTACTTGGTAGACCATGGCAATTTGATAAAAATTCTGTACACCATGGTAGAAACAATCAGTATACTCTTGTTCACAAGGATAAAAATATTACTTTGCTTCCTATGACTCTGATTCAATTTTGAAAGATGATATTAATAGAGCTAATAAAGCAAAACAGAGAAAAATAAGAGTGAAAATCAGATTGTGGCAAAAGAATTTGAGCAACAAATGAAGCCTAATAATAAACCATCTAATGTTGCTTACGAAATTAAACTGAAAAGTGCATGTTTACTTGCCACCAAATCTGATATTGAGGAGCTAGATTCTAGCAAATCTGTTTGCTATGCTTTTGTGTGCAAAGAGGCATTATTTTCATTCGAGGACGTGCCTTCCTCTTTGCCCCTGCTGTCACTAACATTTTGCAGGAGTTCGCTGACGTCTTCCCACAAGACGTGCCACCGGGATTACCACCTATTCGAGGGATTGAGCATCAAATTGACTTAATTCCCGGTGCATCGCTGCCCAACCGTGCACCATACCGTACCAATCCAGAGGAGACGAAGGAGATTATGCGTCAAGTACAGGAGCTGCTCGACAAAGGTTATATACGCGAATCTCTTAGTCCTTGTGCTGTTCCTATTATACTAGTGCCTAAAAAGGATGGTACGTCGCGTATGTGTCTTGATTGTAGAGGCATTAATAATATTACTATTCGTTATCGTCATCCTATTCCTAGGCTAGATGATATGCTTGATGAATTGAGTGGCTCTACAATATTCTCCAAAGTTGATTTGCGTAGTGGATACCGGCCAAATTCGTATGAAATTGGGAGATGAATGGAAAACAGCATTTAAAACTAAGTTTGGTTTATATGAGTGGTTAGTCATGCCTTTTGGGTTAACTAATGCACCTAGTACTTTCATGAGACTAATGAACGAAGTTTTACGTGCTTTCATTGGACGATTTGTGGTAGTCTATTTTGATGATATACTGATTTATAGCAAATCTTTGGAAGAACATTTGGAACATTTACATGCTGTTTTTAATGCTCTACGTGATGCACGTTTGTTTGGTAACCTTGGGAAGTGCACGTTTTGCAATCGACCGAGTATCTTTTCTTGGCTATGTTGTTACACCACAGGGAATTGAAGTTGATAAAGCCAAGATTGAAGCTATTGAGAGTTGGCCGCAGCCCAAAACGGTCACACAAGTGAGGAGTTTTCTTGGACTCGCTGGTTTCTATAGGCGTTTTGTGAGAGACTTTAGCACCATTGCTGCACCTCTCAATGAACTTACAAAGAAGGATGTGCCTTTTGTTTGGGGTACCGCAGGAAGAAGCCTTCACGGTATTGAAAGATAAGTTGACACATGCTCCTTTACTCCAACTTCACGACTTTAATAAGACTTTTGAGCTTGAATGTGATGCTAGTGGAATTGGATTAGGAGGTGTGTTATTACAAGATGGCAAACCTGTTGCATATTTTTACGAAAAATTGAGTGGGCCTAGTCTGAACTATTCTACTTATGACAAAGAATTATATGCTCTTGTTCGGACTTTAGAGACATGGCAACATTATTTATGGCCCAAAGAATTTGTTATACATTACGATCATGAATCTTTGAAACATATTAAAAGTCAAGCTAAACTGAATCGTAGACATGCTAAATGGGTTGAATTCATTGAGACTTTCCCTTATGTCATTAAACACAAGAAGGGTAAAGAAAATGTTATTCTTGATGCTTTGTCTCGTCGCTATACTATGCTTTCACAACTTGACTTCAAAATATTTGGTTTGGAGACCATCAAAGATCAATATGTGCATGATGCTGATTTTAAAGATGTAATGCAGAATTGTAAAGAAGGAAGAACATGGAACAAGTTTGTTATTAAGGATGGTTTTGTGTTCCGTGCTAACAAGCTATGCATTCCTGCTAGCTCTGTTCGTCTTTTGTTGTTGCAGGAGGCGCATGGAGGAGGATTAATGGGACACTTTGGCGTGAAGAAGACGGAGGATATACTTGCTACACATTTCTTTTGGCCAAAGATGAGACGGGATGTTGAGCGTTTTGTTGCTCGCTGCACTACATGTCAAAAAGCTAAGTCACGACTCAATCCTCATGGTTTATATATGCCTTTGCCTGTACCTAGTGTTCCTTGGGAGGATATATCTATGGACTTTGTTTTAGGTTTACCTCGAACAAAGAAGGGAGGGATAGCATATTTGTTGTCGTGGATAGATTCTAAAAATGGCACACTTTATACCATGTCATAAAAGCGATGATCTTTGTTAATGTTGCTGATTTGTTCTTTCGTGAAATTATTCGCTTGCATGGTGTGCCAAATACTATTGTTTCAGATCGTGATACTAAATTTCTTAGCCACTTTTGGAGATGTTTATGGGCTAAGTTGGGGACTAAACTGCTTTTAGTACTACTTGTCACCCCCAAACCGATGGATAAACTGAAGTAGTCAATAGAACATTGTCTACTATGCTTAGGGCTGTTTTGAAGAATAATAAGAAAATGTGGGAAGAATGCTTGCCTCATATTGAATTTGCTTATAATCGTTCATTGCATTCTACTACTAAGATGTGCCCTTTTGAAATTGTGTATGGCTTCCTACCTCGTGCACCTATTGATTTGTTGCCTCTTCCATCTTCGGAGAAGGTTAATTTTGATGCTAAAGAACGTGCTGAATTGATTTTAAAAATGCATGAGTTAACTAAGGAAAACATTGAGCGTATGAATGCTAAATATAAACTTGCTGGAGATAAGGGTAGAAAACATGTTGTCTTTGCACTGGAGATCTTGTTTGGTTACATTTGCGTAAGGATAGGTTTCCTAATTTGCGCAAATCAAAGCTAATGCCACGTCTTGATGGTCCATTTAAGGTGTTAGAGAAAATAAATGATAATGCATATAAACTTGAGCTGCCTGCAGATTTTGGGGTTAGTCCCACTTTTAACATTGCAGATTTGAAGCCTTATTTGGGTGAGGAAGATGAGTTTCATCGAGGGGCGACTTCATTTCAAGAAGGGGAGGATGATGAGGACATCAATACCATTGTTACACCCACAGCCCCTCGCTGCTATACATCTTGGACCAATTACTAGAGCTCATGCACGCCAATTGAATTATCAGGTACTTTCGGTTTCTTGGTAACGATTCCAATGTTCATGAGAATATGATGCTGCCTAAATTGGATACATTTGTTTTGCTTACAAATGAAGGGCCTACCATGGACAAGAAAGATGAACCTTGGAGCAAGTTCAAGCATGGAGATGTTGGCATGTAAGGAAAACAAGAACGGAGTTACAAGTGATGATTCCAGGACTTTGAAGCCACCCTAATGAGAGCATGAGGCCTTGGACGAAATATACAAGATGCCACTTCATAATATTCGTCCATAGGCTATTCTAGGTGCTGCGTCACCTTATTATTGGGCCAGGCCCATGTAATTTCGACATACTTAAGTGTAGGCTGTTTTTAGAGTCCGTATGTGTGGGGAAACAAGAGTTAGGGTTGGTTTCGGACCCCTTCCTCAAGGGCCACGAAATTCCCTCCTCTTTCTCCATATATACAGCCCTTAGGGCGTCGTTTAGACTTTGGGTTTTGTTTAGATCAAAAGTTCGCCATAGCTGCAACTTCACAGATTTCGCTTGTGTTCAACGACTGGACCAAGGCGTCTCGTAACCCCACCTTCATTAATAAATCTTTCCTCTTATATTCGCAATATCCAGATTGCAATCTTAGTTTCTTGCTTGTTCTTCGTTTGCTCGCAGGAAACATGCCCTCGTGGTCAGGTTGATCGTGCGTCGGCATAGTCAATAACCCTCGGAAGTTGGTTTAGCGATTGCTAAGGCGCGACGTCTCGCACGTACGTAGTCGGATCGTCAAGGTCGACTCCCACAGAAACGATAGCCACCATCTCATCGAAACATCGGGACACCTTTGCCTCTGTCAAAAAATATTGCATACATGTATATTTGTGAGGTGATTTCTAACGCAAACTAAGCAATAATTTATTTATATCATCCTGGACAAAAATACTTCACAAACTTTTGTGCCATGTCTAGTTGCAGGTGTATGGGACATTTGTACAATCCACATATGAAGATAAGGGAGAAAGAGATGTTTACTTGCTATTCAAAAAGTTCTCTCGCGTCACTTTTGGCCAAAGAGAAGATAGAGTCCAAGTCTCTCACGTTCTGGACTCAGATTCGGACTGCACAGACATACCTGACTCAAAACGTCAATAAGTTTTTCATCCGGACTCCAAATTGGGTAATTCTTTTTTTGTTGGAAAATAGATTTCGTTTACCTTCCAACCCAATTGGATTCACCTTCAAATTTGTCCGGAGCATTGAGTTATGGACGAAACAATCTGATGCTGCAGCAGAATCCGAGTCAAACTACAAGTCCAAAGGTGTTACGTCACCTCTGCTTGGGCCCATTGGCCTTGTACGACCTAGGGTTAGTTTTAGGCTGCCTTGGGACGTCCTACCACCTCCTTGGCCGCCACCCCTTGCTCCTATATAAGTAGATCCATCTAGTAGCTTTTTCCTTGGGATTTGTTTAGTTAAAAGTTAGCCATTGCAACTTCGTGGTACTTCGCTTTGTGTCCAACGACGGACCAAGACCGCTTACGGATCCCCACCTTTATCAATACTTCATATATACTCGCAATATTCAGATTGCTTTATCATATTCTTGCTTGTTTTTCGATTGCTTGCAGGAATAGACCTTCGTGGTCGATTGATTGTGCTCGGCGTGGTCAATAACCTCTTGGAGTTGGTTTAGCGATTGCTAAGGCGCAACGTCGTGCACGTTTGTAGTCGGATCGTCAAAGTCGTCTCCACCAAATCGATAGTTATCATCTCATCGAAAGATCAGGACACCCTCGCCTCTATCAAGTGGTATCAGTTTTCAGGTTGCTCGGTGAGAATTTCCAATTATCCCTAGATTAGATTTATTTTCTTGCCTATTGTCCAAGAAAAAGCCACAAAAAAAAGTTAGATCTATTCATCCTTTGTCCAAGCCAGTCTGAGCCTTTGCAGTTTTCTTTTCATTGTTTGCATTATTGAATTATCGGTTGCATCGTCGTGTCGAGTTGCTGGTCTTAGTGTCTAGTTCTTTTAGAGTTTCGAGTTCTGTTCACATTAGTCACGCCGCCGCTGCATCATTATCCCTTCCGCTGTCCACCATACCATCCATCAATTTCCACCACGTGCTACGCACTATTCATTGTCATAATCATAGTTGAGGTCATTCACATCTTCGCTTGATCCAATCTGCATCTTAACTAGTTTGTTTTGGAAAAAGAGAAAAAAAAAGAGAGAAAAAAGAGAGAAAAAAAAGTAAAAAAAAGTGTGAGAAAAAAAAAGAGAAGAAAAAAAAAAACAAAGTTCGGATCTATCTAGACTCAATCTCGTAGCTGAATTCGGATTGGAATCTGTTTTGTGCACTGTTCAGTAAAACAGGCATAACTTCCTTATACGAAGTCCGTTTTGGCTCCGCGAGTACTCAAATTAAAGCTAGAGACGAGCCGCATCTAAATAGTTGCAGAAGCTAATTCAATATTTGGCACCTCAAAATCGGCTTCTAAATAGGTCTTTTTGCCCTCCGAAGTTCGTGAACACAGCTTATTCCAGTTTTTCAAACCAGTTAGAATTTTTTGACTCCTCATATCAACTCGGAATTGAGTGATTCTTTTTGCATTGGAAAGCTTGAGTTAGTAGCATTCTTTGAAAAAAGTTATCAGAAATTTGGCTCAAACTTTTCAAGAGGAAAATTGGAGAGAGAGTTGTTGTATATCCTGCTTGGCAGTTGTTTTTCATCATTATCTTTACTGCCGTTGTGATCTTCACTTATATCTTGCTGTCTAGAGCTACTTATTATCCTTCATTGATGCTAGTTGTGCTACGCCGTGACCTCATTAGTGTTCTTGGCTCACGTCTCTAGTCCGGTCTAGCCTAGGACCTGCACAGTACCGTCGTTGAACGTTTATTCAACATTGCATCTTTGAATTGATTATTGCTAATTTTTTTGCTACCATATATAGCCAACCCAGCTCCACATATTTCTACACCGTGTATGCGTCGTTCCTGGCAATCGCTTTACACAATCTTTAGAGTTACTTGACACCGCTGGTTGCTGTCACCACCTGCCGCATGGTAAGAACTTGTAAGATATTGATATTTGCTTTACTGTGAGCACTTTACAACCACATCCTAGTAGTTCATAGGAACATTATTCTCGAATTTTGTTTCTTGTTTCTACTAATCATGACAGGTTCCGGAGATAGAAGTTCTTGGACGACGGACACATCTTCACCATCACGAGAGTTGGGACAACACACACAAGCGTATGGTCAGGTTATGTCTTTACCATCATTTGAGGCTAGATTTAATCCTGCTATTTATCTAGCTTGGGAGCTTGAATTAGAAGAAGTTTTTAGTCACCATGATTTTTACGAACTTGAGAGAGTACGAGCTACCACTAGAGCATTTACTGGTTTTGCTTACATTTGGTGGAGTGTACATTGTAAGAAAAACATTGATAACCAACCCACAACTTGGAAAGTTATGAAAGCTGTAATGAGATAACAATTTTTCCTCCTTACTATCGTCGTGAATTGCTTTGCAAATTGGAACAATTAAAACAAGGCAGTAACACTGTTCATGCTTACTACCAAGAGTTCAAATCTTATATGCATCATTGTGACATAGAAGAATCTGAGAATGATATAATGAATAGATTTTTTGATGGTTTGAACCATGATATTCAGCACGATTTCAGTATATTCCTCGTTGCATTACTGGTATGTATGTTCGTGCTTGTACCTTTGAGAGACGATTCTGAGGAGGATGCATTGGATGACTACAACACCTACTATTCTAGTTCATGCTCACCACCACCGCTTGGTTCCTCCACGGTGCACCTACTAGAGCAGCCACACCTCAATTGTGAGCACGACATCATCTCAAGAGTATGGTACATTGCCATCATCCGTACCTACATCAGCTACATCTTTGCAACAAGGTAACTGTAAAGGTATTGATGATATAACTTCACATGAGAATGATGCATGCCTAGTTAACTTGAATATATCATGTGTTGAGTTACCTGTTGATCTGAGCGCATCACCTATTTTAGAGAATCATGTTACTCTCATGAATGCGTCATGTGATCAAACAACTGAAATACCAACAATTTTGAGTGCACCCAATGAATTAACTATTGATGCAAAAGAAGCAATGTTTAATCATTTTGATATGACCTCTAATCTTAGTGATGATTCTGTGTCAAATGACATATTGCATGTTTGCTTATTTAAGCATGTTGTAGCATGTAAATTTGATGCAAGTAAGGTTTATTCACCAATGTTGGGATGGTTTAATGATGAACATTGTCAACCTTTTGAAATGAATAAGAGATTCACTTATATGTGCAAACTGAGTTGCAATATTTTCATGCCTTCTACTTCTTGTGATAATGTTTTGGCTTTAGATTTTATGAACTATGAAAGTTACTCATGTATACATGTGTCATATGTGCAAAAATCAAGGGAAGTAAAAATGGATGACATATACATATACAACATGTACACCTTGTCTCGTTTGTTAGCCACATTTCAGATTAAGCAACGCCGAGGACGGCTTTGTTTTCAAGAAGGGAGGATGATGAGGACATGGCTACCTTCGATACGCACCAAAAATATTGCATACATGTATATTTGTGAGGTGATTTCTAACGCAAACTATGCAATAATTTATTTATATCATCCTTGACAAAAATACTTCACAAACTTTTGTGCCATGTCTAGTTGCAGGTGTATGGGACATTTGTACAATCCACATATGAAGATAAGGGAGAAAGAGATGTTTACTTGCTATTCAAAAAGTTCTCTCACGTCACTTTTGGCCCAAGGGAAGATAGAGTCCAAGTCTCTCACGTTCTGGACTCAGATTTGGACTGCCAGACATACCTGACTCAAAACGTCAATAACTTTTTCATCCGGACTCCAAATTGGGTAATTCTTTTTTTGTTCGAAAATAGATTTCGTGCACCTTCAAACCCAATTGGATTCACCTTCAAATTCGTCCGGAGCGTTGAGTTATGGACGAAACAATCTGATGTTGCAGCAGAATCCGAGTCAAACTACAAGTCCAAAGGTGTTACGTCACCTCCGCTTGGGCCCATTGGCCTTGTACGACCTAGGGTTAGTTTTAGGCTGCCTTGGGACGTCCTACCACCTCCTTGGCCGCCACCCCTTGCTCCTATATAAGTAGATCCATCTAGTAGCTTTTTCCTTGCGATTTGTTTAGTTAAAGTTAGCCATTGCAACTTCGTACTTCGCTTTGTGTCCAACGACCAGACCAAGACCGCCACGGATCCCCACCTTTATCAATACTTCATATATACTGCAATATTCAGATTGCTTTATCATATTCTTGCTTGTTTTTCGATTGCTTGCAGGAATAGACCTTCGTGGTCAGGTTGATTGTGCTCCGGCGTGGTCAATAACCTCTCGGAGTTGGTTTAGCGATTGCTAAGGCGCAACCTCGTGCACGTTTGTAGTCGGATCGTCAAAGTCGTCTCCACCAAATCAATAGTTATCATCTCATCGAAAGATCAGGACACCCTCGCCTCTATCATATAAATGACAGCCAGCTTGGGTCTTTCTGCTCTGAAGGAGAAGCTGATCAACTCACCACCAGTAAGACGCATGCGGGCGAGGAAACAGGCCCATCCATCTCCTCCAATCTGCGACATATTGCGTCCTTTCTCGACCCTCATAGTGTACGCCCCCCAGGAGCCTCAAATGTCACAGTGTCTCCTGTCAGCTTCTTGAATTTCAACCTCACATTGCATGGGACGATCTATGTAAAAAAAGCAAACTGACACAATGCAGTAATGCCAACACTAAAAACAAAATAGTTGTTACAATTCACATAATTTCTTACCGCCGCACGACGAAAACTCGGCTAGAAGTAGATGTCGAACAGCTTGCTGGGCCAAGGTTGTCATGCACCTTGACTTGCACAGTCGACATGGTGGTGGTGGCGCCATTTTCCTAAAGCAATATGAGCAAAGGATTAACAATCCACTTCACAGGAAAGAAAAATAGTAGCATGTGATATTGTTGGTTCTTCTTCAGTTATATTTTCATAGTGGAACCCAATCCCAAAAAGTAAACAACAAGCTCTCAATTAAGTTACTAACACCTTCTATAATAGAACCAACAGCTACCAGGCAAATGCCAAATCAGCCAACAAGACTCAAAGCCAACAAGTTCTCAATTAGCTTACTAACACCTTCTAGAATAGAACCAACAGCTAGCAGGCAAATGCCAAATCTTGTTTATATATCGCCAATATCTCTAGATGAAGAGATTCTTCTGCGAGAAGCAATTTGACGGACAATTATAATCCTAAGATCTAGTAACATATAAGATGACAAGGTATCACCTACCAAAGCATTTCAGTGGCACCTATTGGCGAAAAAACTTTTCACAAATATCTACCAAGTCAGGGTACCACCTACCAAGACATTTCATCTAATTTGGCCCCTATTGCCTAAGATAATTGATTAAAAAAACAAGTGGCAAATTTAATTGGGATTAACTTAGCACTTGCAAACCAAATAATTGTATCAAACCCATCTAGCAGATCACGGTACCACATACCAAAGCATTTCAACTAAATTGGCACCTACATTTTGCCAAAAAAATAACTTATTATAGAAAACAAAAGCATCTAGTTATCCATATGAAATCCGTAAGCCCTCGTTGCATCTAGCTAGGGCAGCCCTCGGGGGGTGCTGACGAGGAGGGGGATGGCATGGTGACCTCGGTCGGGGGTGCTGACGAGGGGAAGGCCGGTGACTTTCCTACGAAAGGGGGCGACGACAGCGGTCGACGACGGGATCGAGGCCGGTCGGCCAAAGGCGCCCGGCCAGAGCTCGCGGGCGGCGACAGACTGGGCGGTGAGAGGGTGGAGGAGCAACGGAGGGGGGCGAGAGGGGGGAGGAGCATTACCTGCGGCGGCGGTGGCGGTAGCGCGCGGTGGCGGAGGAGAAGCCCTAACCGCAGCTGCCGGCGTCGGGCGAAGGGGGACGATTAAGAGATGAGCGTGTGTGGGGGCCCGGCCCGCATGTTTTCTTTTGCTGTAGTAGTAGCGTGGGAACAGGGAGCGCGCTACTACTAAGCCAAATATCAGTAGCGCGTTGTCCTGAAAAAACGCTACTAATAAGGCTAATCATGTAAAAAACATCAAAAATATACATTGGTCATCATTGATCTTTTTGTTTAGAATCTAAATAGTCAACATGAATCCTTAGTGTACCTGTATAGGCACAGGTGAAGATTCATATTGCAGCCACAAATCCTACGCATACAATTCAATGAAGACCAAGTGCTCGTGATAGTTTGAGAAGTAACATATTTAAGGTGGTAAACACCCTATTCGCTTAGCAGTATGGGACTAAACTTAATTAGTTGCAAGAGGGGATGATACTTAGCAGCATCGAGTGTTGGAGAAATGCGCTGCTACTAAGTACTTTAGCAGTAGCGCAACCGTGAGAAGGGCGCTACTACTATACCGAGCCTGGAGGCAATGCTCTGGCAATTATAGTAGCAGCGCTCTTTTCAACTAGCGCGCTACTGCTATTGGGCTGTTAGTAGCGCGGTCTACTGAAGCTCGCTACTGCTAATTAGCAGTAGAGCCTGTTTTTAAACAACGCTGCTGGTAAGATTTTGTGTATAAGGTTTTCCCTAGTAGTGAATAGCTAAGCATCTATGCATTTTGTTTGAATTGAATGGCATTTGGAAATTTCAGAGGCACCTGAGTTTTTATTTAAATTTGAATTCAAACTGGCATTTGAAATTTATTTCAAAAATCCATGACAAATACTTTGTTCAAAAGTATGAGAGGAGCTTACATGACACTCCAAAAATGTCAGATGAAACAATGCCAAAAGTTGGAATTCAAATTTGTTTTAATTGGAATTTTCAAAAATACGTTTTCATAAACGTTGGTTTTTGCCTCTTGAAAATATTTCACTATTTATGATTTATTCTTCTGAGAATTTTGATATGTATATGACCTATATAAAATTATTTTATTTCTTTCCCCTGCCTTATCTCAAAAAAAAGGGGCGCACCACGCGCCAGGCAAGCCACCCGAGCCACAGCCCACCAACGAGCCGCAGCCCACCAGCGCCCGAGCCAGCCTGCTCCATGCGCGCCGCCCCGAACCCTCTCCCCCTCGGTCGCCCGATCCCTCTCCCCTCTCCCTCTCTCTCCGGCGCCTTTCTGACATCTTCTCGTCGCCTAGGGACCACTGAAGCTGCCGCCTCGAGCATCACCGCCCATCACCGGAGCTGAAGCTCGTGGGACTCCGCACCGCCTCGCCCTCGTCGTCTCTGCCGTCCCCGAGCCACCTCGACGTCACCACCGCCTCCACCTCGATCCACCGCGTCACCCCGATGTCACCGTCGTCGCCCCGGACCACCGGAGCACCTCCGCCACCCACGCCCGAGCCCACCTCGCCGTCGACCACTGGTGTAAGCCGCCAACTCCCGTTCACCATCAGATCTCCCATCCGCGGTCTAGATTAGATCACGCGAAGGGTTAGGTTTATTGTTATTGGATCAATTTATTTTCCGGGTTAGTTCGTTTTGTTCTCGGTTTAGTTAGGTTAGATCGAACCGGTAGGTTTTCTTTTATTAAACGTACACGTTTAGTTATATAACGCCGGAGTGTAATATAGTTGCAAAATCGCACACCTTCGGCCCGGTAGTGCCTGTTTATTTTTTTGTTCTATTTTCGTTTCTCTTTTTAAAACATAAAGTTTCAATCTTGTAAAACCTGTTTCTCTTAGGTTATTAAATATTTTTAGTTGATTCTTTTTTCCTAGTTTTGAAATTTCCTAAAGTATCTGTATTATATAGTTTAGGCCATCTTTTAGTTTTTAATAATTGCTTTATATGAGTTTTAGTCAGATTAGTATTTCTGCTATAAAATGAGCTGGGATTAATTTTGTTTAGTGATTCTTTTTGCCACTGCTTTGTTTTCACATTGCCTAGCAGCAGGATTAATTTGATTATTTATAGATTTTATTAAAATTAGTTTTACACGAAAACAACTTTGTTTTAGTTTATTTCACTTTCTTGTTGTTTCCTGTTGTTTTAATAACTTTAAAATTTATTTTCAACTCTGTTGTAGTTTATTTCAGATTTGTTTCTGTAGTTTAAGAAGGTGAACTTTAATTTACAGAAAAAGAAAATGTTTTATTTTATTTTCTTACTAGTTTTGTTTTAATCATAAAAGGAGTTTTAAAATAGCTTTTAATGCGTTTCTTTTTGCATTAAATTTATTTGCTATTTTATTTTCTGTTATTTAATAAAAACCTTGTTTTAATTCTTTAAAGAAAGTTTTAATGGTAGAAAATTATTTATGTAGTTGGTTTCACTTATAGTAAAAAGTTGGCATTATTTTTATGACTTTCTTTGTTTTCTCCTTGGATTTCTTTGTGTGTACGATTGTGTGTTATTAAATTTTACTTGTTGCTGTAGTAGAAGTTGTATTATGGTATACTTATGTGTGCTATGTTTAACTCGATAGAATTTCCGGAGTGCGAGGCTTGTGTCTACGAAGCGTTAGAGTTTCAGCATCGTCAACAAGGCAAGTTCACTTTGATCATATATTTTCAATACCCACGTTTTATTGCATTAGTAGTTTTTTTCCCTGAATAGTAGGATATTGAGCATTGAACTTGAGGTAGTTACATGAGGTAGGAGAAACCATCACCCTGTTACCATTGCCTGGGAAGGGACGTTACTTCATATTAGCTACGTTTTAGTAGACGGGGTTTGGTTGGGAGATTCAGAAGTGTTGTGAGGTTAAATAATTCAAGACCTGCATGATGATCAAGAGTTCAAGATTTCAAGGACTCAATATACCTCTGGGTGGAATGGAAAGCATCTGGCAGCCTGATATCTATCATAGTTATGCTCGGAAATCCTGGTATCTACCTGTGATCATCCCGACGGAATGCCACCCAGGCTCAAAGAGATGGATGGACACTTCAAGGCCGGAAAGCTTACGTGTGCAACCGCAAGACATTATGGGCTCTACCTTCGTTAACCTTAGTCGAGACTCTGGTTGGTCAAATTGCTACCAGATGTAGACGAATGGTAGGATTGGATGAGCACTGACTTTCGGCCGGAGGATCGCTTTGGAAGACCATGTTTCGATTGTCCCGTCCTCAAACACCAGGCAGTGCGAGGACATAATAGGAGGGATCGAATCTTGTGGGTGAAGTGTATAAGACTCTACAGAGTAAAAATCTAATCTATTAGCCTTGTCCCCGGTTACGGACAACTTGAGCAACGGAGATGATACTATCAGCCAGTCTCAACACAATAAATTATAATGAGTGGGTTTATTAATACTTTTGGGCTATGAGAATTGGTTGGCGGAACCATCTTAGTAAAAACCAATATTTTGTAGTAATTTACAAGGAAGTCCTTTTGTTGTAGGAAAAAATTTGCCTTAGGCAAAAACTTAAACTTAGAGCCCCATAGCCAAAATTGCATATAGTGATAGCATCTTATTATTGTTTTCCTCTCTATGACTTGCCGGCATATTCAAAATGCTGACTCACACAGCTGCAATGTCTTATGTTGCAGAGGTTTATTCTGATCAGGAGTGAGGCTACGCTCTATGCTCGGTGATTGCCCTATGGAGTCGGATGAACTCGCTGTCGTCTATGCCTTCCGCAGTAGTTTATCTCATGAGTTGGCCTTTGGCGGAATTTATTCTATTGTAATAAAGACTCTATATGAGATTCGATGTAATAAAGCATGTGTGATTGCACTTTGATATATTCATTGATGTACTGTGTGTGCCAGCATGATCTTGGGATGGTACAGATACACAGAGACTTAACTGATTTCAGGTCGGGTCGCTACAGCGATGGTATTCAGAGCACACGCTGACCGTAGGATGTAACCCCTACGATCGGAAAGCCATAGGAAGAAATTATTTTATGTCTTTTTTCGTAATTCTTCCCTGTTCATTTCTGACTCCCTCCGATTTCAACATTCTAGATGGCCGTCAAGTTCATCCCAGTTCTGCTCCCGGAGTTCTGCCAGCCAGATGAGACGATGCTTTTCGGCAAGAAGCTGGTCCAGATCACCAAGGAATTGAAGATTGCTTTGCCTTCTATCACGGGACCCCTATGATGGCACTTCCAAGAGACTGTCGCTATAGGATTAAGGTGCACATACCAGGGAGGACGTTCGGAAGCTTCTCGACGCCCATTGACTTCAGGTTCACTGCTCCCACTTGGATCCTCGGGAGAGACATAGCAGTTCATAATGCACTTGGACACATTTAGGAGCAATACAGGGCCGAGCTCGTTGGATCAGACTACACCATGATTTCTCGCAGGAGTGTAGATGGAGAGATCATCCGCACCATAGATGATGACTCCGTTCGCTCATATGTCCAAGACTTGGAGGCCCACATCAGGACTCTAGAGATTCAGATGCGCAGGAGCTTGAAGACGGTCCATAAGTTGCAGCTTCGTGAAATTGATTTGGAGGATAAAGCACGTGAAGCCCACTATGAGCATGAGGATGAAGTCAAGGATTTTATGGAGAGAATCGAGAACTTGGAGAAATATGTTGCCACACTGGAGGAGAAGATGGACCAGGGAGAAGACCTCTTCCCGAGTGGAGATGATGGACCCCTTGTGAGCAATGACCAGGATTATGAAGAGAGCTCCACCGAAGGATGCAGCAAGAGGAGGCGCCGCACCAGAGGACGCCGCACCGGAATACGCAAGTATAATTGATGAAGAACATTTAATCGACCACCATGTTTTATTTTTATTTTTCATTGATCAATTAGGCCGTTATTTTCGATTAGTCATGATATTTTATAATCTGAGATTGAACTTTGTTTGAGATGAATAAATAAATGATTGGTGTGATTATGATTGTGCACTCATATGGGTAGTGCTATTTTCTCATTAGACCCTTGTTCTATTCTAATTTCTCATCCACTCCAAAAACACCAGATGCTTCTGAGACGTGACCCCGGTTTCACCTTCCCGCCGGAGCTCACCCAGCTGATCCAGCAGCAAAATACCTTGATGCAGATGCTCATCCAGAACCAAGGCAACAACAACAACAACAACAATCCACTGCCACCACCCCCTGTCGGCAACCTAACCCGTTTCCTAAGGCTGAATCTACCGGTGCTCTCTAGCAGCACCGAGCCGATTGTAGCTGATGATTGACACCGCAAGATCGGAAGGGAGCTAGCAACTGCTAGATGTACAGATGCTGAGAAGGTGTGTTTGGCCGCACACCAACTGGATGGACCCGCAGCCTCTTGGTGGGAGAACTATGCCACCACCTATCCCATCACCACCATCACGTGGAATTAGTTCCAGCAGGCTTTCCGCACCGCTCATGTCTTAGCTGGAGCCATGAGTCTAAAGAAGTGTGAGTTCCGCAACTTACGCCAGGGGAATCATACTGTGGGGAAGTACGTGGATGAGTTCATCCAGTTAGCTCGCTATGCCCTGGATGATGTGGCCACAGATGCCACAAAAGCAAGACAAGTTCCTCGAAGGACTCAATGATGAGTTGGGAATGCAGCTGATGGTGGCTACCTTCAATAACTACCAGGAGCTGGTAGACAAGGCCATCATCCTTGAAGGCAAGCAACAACAGATTGATAGCTGCAAGAGAAAGTATAGCCAGGGGAAGTACAACTCGGGAGCTCGGCAGAAGCCTCGCTACACCCCATACCCGGGAGGTCACACCCATCACACCCATGGAGGACATAACCAAGGAGGACATAACCATGGAGGGAATGGGAACAATCGCAACAACAACACCAACTTCAAGTCGGGAAATGGAGGCAATGTCAACCAGCACTGTCCCACTCCGGCTCAGAAGGATCTGAGTCATATCACCTGTTTCAAGTGCTAGAAGATAGGACACTATGCCACCGATTGTCCGGAGGCCAAGCGGGAAATGGAAACGGCAACGGCAACGGAAACTCAGCTACCAAGAAGCCCAATCCTTTTCCTCGTGCCCAGGTGAACCACATCGATGTGGAGGACGTCTATGATCAGCCAGACACTGTGGTTGGTAAGTTTTCATTGAGTTCACGTCCAGTGTTGGTACTGTTTGATTCTGGTGCAACGCATTCATTCATATCAAGGGTAGCTGTGGGAAAATATGGGTTGGCCACTAGAACCCTTAGAAGCCCTCTTCAGGTCACTTCCCCAGGAGGAGAGATGACGGCAGGCTTAGGCTGTCATTCGACCCTCAGCATCGAAAATCATGATTTTCCCGCAGACCTCATAGTATTGGAATCCTAGGGATTGGGCATGATCCTAGGCATGGATTGGTTGACCAAGTTTGAAGGAAACATCGACTGTGCCCGCAAGATGATTTTGCTCACCACCCCGGAGCAGAAGAGGATCAAGTATGTATCCAAGCACACACCAAAGAATACTCGGGTTAATTCCCTCACGGGAGTTGTTCAGAAGGAAGTGCAAGTAGTGCAAGATTTCCCCGATGTATTCCCAGAGGAATTGCCCGGAATGCCACCGGACAGAGAAATAGAATTTTGATTGAATTATTACCTGGCACAGCCCCAATATCCAAGAGAACTTATAGGATGCCCCCGAATGATTTGGAAGAGGTCAAGAAGCAGATCAAGGAATTATTGGAGAAAGGATATATTCGCCCAAGTTCGTCACCTTGGGGAGCCCCGGTTCTTTTGGTAGAGAAGAAGGATGGAACCCTGAGAATGGTTGTGAATTATTGTTCGTTGAACAACATGACCATCAAGAACAAGTACCCTCTAGGGATGGTTAATGATATGTTTGATCAGTTAGTTGGAGCCAAGGTATTCTCCAAGATTGATCTTTGATCTGGGTATCATCAGCTCAAGATTCGTGAGAAGGATATACCCAAAACAACCTTCACCACAAGGTATGGTTTATATGAGTATACAATCATGTCATTCGGATTGACTAATGCCCCTGCGTATTTCATGAGCATGATGAACAAGGTATTTATGGAATATCTGGACAAGTTATCGTGGTGTTCATCGATGACATATTGGTTTTCTCCAAGAGCGAGGAAGAGCACAAGGAACATTTGCGTCTAGTTCTGGAGAAAATCCGAGAACCTCAGTTATATGCCAAGTTCAGCAAATGTGAATTTTGGCTGAAGGAAGTCAGATTCCTCGGACATGTTATTTCAAGAGAAGGAATAGCAGTCGACCCCACCAAGGTTGAATTGGTCACCAAATGGCAGTCCCCCACCTCAGTCAAGGAGATTCGCAGTTTTCTCGGACTTGCAGGATATTATCAAAGATTTGTTGAGAATTTCTCCAAGATTGCTAAACCCATGATTGAGCTGTTGAAGAAGGAAAACAAGTACATTTGGACAAACGATTGTGAAGACAGTTTTTGGGAGTTGAAGAAACATTTGGTTACAACCCCAGTGCTAATTTTGCCAGACATACACAAGGATTACCAGGTGTATTGTGACGCTTCTCGTCAAGGACTCGGAGGAGTGCTCATGTAGGAAGGAAAAGTTGTATCTTATACCTCCAGATAGCTACGACCTCAGGAGATGAATTATGCCACACACAATTTGGAGTTAGCAGCCGTAGTGCACGCACTCAAGACCTGGAGACATTTCCTTGTCGGAAATAGTTGTGATGCTTACACGGATCATAAGAGCTTGAAGTATATTTTCACGTAACAGGAGTTGTACCTTAGGCAGAGGAGATGGCTTGAATTAATCAAGGACTATGACATGAGATTGCGTTATCACCCAGGGAAGTCAAACGTTGTAGTAGATGCCTTGAGCCGTAACTGCTATATGAACACCCTCGTAGCTGGAGGATTACCTCAGGAGTTAGCCGACGATATCAGAGAGCTCTGACTAGAGATAGTACCGAGAGGATTTGATGTAGGGCGGAACCCTACGTGGACGATCTTTCACGTTGGAGCGGATCCTACGGTGGATTACGAAGAACGAGCGGAAGAACACGAGGAAATCACGGGGAGGAACGAGGGAAAACACTCAACCAATAAGGAATCGGTCACACAAATGCTAGATCAAAGAACACAAAGGAAGATACATGATTCAAGGTCAACAAAGGACGATACAAACGGTAGCCGTTCTTCTCCGTGAGGAGGTCTTGATGATGGTCTTCTCCGCAAAGGGAGGTCTTGAATCCAAGGTGGATCGTCTCCGAAGAGGGGCCGCGGTCTCTCTCGTGGAGTAGATCCGGTATGGATGAGCGAAGTTTCATCTATGAGCTAAATCAACGCTTACCCTAACTAGGAGGAGGTGGAGGAGTATATATAGTCATGGGCCATGAAGGGGTAAGTGGTGGATACATGGACTCGGTCCAATACACTGTGCGCAGACAGGCGTCGGACGTCCGGAGGGTTCCGGTCGTCCGGAGGCTCGGGAAGGTCCGGACGTCCGGAGCTCTTCGGACATCCGTAGATTCGGCTCGGGTGCGCTTCGGTCGGACGTCCGGAGGGTTCCGGTCGTCCGGAGGCTCGGGTGGGCCCGGACGTCCGGAGTTCTTCAGATGTCCGCAGATTCGTTCGGTGGTCGCTGCACGGTCGTCCGGAGGGGCCCGGCCGTCCGGAGCTCGAGTCGTCGGACGTCCGGTCCTGGTCGGACGTCCGGCCGCTGTAGCTTCGGGCAGCTTCTTCTCTTGGTCTGTGTACTTGGTGTCCTCGCCATCTTGTCCATGGTCTTCCTCCTTGTTCCTGGTCATGCATAGCACATATATTTGAGGTAGTAACCATGTCTCACATGTGGGAAGTGAAGGTTCGGAGAGGAGCGAGTTCACCTTACATCCAATGGCGTTTGTTCGAGGTCTCGTCATATGTCCACTTGGGGCTTGGAGAGTAGTGGGAGTGTACATGGGGATGAACGTGGGATGCTCGCATCATCTCCCCTTGGGAAAGATCCGACCTCGGATCGTGATCCTCATCACCATGGAAACGGTTGTCGAGACGGACTTGTAGTTGGACGAAGTTGAAGACATGGAGCAATCCAAGTAGTCCAAGGTGTCGCCGGAGTGATAGACATGCAAAAAGAGCAAACACAAGCAACACTCGAAAATACAATGGTTAACGCACACAAAGTGTCCATCATGTAAGAATGAGTCCGTCCAAAGGAATTGTTGATGACAAGGCCTGAAATGCTTATCCGAATGATGTAAAATGACATGTAAAGCATTCATGAGAGAAAATTCATGCATTGGGCACACAAAGGTGTCGTGAATGTGATCAATGCAACCACGGTGCAAAATAATGTCATAGTGAGACGGTTTATCAATAGCATGAATATGGCAATGGATGCTCAATATGATTATGTTATCATGCAATTGATGGTAGGCAATATGATCACGATGTATGAATATGCCATCAAGAAAGATCACAACAAATTTGCTAAGAAAATGCACATGCTCATATATCATGGATGACATGGGAATAGGTGCAACAAGACAAGCATAATGTGAGTCAATCCATGCATGGGGTGCAAATTTGTCATGGGTGGTGTTGTACCATAGCTCGATGTCGTGGCACTCCTCAACTTGAAGGTCCATAGGGTCCATCTCCAATGTCGGTCCTCCATCCAATATATGTATCATGTAGACAAGAAGAAGGAAACAACAATGAAAGAATGACCCATCCAATATGTGTATTTGAGGATGGCTCAAAGGGAAGGAGGTCACCTTTAGGAGGTTCTCAAGGATGATGGAGTTGCGCATCTTGTATGCCTTCACATAAGCAAGTTGTCTCGTGATGTTACCGCCTTGTGAATCCTTCAAAATGAAAGAACATGACAAACACTCGGAAAAACAAATGAGGTTAGCGGAAGTGCAAAACCTAACATTCGTGTGGTAAAATACCCAACAAGTGTTCTCATCATTCATATCATAAGAAAATACAAGGGAGCGTTTCATAGTATGGAGGCATATGATGCAAGAACAACCAAATGCAATAGGCGCAATCAAACAAGCATGCATCACAAGTAATATGTCAAAGTCTCCAATATCAATAATCATAGTATGGTTGCACTCAATACAAGTGGATATGAGAGAGGCAACTAATGGACACAAGAGACAATGACCAAGATATATCATGTGAGAGGCATGAGCATATATGTCATCAACCCAAGAAAGCAAGTGATAGTGGAACATGGGTGATGCAACATAGCAAGCAATCATAGCGATCAAGTCAAGCAAGCTAGTAGTGCGAAGATGCAACATACTAGAAGGAATCATGGCAATCATGTCATATGTGCAAATAGTGGGCATGAATAATTCACATGGCATAGCACAAGCATGAAAGCAAGATATGAGAAAATTATCATCAATGTATTGGCGAGAGGCCGTATGTAAATAGCAATGGGACATCATGACTCTCCCAACACAACAATCAACAATAGCATGGGGCACATGATAATCATGGCAAAAGCAACAAGGATCTCCACCAAGCATGCAAATACACATAGGAGTAGCATAATGGTGAATCATGGGTATATGCAAGCAAGGGTCACAATTGCATGGCAAAGTCATAGAAGTAAGCATAACATGCAAAGTGAACATGATAGAGGCGAGGGTCCCGATCTTTCGATGAGATGATAACTATCGATTTGGTGGAGTCGACTTTGACGATCCGACTACAAACGTGCACGACGGTGTGCCTTAGCAATCGCTAAACCAATCTCCCGAGGTTACCGACAATGCGGAAGCACGATCACCGACCACGAAGGTCTATTCCTGCAAGCAATCGAAGAACGAGCAAGAATATGATAAAGCAATCTGAATATTGCGAATATATATGAAGTATTGATAATGGTGGGGATCCGTAAGCGGTCTTGGTGCAGTCGTTGGACACAAACGAAGTACACGAAGTTGCAATGGCTAACTTTTAACTAAACAAATCCCCAGGAAAAAGCTACTAGATGGATCTACTTATATAGGAGCAAGGGGTGGCGGCTAAGGAGCTGGGAGGACGTCCCAAGGCAGCCTAAAACTAACCCTAGGTCGTACAAGGCCAATGGGCCCAAGCGGAGGTGACGTAACACCTTTGGACTTGTAGTTTGACTCGGATTCTGCTGCAGCATCAGATTGTTTCGTCCATAACTCAACGCTCCGGACTGATTTTAAGGTGATTCCAATTGGGTTGGAAGATGCACGAAATCTATTTTCCAACAAAAAAAGAATCAACCAATTTGGAGTCCGTATGAAAAAGTTATTGACGTTTTGAGTCAGGTATGTCTGTGTAGTCCGAATCTGAGTCCGTAACGTGAGAGACTTGGACTCTATCTTCTCTTGGGCCAAAAGTGACGTGAGAGAACTTTTTTGAACAACAGGTAAACATCTCTTTCTCCCTTATCTTCATATGTGGATTGTACAAATGTCCCATACACCTGCAATTAGACATGGCACAAAAGTTTGTGAAGTATTTTTGTCTGGATGACATAAATAAATTATTGCATAGTTTGCATTAGAAATCACCTCACAAATATACATGTATGCAATATTTTTGGTCGTATCCAAGGTAATCATGTCCTCATCATCCTCCCTTCTTGAAAAGAAAGCCGTCCTCGGCGTTGCTTAGTCTGAAATATGGCTAACAAAAGAGACAAGGTGTACATGTTGTATATGTATATGTCATCCATTTTACTTCCCTTGATTTTTGAACGAATGACACATGAATAGATGAGTAACTTGCATAGTTTATAAAATCTAAAGTCAAAACATTATCACAAGAAGTAGAAGGCATGAAAATATTACAACTCAGTTTGCACATATAAGTGAAGCTCTTATTTATTTCAAAAGATTGACAATGTTCATCATTAAACCATCCCAACATTGGTGAATAAACCTTACTTGCATCAAGTTTACATGCTACAACATGCTAAAATAAGCAAACAAGCAAAAAGTCATACGACACGTAATCATCACCAAGATTAGAGGTCATATCAAAATGATTAAACATTGATTCTTTTGCATCAATAGTTAATTCAATGGGTGCACTCATAATTGTTGGTATTTCAGTTGTTTGATCACATGACGCATTCATGATAGTATCAAGATTCTCTAAAATAGGTGATGTGCTCAAATCACTAGTTAACTCAACACATGATGCATTCAAGTTAACTAGGGATGCATCATTCTTATGTGAAGTTATATCATTAATACCTTTACTGTTGCCTTGTCGCAAAGACGTAGCTGATGTAGGTACGGGCCTTGATAATGCACAAAACACTTGAGATGATGTCGCGCTCACAAACTGGGGTGGGGCTGCTCTAGTAGGTGCAACGGTGGAGGAACCAACTGACGATGGTGAGCATGAACTGGAATAGTAGTTGTTGTAGTCACCCAATGCATCCTCCTGTAGCTGTCTCTCAAAGGTACAAGCGCGAACATACATACCAATAATGGAACGAGGAATATAGTGAAATCTTGCACGGATATCATGCTTCAAACCACCAAAAAATCTATTCATTGTATCATCCTCAGATTCTTCTATGTCACAATGATGCATATAAGATTTGAACTCTTTGTAGTAAGCATGAACAGTGTTACTGCCTTGTTTTAATTGTTCAAATTTGCGAAGCAATTCACGACGATAGTAAGGAGGAAAAATTGTTGTCTCATTACAGCTTTCAAAACTTTCCAAGTTGTGGGTTGGTTATCAATGTTTTTCTTACAATGTACACTCCACCAAATGTAAGCAAAACCAGTAAATGCTCTAGTGGTAGCTCGTACTCTCTCAAGTTCAGAAAAATCATGGTGACTAAAAACTTCTTCTAATTCAAGCTCCCAAGCTAGATAAATAGCAGGATTAAATCTACCTTCAAATGATGGTAAAGACATAAACTGACCATGTGCTTGTGTGTGTTGTCCCAACTCTCGTGATGGTGGAGATGTGTCCGTCATCCAAGAACTTCTATCTCCGGAACCTGTCATGATTAGTAGAAACAAGAAACAAAATTCGAGAATAATGTTCCTATGAACTACTAGGATGTGGTGGTAAAAGCGCTCACAAGATAGCAAATATCAATATCTTACAAGTTCTTACCATGCGGCGGTGGTGACAGGCAACCAGCGGTGTCAAGTAACTCAAGATTGTGTAAAGCGATTGCCGAGGAACGACGTATACACAATGTAGAAATATGTGGAGCTGGGTTGGCTATATATGGTAGCAATTTTTTAGCAATAATCAATTCAAAGATGCAATGTTGAATAAACGCTCAACGACGGTCAGGTCCGGTCCTAGGCTAGACCGGACTAGAGACGCGAGCCTAGAACACTAATGAGGTCACGGCGTAGCACAACTTGCATCAATGAAGGATACTAAGTAGCTCTGGACAGCAAGATATAAGTGAAGATCACAACGGCAGTGAAGATAATGATGAAAAACAACTGCCAAGCAGGATATACAACAACTCTCTCTCCAATTTTCCTCTTGCAATCTATGTCACTTGATAGAGGCGAGGGTCCCGATCTTTCGATGAGATGATAACTATCGATTTGGTGGAGTCGACTTTGACGATCCGACTACAAACGTGCACGACGGTGTGCCTTAGCAATCGCTAAACCAATCTCCTGAGGTTACTGACAATGCCTAAGCACGATCACCGACCACGAAGGTCTATTCCTGCAAGCAATCGAAGAACGAGCAAGAATATGATAAAGCAATCTGAATATTGCGAATATATATGAAGTATTGATAATGGTGGGGATCCGTAAGCGGTATTGGTCTGGTCGTTGGACACAAACGAAGTACTGCGAAGTTGCAATGGCTAACTTTTAACTAAACAAATCCCCAGGAAAAAGCTACTAGATGGATCTACTTATATAGGAGCAAGGGGTGGCGGCTAAGGAGCTGGGAGGACGTCCCAAGGCAGCCTAAAACTAACCCTAGGTCGTACAAGGCCAATGGGCCCAAGCGGAGGTGACGTAACACCTTTGGACTTGTAGTTTGACTCGGATTCTGCTGCAGCATCAGATTGTTTCGTCCATAACTCAACGCTCCGGACTGATTTTAAGGTGATTCCAATTGGGTTGGAAGATGCACGAAATCTATTTTCCAACAAAAAAAGAATCAACCAATTTGGAGTCCGTATGAAAAAGTTATTGACGCTTTTGAGTCAGGTATGTCTGCAGCAGTCCGAATCTGAGTCCGTAACGTGAGAGACTTGGACTCTATCTTCTCTTGGGCCAAAAGTGACGTGAGAGAACTTTTGAACAGCAGGTAAACATCTCTTTCTCCCTTATCTTCATATGTGGATTGTACAAATGTCCCATACACCTGCAATTAGACATGGCACAAAAGTTTGTGAAGTATTTTTGTCCTGGATGACATAAATAAATTATTGCATAGTTTGCATTAGAAATCACCTCACAAATATACATGTATGCAATATTTTTGGTCGTATCCAAGGTAATCATGTCCTCATCAGAACACGATAGAATGGGCATAAGGTAACAAGTGGTAAATAGCCCAAAGCCGTGTAAGAGCCAAGTAGAAGAGATGCGCGTAGTCGTTGCGCAAAAGGAATGGTGGGAATGAAAGTCCACGTGATCCCAAGTCATCGTTGCTCTCAAGAGCTCGTTTAAATCAACTCATGGGATTGAGATGTTGACGAGTGTATGTGGGTACCTACACAAAACAAAGACAAAGAGAAAATTGTGTGTGCGTGGTAGATGTACACATCATCCATCATGATGCATACGTGCATGTGTCGGTTAGCACAAAATAGCCAATGCTCAAATAAATGAGATGCGTGATATAGAAACATGTCATCCATCATGATAGGTTTGTTATTATGTATGGCATGATGGAGACTCAAATTGTGCAATGCATCATGAGAAATATCTAGAGCATTGTTATTCATGTAATGCATATGGTTCAAGCAATTATGGGAATCATGCAAAGTATGAAATGCATCAAGATCTCCTAATATGTATGAGGAAACTATGGGGTCTCCTCATGAGCATTAATGGAAACATCACATGGAGAATATTGACAACATCCAAAACAATGCATATTTGGAACAATGTGATCATGGCATGGAATAGTAGACGAATTGCAAAAGGAAGTAGTGCAATATCATCACAAGAGAAGCAAAAGCCAATGACCATCATCTCGTCATCTATGCCATAAGTGCAAATGGGATTTATTTTAATGGGGCATGCATAGTTACTATGTTGAGATTGAAATGAGGCAATATGGGAGATCTCACTCATAGCATATGACAAGTTCAATGGATTGTCAAACATAATGTGACCAATAGAATTTTCACATGATATCCTATGAAGCATAGCATCACAACTAGGCAGCTCAACATGCTCATCATCATATTCATCATAAATAGGTAAGTCAAGGCATGAAGAAGTTTTACTAGCATGAAGCATGGTAATAGGTGGGTCAACATCATGGGAGCAATCGATGGCAAGAGAGTCCACTAGTGGGACAAGAGAAGCACCATCACCTATGTTACCTTTGGAAGGTCGCTCATGAGTTGTAGGTGAGGTGTTGAAGATCGTCGTTGTCATCTTCATCTTGATGGAACCATGTGGGGGTGCATCATCATCCACCATGGCCATCGTCGCTCCAATGGAGGAATAGACTCACAAAGATAGGCATGTCGTCATGTAGGAGACCTAGCACCAAAGAAGAAAACACACTAGGAGTAGAGGTTAAGTCGTTAGAAATCATAGTGGCCTCATGTGTCGTGGTCAACTACCTCACTCACTAAGTGTTGTGGCTCACTCACTCCCTCAAGGATGCTCTCCCTCGTATGGTGGGTGGAGTCACTCATGTCACTCATGGGGTAGTGGCTCTCCTCACATGGCAATTGGGGCATCTCGACATATGTGGGTGCCGGAGAGATGTAGGTGCAAATGTCTCCATGCACGGTCGCGTAGCTTGACTCGGAGGAGGAGTCCAATGTTGGCGCCTGTCTTCATGTTGTTGAAGAGGTTCGCTCTCGCCGTGGTGGTCAAGGGGATGGCCTCGGCCGACCGCCTTGTCACCGCCTTTGGTGTTGGAGGCCCATATGATGTGGCACCTCATAGCTCGCCTCCATGACCGAAGGGAGTTTCCCATGCTCGGCCATCTTCCTTGAGGGGCTTCAAGATGGAAGTGTCGCCTCGCTTGTCGGTGGTCGCCTTGGACTTGATGAAGTCGATGTAGGCGTACCTGCGTGGGAAGTGGCGAAGATGCCAGACGTCCAAAGGCGAAGATGTTTTGAGAACACTTGGCGAAGATGCCAAGTGGTTGATGTAGCCAGAAGGCGTCGTCTTGGTGGTGGTCGCCTCGCGGTCTTCTCTTGTGCTTATGAAGCTTCGACTTGGTGTGAAGTAGGGCTTGTTGGGACTTGTGCATTTGCGCCAGGAGCATCTTCATGATGATGATGTCGTTGTAGATGTGGTTTGTCGTAAATCGTGCACATGATGCTTGAGGTGACTTGCCCTTCATGACGATATTGATCACTTAACGTGATGGTGGTCGCCATGTAGATGTGGACGAGGACGATTTGCACTTGCATCTTTTTCAAGGCCCCAAGACTTGTGGCTTGAATGTCGCCGCCTTTGAAGATGACGAAGGGAAGAAGACTTGATCAAGGCCGAATCTCCTCCATCCTTGCATCTTGCTCCTCTTTATGTGCGGCAAGCTTCTTGTCGAAGTAGTCCCTTCTCCTTGCTTCGGAGTGATGAATGTCGATGGAGATGTTCTCGATGCGCCTCGCAATCTTGATTGTGTGCCTTGCACTTGTCGTTGTAGATCAAAGAGAGACGCTTTGGTGATGTAGTTGTTCACGCCGTCGTTGTTGTCGAAGACCGGAGATGAAATGCCTTGCCTATCCATCACAAGACTCGAGCAAATATGAGTGGGAGAAAGAGAAGAACTTATACCAATGTTCCTTGACCGATGTTGACAATGAATCAAGTTCACTCAAATGCGGACAATGAAATAGCACTATTGGTACCAATCCTTGTCGGTTCTCACACCTACACAAGTAAAGCTTATGGAGGAGCTCGGTGAGGATAGTGGCACCAAAATTTAATGCAAAATGTTAGCAAGAGTCAATAATGTTGAAAGAGATTCACAAATTCGCAAGCGAAACAAATGGACCAATAGCAAAGAATGGCACACAGAAACACACACACGGATAGATAAATGGGGTCGTGCAACCAAGGAATGAGCACAAAATGTGGAATCCACGGAAAACTTCGTGTTGCACAACTCAAGAGAGACGCTAGCACGATTGCTCAATAGGCGGATACGACACTTGTGCACAACCTATAAGATGCAAAATGGATAAACTTCTATCCCAAGTATGCTATGTATGTATGGTTCGGTGTTTCTCTCAAGATGATCCAAGATGATCGGATATGACAATCTTATATGCAATGTGGTATGATGCTATGGCACTTGCTTACAAGCTTCTTTTCTCTCTTTCTTTTGCTTAAAAGCTTTATTCTCTTTTTTTTGTATGGCCACTTTGCACAATGCACAAACCAAGATAGCAATTGTGTATATGCGGGAACAAACTTGGGACACAATGGATGATATGATACCAATATGATATGGTATGGTATGTAATGGAAGGTATGATCACAAATGTGCACAAGTAACGTTGCAGGCAATACTCAAATGGCTAGTCTCGATAGGCAAGTAACGCAAAAGTAAGGCTAGGGGTTAACAATGCAAAAGCAAGGGAATATACAATGGAGGGATACCACGATACCAAGATGATATGGAGGTTACCGTCCGGCGATGATGAGTAGCGGTGTTCTTGATGTAGATACCAAGATGATGGAGACTCGTCCCTAAGTAGCGAAATACCTTAGGAAACGGAAAACCGCGAACTCAAAATCTCAAACGTCAAATGTCAAAATGGTGGTAGCGGGAATGCGGTGGTGGTTTGCACTTGGCAATGCGGAAGTGGAATGATGGGCTATACACGTGTCGGAGTTGAAATTGCCGTCCCTAAGTAGTCAAACACCTTAGGAGACTCGAATCACAACTCGAAAAAGCTCAATCAACAATTGGGTTAAGTTGGGGGTGGTTGAAGTGTATGGTGGGCAAGGTTATGTGGAAGTGGTGGTGGTGGTTGATGAAGAAGCAATCGTCCCTAAGTAGCCAAACACCTTAGGAGACTCAAATCACTACTCAAGCAACCACTAATGCTATGGGGAAGAAAATTGGTTAGAAGGCGGAAGTCGGTGGTGGTTATGCGGAGGATGTGGCGGAAGCCCTAGGCAAAGATGCCAAAGTTCACAAAATTTGATGGAGTCAAATGATTCTGGTGGTATTTTTGTTGGAAGGGGGATGTCAAGAGCTTTTCAACGAGCTAAAGAACGTCAAAATCGGAGTTTGGATGAATTAGTTATGGACAAAACAAAAATCAGCCGAAGTCTGAAACTACAGGTTACGGACGTCCGGAAAAGGTCGGATGTCCGGGCGCCGGACGTCCGGAAAAGTCGGAATCCGTAAATTCGGTGCGGGTTAGGGGTTCCGTCGTCCGGAAAAGGTCGGACGTCCGAGGCGTTCTGGGGCTCGGACGTCAAGTAAAGCGTCGGTCGTCCGGTGGGTCGGGTCAACGCGAGATGCGAAGTTTCGGACGCGATTTTGGGCGGAATTTGGGGATTTTGGGGTCAAAATTGAGGAGATTTTGTGGATGGAAAGTGGGGAAACTTGGGGAGATGCTAGATCCACTCGAAACCAAGCAAATCCATGGATCAAAATCAACAAAACATCATCAAAACTAACAAATCACAAAAAATTTGGGGCTATTTTTGGTGGGGATTTTCAAAATTGGGGAAGAACACAACAAAATCAAGCTAGAAAACACGGGGTAGGCGCTCCAAAAACGTGATCAACCTTGCTCTGATCCATAGATGATGTAGGGCGGAACCCTACGTGGACGATCTTTCACGTTGGAGCGGATCCTACGGTGGATTACGAAGAACGAGCGGAAGAACACGAGGAAATCACGGGGAGGAACGAGGGAAAACACTCAACCAACAAGGAATCGGTCACACAAATGCTAGATCAAAGAACACACAGGGAGATACATGATTCAAGGTCAACAAAGGACGATACAAACGGTAGCCGTTCTTCTCCGTGAGGAGGTCTTGATGATGGTCTTCTCCGCAAAGGGAGGTCTTGAATCCAAGGTGGGTCGTCTCCGAAGAGGGGCCGCGGTCTCTCTCGTGGAGTAGATCCGGTATGGATGAGCGAAGCTCTATCTATGAGCTAAATCAACGCTTACCCTAACTAGGAGGAGGTGGAGGAGTATATATAGTCATGGGCCGCGAAGGGGTAAGTGGAGGATACATGGACTCGGTCCAATACACTTGGCGCAGACAAAGGCTTGACGTCCAGAGGGTTCCGGCCGTCCGGAGGCTCGGGAAGGTCCGGACGTCCGGTCTCTTCGGACATCCGTAGATTCGGCTGGTGCGCTTCGGTCGGACGTCCGGAGGGGGCCGGTCGTCGGGAGGCTCAAGGGGTCCCGGACGTCCGGAGTTCTTCGGATGTCCGCAGATTCGTTCGGTGGTCGCTGCACGGTCGTCGGAGGGGCCCGGCCGTCCGAGCTCGGAGTCGTCGGACGTCCGGTCCCGGTCGGACGTCCGCCGCCAGAAGCTTCGGGCAGCTTCTTCTCTTGGTCTGTGTACTTGGTGTCCTCGCCATCTTGTCCATGGTCTTCCTCCTTGTTCCTGGTCATGCATAGCACATATATTTGAGGTAGTAACCATGTCTCACATGTGGGAAGTGAAGGTTCGGAGAGGAGCGAGTTCACCTTCTGTCCAATGGCGTTTGTTCGAGGTCTCGTCATATGTCCACTTGGGGCTTGGAGAGTAGTGGGAGTGTACATGGGGATGAACGTGGGATGCTCCGCATCAGGATTTGTCGCCACCTTGGATATTTAATCCACTTTGACAGAAAGAATCCAAGAAGCCCAGAAGACGGACAAGGAAATTGCGGAGATAAAGGAAATGATGAGTAACGAAAAGGCTAAGGTTTTCGTAAGGATGAGCATGGAACTAATCGTATCTATGTGCCCAATGACCCAGAGATCAGGAAGTTAATTCTTTAGAAGGCCCATGATTCACCATACTCGATTCACCCAGGCAACACCAAGATGTATCTGGACTTGAAGGGAAGTTTCTGGTGGACAGGTATGAAGAAGGATATTGCCGAGTACATAGCAGTATGCGATGTTTGTCAGCGAGTAAAGGCGGAACATCAGAAACCAGCAGGGTTACTCCAACCTCTGCCGATACCCGAGTGGAAAAGGGAAATACTTGGAATGGATTTTATCACGGGATTACCCAAGACTCATTCACGTTATGATTCTATCTGGGTAGTAGTTGATCGCTTGACCAAGGTAGCTCATTTCATTCCCGTGAAGACCACATGTACCAGCGGTAAGTTAGCCAAGATATACATGACCAGGATCGTATGTCCGCACGGAGTTCCGAGGAGTATTGTGTCAGATAGAGGGACACAATTTACCTCAAAATTTTGGAATCAGTTGCATGAAACTTTGGGTACGAGGCTGGAGTTTAGTACAACTTTTCATCCACAGACAGATGGACAGACCGAGAGAGTCAATCAGATTCTGGAGGACATGTTGAGAGCCTGTGCGCTAGACTATGGATCTAGCTGGGATGACAATCTGCCATACGCAGAGTTCTCGTACAACAACAGCTATCAGACCAGTCTGAACATGGCCCCTTTTGAAGCTCTATACGGAAGGAGGTGCAGAACACCATTGTTGTGGGATGGTGTTGGAGACCAAAACTTTTTGGTCCCGATCTTATCAGGGACTCCGAAGTGAAGGTCAAGCTGATTCGAGATGGACTTAAGATAGCTCTGTTGAGACAGAAGAGTTATGCCGACAGTAAATGCATGGAGATAACGTACGTAGTTGGAGACCGAGCATATCTCCGTGTGTCTCCACTTCGAGGAATTAAGAGGTTTGGTGTTAAAGGAAAGTTAGCACCCAGGTTCATTGGCCCATACATAGTCCTCGAATGTAGAGGAGAAGTTGCATAGAAGCTGGAATTGCCGGAAGGATTGTCAGGAGTTCATGATGTCTTTCACGTTTCCCAGCTGAAGAAATCCCATGCTGAGATGGTCGATATTCCTTTGAGAGACACAGTGCCCCTAGAGGCCATACAACTTGACAGTGATCTGACTTATCAGGAGAAACCCGTCAGAATTCTCGAGACTGCAAACAGAGTTACCCGCAGCAAGATCATCAAGTTCAGCAAGGTTATGTGGAGCCACCAGACCAAGGAGGAAGCCACGTGGGAGCGAGAAAAAGATCTCCGTCGAGACCACCCGCACGTATTTCTAACCAACCCAAATCTCGAGGGCGAGATTCATCTTAAGGTGGCTAGGTTTGTAACATCCCAAATTTTCAATTTCGAATGTTTTACAGTTAATAGCTAAGCATCTATGCATTTTGTTTGAATTGAGTGGCATTTAGAAATTTCAGAGGCACTTGAGTTTTTATTTGAATTTGAATTCAAACTGGCATTTGAAATTTATTTCAAAAATCCCTAACAAATACTTTGTTCAATAGAATGAGAGGAGCTAACATTACACTCCAAAAATGTCAGATGAAAACAATGCCAAAAGATGGAATTCAAAATTGTTTTAATTGGAATTTTCAAAAAATATGTTTCCATAAACTTTGGTTTTTGCCTCTGAAAAATAGTTCACTATATATGATTTATTCTTCTGAGAATTTTGATATGTATATGTCCTATATAAAATTATTTTATTTCTCAATTTTATTTCTTTTCCCCTGCCTTATCTCAAAAAAAAGGAGCGCACCAGGCGCCAGGGCAGCTGCCCGAGCCACGGCCCACCAAATGAGCCGCAGCCCACTCAAATACCGAGCCGGGCGGTTCCACGCTAGCGCCGTCAACCCTCTCCCCTCGCCTCGATCCTTCTCCCCTCTCCCTCTCTCTCCCGCACCTTTCTGACATCTTCTCGTCGCCTAGGGACCATCGAAGACGCCGCCTCGAGCATTGTCGCCCGTCACCAGAGCTGAAGCTCGCGGGACTCTGCACGGCCTCGCTCTCATCGTCTCCGCCATCCCCGAGCCACCTCGACGTCACCACTGCCTCCACCTCAAGATTTCAAGCACTCAATATACCTCTAGGTGGAATGGAAAGCATTTGGCAGCCTGATGTCTATCATGGTTATGCCCTGGAATCTTGGTATCTACCTGTGATCATCCCGACGGAATGCCACCCAAGCTCAAAGAGATGGATGGATACTTCAAGGCCGGAAAGCTTACGTGTGCAACTGCAAGCCATTATGGGCTCTGGCTTGGTTGACCTTAGTCGAGACTCTGGTTGGTCATATTGCTAGCAGATGTAGACGAACGGTAGGATTGGATGAGCACTGACTTTCGGCCAGAGGATCGCTTTGGAAGACCATGTTTCGATTGTCCCGTCCTCAAACACCAAGCAGTGCGAGGACATAACAGGAGGGATCGAATCTTGCGGGTAAAGTGTACACGACTCTGCAGAGTAACAATCTAATCGATTAGCCGTGTCCCCAGTTACGGACAACTTGAGCACCGGAGATGATACTATCAGCCAGTCTCAACACAATAAATTATAATGAGTGGGTTTATTAGTAATTTTGGGCTATGAGAATTGGTTGGCGGAACCATCTCAATAACTACCAATATTTTATAGTAATTTACAAGCAAGTCCTTTTGTTGTAGGGAAAAATTTGCTTTACGCAAAAACTTAAACTTAGAGCCCCACAGCCAAAATTGCATATAGTGATGGCATCTTATTATTGTTTTCCTCTCTGTGACTTGCCGGCATATTCAAAATGCTGACCTACACGGCTGCAACGTCTTATGTTGCAGAGGATCATTCCGACCAGGAGTGAGGCTACGCTCTACGCTCGGTGATTGCCCTATGGAGTCGGATGGACTCGGTGTCGTCTACGCCTTCCGCGGTAGTTTATCTCATGAGTTGGCCTTCGGCCGAATTTATTCTATTGTAATAAAGACTCTATATGAGATTCGATGTAATAAAGCATGTGTGATTGCACTTTGATATATTCATTGATGTACTGTGTGTGCCAGCATGAGCTTGGGATGGTACAGATACACAGAGACTTGACCGATTTTGGGTCGGGTCGCTACATCATCGCCATGGTCATCACCATCGATCCTCTCATCGAGATGGGGTCAATCTCCATCAACATCTTCACCAGCACCATCTCCTCTCAAACCCTAGTTCATCTCTTGTATTCGATCTTGGTCCCAAAACCTCAGATTGGTACCTGTGGGTTGCTAGTAGTGTTGATTACTCCTTGTAGTTGATGCTAGTTGGTTTATCCGGTGGAAGATTATATTTTTAGATCCTTAATTGTAATTAGAACTCCTCTGATCTTGATCATAAATATGTTTTGTAAGTAGTTACGTTTGTTCCCGAGGACATGGGAAAAGTCTTGTTATAAGTAATCATGTGAATTTGGTATTCGTTCGATATTTCGATTAGATGTATGTTGTCTCTCCTCTAGTGGTGTTATGTGAATGTCGACTACATGACACTTCACCATTATTTGGGCCTAAGGGAAGACATTGGGAAGTAATAAGTAGATGATGGGTTGCTAGACTGACAGACGCTTAAACCCTAGTTTATGCCTTGCTTCGTAAGGGGCTGATTTGGATCCATATGTTTCATGCTATGGTTAGGTTTACCTTAATTCTTCTTTCGTAGTTGCAGATGCTTTCGAGTGGGGGCTTGTTCAAGGAATGGCAGCACCCAAGCACCGGTCCACCCACATATCAAATTATCAAAGTAACGAATGCGAACCATATGAGCATGATGAAAACCAACTTGACAACAATTCCCATATGTCCTCGGGAGCGCTTTGCTTTATATAACAGTTCCTCCAGGCTTGTCCTTTGCTACAAAAAGGATTGGGACACCTTGCTACACCTTAGCTACTTTATTTACTTGTTACCTGTTATGATTTATCTTATCACAAAACTATCTGTTACCGATAATTTTAGTGCTTGCAGAGAATACCTTGCTGAAAACCACTTATCATTTCCTTCTGCTCCTCGTTGGGTTCGACACTCTTACTTATCAAAAGGAGTATGATAGATCCCCTATACTTGTGGGTCATCAAGACTCTTTTCTGGCGCCGTTGCTGGGGAGTGAAGTGCCTTTGGTAAGTGGAATTTGGTAAGGAAACATTTATATAGTTTGCTGGAATTTACTGTCACTTGTTACTATGGAAAATAATCCTTTAAGGGGCTTGTTTGGGGTATCTTCACCTCGACTGGAAGGACAAAGAGTTGCTCCTCAACCTATTGCACCTACTGAAAATATTTATTATGAAATTCCTTCGGGTATGATAGACAAATTGCTAGCTAATCCTTATGCAGGAGATGGAACATTACTTCCTGATATGCACCTAATCTATGTGGATGAAGTTTGTGGATTATTTAAGCTTGCAGGTATGCCCAAGGATGTGGTCAAGAAGAAATTCTTCCCGTTATCTTTGAAAGGAAAGGCATTTACATGGTATAGGCTATTGGATGATATTGGATCATGGAACTACAATCGATTAAAATTGGAATTTCATCAGAAGTTTTATCCTATGCATCTGGTTCATCGTGATCGGAATTATATATATAATTTTTGGCCTCGTGAAGGAGAAAGTATCGCTCAAGCTTGGGGGAGGCTTAAGTCAATGTTATATTCATGCCCAATCATGCGCTCTCAAGAGAAATTATTATTCAAAAAATTTATGCTCGACTTTCTCATAATGATTGATCCATGCTCGATACTTCTTGTACGGGTTCCTATATGAAGAAACACATTGAATTCCAATGGGATTTATTGGAAAGAATTAAACGCAACTCCGAAGATTGGGAACTCGACGGAGGTAAGGAATCAGGTATAAACCTTAAGTTTTATTGTGTTAGATCTTTTATGGATACCGATGCTTTTCGTGATTTTAGCACTAAATGTGGACTTGACTCTGAGATAGTAGCTTATTTTTGTGAACCTTTTGCTACTCATGTTGATCTCCCTAAGGAGAAGTGGTTTAAATACCATCCTCCCATTGAAGTTAAAGTAGTAGAACCTATTAAAGTTGAAGAAGAAACTATTACTTATCATGTTGATCCTATTGTCCCTACTGCTTATATCGAGAAACCACCATTCCCTGTTAGAATAAAGGATCATGCTAAAGCTTCAACTGTGGTCAACAAAAGTAATATTAGAACACCCAAACCCTCTGAGCAAATTAAAGTTGAACCTAGTATTGATATGGTTAAAGATCTCTTGGTTGATAATGTTGATGGGCATGTTATTTATTTGTGTGATGAAGCTGCTAGAATTGGTAAACGCGATATGAAAGATAAACATAGACCTGTTGTTGGCATGCCTGTTGTTTCTGTTAAAATAGGAGATCACTATTATCATGGCCTATGTGATGTGGGTGCTAGTGTTAGTGCAATTCCTTATACCTTGTACAAAGAAATTATGAATGATATTGCACCTGTTGAGATAGAAGATATTGATGTTACTATTAAGCTTGCTAATAGAGATACTATATCACTAATTGGGATTTTTAGAGATGTTGAAGTCCTGTATGGGAAGATAAAATATCCTACTGATTTTCTTGTTCTTGCTTCCCCACGAGATAACTTTTGTCCCATTATATTTGGTAGACCTTTCTTGAATACCGTTGATGCTAAGATAGACTGCGAGAAAGATATTGTTACTGTTGGTTTGGGGGATATGTCTCATGATTTTAATTTCTCTAAATTTCATAGACAACGCCATGATAAAGAATTGCCTAGCAAGGATGAAATTATTGCTCTTGCTTCTATTATCGTGCCTCCTAATGATCCTTTAGAACAATATTTGCTAGACCATGAAAATGATATGTTTATGAATGAAAGAAGGGAAATAGATGAAGTATTCTTTAATCAAGGACCTATTTTGAAACACAATTTTCCTGTTGAAATACTTGGAGATCCTCCTCCACCTAAGGGTGATCCCGTGTTTGAGCTTAAACAATTACCTGATACTCTGAAATATGCTTATCTTGATGAAAAGAAGATATATCCTGTTATTATTAGTGCTAATCTTTCAGAGGATGAAGAAAAGAAATTATTGAAAACACTGAAGAAGCACCGTGGCGCTGTTGGATATACTCTCGATGATCTTAAAGGCATTAGTCCCACTCTATGTCAGCACAAAATTAAATTTGAGAAAGATGCTAAACCGGTTGTTGATCATCAACGACGGTTAAATCCTAAGATGAAAGAAGTAGTAAGAAATGAAATACTAAAGCTTCTGGAGGCAGGTATAATTTATCCTATTGCTGATAGTCAATGGGTAAGTCATGTTCATTGTGTCCCTAAGAAAGGAGGTATCAGTGTTGTTCCTAATGATAAGAATGAACTGATTCCTCAAAGAATTGTTACAGGTTATAGAATGGTAATTGATTTTCGCAAATTAAAGAAAGCTACAAGAAAAGGTCATTACCCTCTACCTTTTATTGATCAAATGCTAGGAAGATTATCCAAGCATACACATTTTTGCTTTCTAGATGGTTATTCTAGTTTCTTTCAAATACCTGTGTCAAAAGATGATCAAGAGAAAACCACTTTTACTTGCCCTTTCGGTACCTTTGCTTATAGACGTATGCCTTTTGGTTTATGCAATGACATGCTACCTTTCAAAGATGTATGACTGCTATATTCTCTGATTTATGTGAAAAGATTGCTGAGGTTTTCATTGATGATTTCTTAGTTTACGGAACTTCTTTTGATGATTTCTTAAGCAACCTTGACTGAGTTTTGCAGAGATGTGAAGAAACTAATCTTGTATTGAATTGGGAGAAGTGTCACTTTATGGTTAATGAAGGTATTGTCTTGGGGCATAAAATTTCTGAAAGGGGTATTGAAGTTGATGAAGCTAAAGTAGATGCTCTTGAAAAGATGTCGTGTATAAGAAGTTTCCTTGGTCATGCTGATTTCTATAGGAGGTTTATTAAAGACTTCTCTAAAATTTCTAGGCCTCTCACTAATCGCCATCGTCATCACCATCGATCCTCTCATCGAGAGGGGGTCAATCTCTATAACATCTTCACCAGCACCATCTCCTCTCAAACCCTAGTTCATCTCTTGTATTCGATCTTTGTCCCAAAACCTCAGATTGGTACCGTGGGTTGATAGTAGTGTTGATTACTCCTTGTAGTTGATGGTAGTTGGTTTATCCGGTGGAAGATTATATTTTCAGATCCTTAATGATAATTAATACTCCTCTGATCTTGATCATAAATATGTTTTGTGATTAGTTACGTTTGTTCCTAAGGACATGGGAGAAGTCTTATTATAAATATTCATGTGAATTTGGTATTCGTTTGATATTTTGATGAGATGTATGTTGTCTCTCCTCTAGTGGTGTTATGTGAACATCGTCTACATGACACTTCACCATTATTTGGGCCTAGGGGAAGGCATTGCACTACAAAAAACATACACTTCCATGATGATACGTGTTTGTCACAGTAGGTCGCGTTTTTTGTCATGCATGTATATCCATGACGATTTTATGACAAAATCAAGATAGTCATACATGTGATGTCGTAGAAGTGTTCCATGACATTACCAAAATTATCATCACGGAAGTGTTCACTTCCATGACTATAAATCGCGCGTCACAAAAGTGCTTTCGTCAAGGGTGACCGACACGTGGCATCCACCGTAACGGAACGCCGTTAAGCTATCGGGTCGGGTTTTGGATTCGATAACCCGTTAACAGCCCCGACCAATGGTGATTTTCCACGTGTAAAATCATCATTGGCTGGAGGAAACACGTGCCGGCTCACCGTTGGGACACATGACATCCGCTCATTGGACCGAAGTCGCCTATGATACGGCGACACGTGGCACGGCCAACAGAGGCCCATTCCTGTGAAAAGGCCGGCCCGTTTGACTTGGTCAAAAGTTGGCGGGCCGGCCCATGAAAAGCCTGTTAACGGCCTGTTTGCATATAGGCCATTTAGAGCCCGCTAACCCAGGGCCCGTAATGCCCTATCCGAATTAGGCCCAGTAGCATCATTTGGGCCGTCCAATATGATTCAGCCCGTTTTAACTTCCGGCCATGTGTGGCCCATTACTTCTTTCGGTCCATATGAGGACCTTTGTAACTCTTGGCCCATTAACGGCCCATGGTGAAACTGGCCCGTGATGAACAGTGTATCACTTTATACCCATTAACGGCTCGTTATTCCATTGGGCTGTTTCCAGCCCAAGTTATCTTTCGGGCTTCTCAGGGCCCATTGATTCTTGGGCTCATTTGTAGCATTCGGTTACATACGGCCCGCATCGCTATTTTCGCTTAGGGCCAAATTCAGCCCGTCGTTACAGTCGGCCCGTTTGCGGACCGTTAATACGTTGGGCCGTTTTCATGTCAAAAAAAACTCGTTGGGCTGTTTTCGTAGAGTTATCAAATACGGCCTATTAATGGCTCGTTATGGTCCACGAATAGTACGGCCCATGATTGGCGAAATGATGATATGCCCCGTAGAAGGCCCATGGATCCTACAGCCCATATGAGGCCCATGGATAGTACGGCTCGTAGAAGGCCCATGGATCGTACGGCCCGTAGAAGGCCCATGGATCCTACAGCCCGTAGAAGGCCCATGGACCCTAAGGCTCGTATAGAAGGCCGATGGATCCTACGGTCGGACGAAGGCCCATGGATCATACGGCCTGCAGGAGGCCCATGGGTACGACAATCCGTGTGCTGCCATGATTATTTTGGCCTAGTTACCAAAAATAGGCTATTGTGGCCACTAGAAAAAATGTAAAAAAGAACTGCAGTGACTACAAGCAAACAACTAAACAAGACAATAAGGAAATAAATAAGCAAGCAATTGACGCTAGCCTATTACCGCTATTTCACATATTACATCCATTGAGCATCAAAGTTCGCCACCAGTGCTAATATAGGGAATAAAGCAGCACATTACATACACTGGCCGTCAAAATTGGCCACCAGTGCAAATAAACACGGCAGCAAAACAAGAGCATAACTGTAACAACTTCAGAAGAGCTCAAGAAACGTTATCCTGGGTAGCCACCATGCTGGCAATAAGCTTAGCAAGCTGATTAGCTTTGTCCTGTTTAGTGCTAAAACCCTCCAACGCTTGCTGTTGCACCAGAAAGTATGCATTTGAATGCTCCAGGGACTTCCACAGTCCTTCCGCTTCTTGTCGCAAAGACAAATGATCGATGTCTTTCAGCTTGTAGTTGAGACTCAAGAAACCGAACTGATTCGCATAAAGTGAGTTTGAATAGCTTGTGCAAGCGGTAGTGGCCAAGAACTCGAACACTAAACCAAGACAGGACTTTGGGGTTGTCTCATTTGTCTTCAAGGTAGTCTTCCTTAGCTGTTTTATCAGCTTTGTTGGAGACCAACAAGGATGTGTCACTATCCTGAACCTTATCTCAGACATTTCCTTTACCATTGCTTAATAAGGCACTCTTCCCCAATATTCTCACAAGATTCTAATAGAAGAAACAAGCAGACACATAACAAGTTTAGCATGTACTAGTATATGAAACTCATTTCGGTGAACCAGTTCAATAGTAAGGTGGACAAGATTAAACTACCAAGTCTTCTATTGCCAAGTACTAGTACATAATAAAAGCATCAAACAAACATACATCTATGTCCTATGGTCACTTCATTGTCTTGCCAAATCAAAATAGAGACACGGTTCAAATCATATCAGTTCAAGACAAACCAGCAGTGAAAGAATACAAAGCGTGGGAAACTACACGGCATAACAAGATTTCAGATGGGTACCACGGGTCTACATGTACAACAACACTATTGGCTCTCTTGTGATGCTAGTAATGTGCATGATATGAAAGTCAACTGTATACACAATTGAAATTGAAATCAACAGAGCTATTGATTAGAGCAAACCTGTTAAAGAAACATTCGTGAACATACCTGCTGTGCCATTGGAGTTTCGATTGGACCCTTCAATTTAAAAATAAGTTTGTATGAGTAAATACTACAAGAGCAAATCAATCATAGTTAAAAAAAGGCGCGCCTAAGCGAGCGCTTAAGTGCGCCTAGGCTCTAGGCGTTGGCAAAATGCATTGCGCATACTACGCATAATCTGTGCATAACTGCGCATAAGCATGCGCATTGGTCAGTAAAGCGCAAGGCGGTGGCAAAACGCACAATTAACGCCTAGCGCTTTTTTGAACTATGATAGCAATGGAATCTTAAATTAGAACAATTGTTCTTCAGGTTTAGGCACTTGTTCTACATGAACAGAGTACAGCAAGACGGAAGAATATAATACTTAAAAATAGAAAATGAGCTCATAGACCTTACCACATTCTTGGTTCGGGACCAAGATGTAACAAGGTGTTCCTATCATCGCCCAAAGAATGTGTCTCGTGGAGAACGTAAGGGAATTTGATGAGTTTCTTTGCCGGTGAAGTACGCTTTCTTCGTGTAATTCCGACATCGCCACCAAGCATTCTTGAAGATAGCAGAGGTATTAGCACAGGTTACCTCATCCCGAGTTTCCAAATCGGTCCTTCTCTATAGAGAAAAATGGGAAAATTTGCTGTATTATAACCATCATGGAGGTAGGATGTATGGGACGAAGCAAAGTAATTGCCATGAATAACATTACTTACACATAACTCCCCGGACAAACACCGTGAATCGGCATTTTCCTTCATCTTTAGTATAATATTTCCAAGATGGGAAGATACGCGCATACGATTTAACAACATCAAATGCGATAGATGCTAAACTACGACTAGCTGGTCGTGCTTCCTCCACAGGAATAGGCATACTAACTGGTGGACTTGGGGTTCGCCGTGATAGTACTGGCCCTTTGGGCACTGGAGCTGCCTTACTAACTGCTCTTGTTTGGAAGCTCTGTGGTGGAGATGGTGCTGTGTCAACATGAACTGGGTTACTATCGGCTGGGGTTGGGGTTAGATTGGGTCAAGCTGGTTCTCTGTCCATCGCAGTATGGGTACAATCTGATGAGGACATCAATACCATTGTTACACCCACAGCCCCTGCTGCTATACATACTGGACCAATTACTAGAGCTCGCGCACGCCAATTGAATTATCAGGTACTTTCGTTTCTTGGTAACGATTCCAATGTTCATGAGAATATGATGCTGCCTAAATTGGATACATTTGTTTTGCTTACAAATGAAGGGCCTACCATGGACAAGAAAGATGAACCTTGGAGCAAGTTCAAGCATGGAGATGTTGGCATGCGCAAGGGAAACAAGAACGGAGTTACAAGTGATGATTCCAGGACTTTGAAGCCACCCTAATGAGAGCATGAGGCCTTGGACGAAATATACAAGATGCCACTTCATAATATTCGTCCATAGGCTATTCTAGGTGTTGCGTCACCTTATTATTGGGCCAGGCCCATGTAATTTCGAAATACTTAAGTGTAGGCTGTTTTAGAGTCCAGATGTGTGGGGAAACAAGAGTTAGGGTTGGTTTCGGACCCCTCCTCAAGGGCCACGAAATTCCCTCCTCTTTCTCCATATATACAGCCCTTAGGGCGTCGTTTAGACTTTGGGTTTTGTTTAGATCAAAAGTTCGCCATAGCTGCAACTCACAGATTTCGCTTTGTGTTCAACGACTGCACCAAGGCGTCTCGTAACCCCACCTTCATTAATAAAGCTTTCCTCTTATATTCGCAATATCCAGATTGCAATCTTAGTTTCTTGCTTGTTCTTCGCTTGCTCGCAGGAAACAGGCCCTCGTGGTCAGTTGATCGTGTTCGGCGTGGTCAATAACCCTCGGAAGTTGGTTTAGCGATTGCTAAGGCGCGACGTCTCGCACGTACATAGTCGGATCGTCAAGGTCGACTCCCACAGAAACGATAGCCACCATCTCATCGAAACATCGGGACACCTTTGCCTCTATCAAGTGGTATCAGATTTTCAGGTTGCTCGGTGAGATTTTACAGTTTTCAGAGATTAGATCGAGTCTGTTCTTCATACCTAAAGTCCACGAAAAGCCACAAAAAAATTAGGGTTAGTTCATCATATCCGAACCAACTGAGCCTTCGCATAATCTTTTGGGGTTTTTGCTTTGTTGAATTTCCGGTTGCATCGCCTTGTCAAGTTCTTGGTCTTAGAGTCTAGTCTTTTAGAGTTTCGAGTTCGGTCATAAGTTGTCACGCCGCCGCCAAGACCATCATCATCGCCTTGCCATCTACCACCCTTCTTATCCACCACCAATCCAGAGCCATATACCACCACCGCTGCCATATACCACCACCGCTGCCATATACCACGACCATATATCCACCACCAATCCGAGTTCTTCTCATATTAGGTTTGTTTTCGAGATCCATCTAGTTTCCGATTCGTGTTTCCTAGCCGGAGTAGGTTTCGGAAAAATTTTACCCATACGTTTAGGCCCAAAATTTTCCGTTTAGACCACCCTCCGTTTAGGCCCAAAATTTTCCGAAAACGCACTTGTCGAAAAATTTTCTGGCTATCCTATTTTTAGGTGTTTCTAAGCGTATTGAGACAGTCGCCATTATAGAAAGTTTTTTTTGACCCGCTTCCAGTTTTTGGGTCCGGCAATCGGAAAAAAAAATTGGTCAAAAAATTTCGTGCCCATCCTGTCAGTTTGACCTGGGAAGTGTTTTGAGACGCTCGCCATTATAGTGATTTTTCGAAAAAAAAGGAGCGCAAAAAAAAAACAGGGTGAAATTTTTTTTCCAGAGTGTGCTTTTCCCTTGTTTACGTGCAGCGCCGTGATTTTGTTAGTGTTCTAGGCTCGCGTTTCTAGCACGATCTAGCCTAGGACCAAAGACAAGACTGTCGTTGAGCGCTTATTCAACTTTGCATCTCTCGATTTGATTATTACGACCCTTTTTGCCACCATATTATAAGCCTTCCCAGCTCCACATACATCTACATCGTATGCGTTTGACTCTCCCCGGTAATCGCTCTATCCAAGCTTTGAGAGTTTTGACTACATCGGTTGCCGATCACCGCTTTCACCGGGTAAGAACTGGTAAGAATTTGAGATTTGCTTGACGGATTTGTGATGTCCACCACACCACCACCACCACTTCCTAGTAGTCCGTCAATCATATTCTTGTGTGTTTCTATTGCTGCTAACCATGGCAGGATCACAAGCCGACGAGACCGACCGGGAGAACATGACAAACAAAGCGCTACATGATAAGTTTCAACAAATGATGAGTGGGCAGGTGGAAGATGTTCTAAATAGATTTGAAGAGGCCATGGAGAAGATAGATGGCATTGAGAAGGCGTTCAAACAAAGCTCGATAACAAGTTTAATGAATTGCTCGCGTCTACCACCACCACCACCGGCTGCACCTAATGCACCTCTACAACAACAACAACGACTACCTCCACATCGCTGAAGCAGCCCTCCGCCGAAGCGAGCCGTGTCCCTCTTCACTGGCCAAGCTGCTTTGGTCTGCTTGTTGATACCGTGGCTCCTGCCGCTGATGTGGGGAGGATGATTATGTGAGAGAGTACGAGGATGAGGTTGATCAACTTCGTAACTACGTGCAAGTGCAACCACCAGCACCACAACCACCCGGTCGTCCACATGCAAATAATGGCAATGTTAGGGCTCCCCTCAGTACGAGATCATGACCATCTCCCTAAACTGAAGTTGAATATTCCACCATTTGAGGGTAGATATGTTCCTGATCTATATCTTACTTGGGAGTTAGAAACTGAACAACGATTTACATGTTTACAATATCCCGAGGAGAGACGTGTTCCTTCATTGCTTTGTGCTTTCACTAGCTTTGCATGTGTTTGGTGGTCTGAACATTGTAGATTATATCCTGTTCCAGCTACTTGGACTGCTTTGAAAACTGCTATGCGTACTCGTTGGGTTCCACCATATTATCAACGTGAATTACTTCAAAAATTGCAGCGCTTAAGACAAGGATTATACTAATATCACTCGATTATTCCATCTTGCTTGTAAAGCTGAACGTGAAGTGCAGGATCGACAGGCGTTGGCGCGGACTAACTTTTCTGCAGGTCGACCTTCATCATGGACACCACGTGCATCATCTACTTCCACACGTTCTACTACACCGGCACCTCCGTCGGCTGCCACCTCCAACCGTGATACAAGAAAGGTGCACAACCACCACTATCCGCCAAGAACACACCGCCGGGCCTACATGAGCTCTTCTTCTTCTTCCATGGCGTCAACAGGACACACAAGTGATATTATTGGTCGTCGTTGTAAGGGAAGAGGACACTTGGCGAGAGAATGCCAATCTCAGCGTGTGATGATTGCTACTGAGGATGGTGGGTATGAGTCCGCTAGTGACTATGATGAAGAGACTTTGGCTCTTATTACGCATGAAGAACACGGTGGAGAGGATTCTGATCATGAGACGCAATACATGGCTGCTGAAGATGCTGACAGGTATGAATGTTTAGTTGCTCAACGTGTTTTGAGTGTGCAGGTTACACAAGCTGAGCAAAATCAGAGGCATAACTTGTTCCATACTGATAGAGGCAAAGGTGTCCCGTCTTTCGATGAGATGTTGGTTTTCGCTTTGGAGGAAGTCGACTTTGACGATCCGACTACGAACGTGCGAGGACGTCGCGCCTTAGCAATCACTAAACCAACTCCGAGAGGTTATTGTCCACGCCGGAGCACGCATCAACTCCGACCACGAGGGTCTGCTTTCCGCGAGCAAACGAAGAACAAGCAAGAAACTAAGATTGCAATCTGGTTATTGCGAATATAAGATGAAAGCTTTATTGATCAAGGTGGGGTTCTGTGATGCCTTTGTCCGGTCGTTGAACACAAACGGCACGCTGTGAAGTTGCAGCTATGGCGAACTTTTAATCTAAACAAAACCCCAAGTCTAAACGACGCCCTAAGGGCTGTATATATGGAGGAAGAGGAGGAATTTCGTGGCCCTTTGAGGGAGGGGTCGAAACCATCCCTAACTCTTGTTTCCCCACACATACGGACTCTAAAAACAGCCTATACTTAAGTATTTCGAAATTACATGGGCCTGGCCCAATAATAAGGTGACGCAGCACCTAGAATAGCCTATGGACGAATATTATGAAGTGGCATCTTGTATATTTCGTCCAAGGCTTCATGCACCCATTATGGTGGCTTCAAAGTCCTGAAATCATCACTTGTAACTCCGTTCTTGTTCCCCTTGGCATGGCATTATCTCCATGCTTGTTCTTGCTCCAATGTCCATCCTTCTCCAAGCTAGGGCCTTCATTTGTAAGCAAAACAAATGTATCCAATTTAGGCAGCATCATATTCTCATGAACATTAGAATCATTACCAAGAAACGAAAGTACCGATAATTTAATTGGCGTATGCGAGCTCTAGTAATTGGTCCAATATATGTAGCAAGAGGGGCTGTGGGTGTAACAATGGTATTGATGTCCTCATCATCCTCCCCTTCTTGAAATGAAGTCGTCCTCGACGGAAGCTCATATTCCTCACCCAAATTAGGCTTCAAATCTGCAATGTTAAAAGTGGGACTAACCCCAAAATCTGCAGGTAGCTCAAGTTTATATGCATTATCATTTATTTTCTCTAACACCTTAAATGGACCATCAGACGCGTGGCATTAGCTTTGATTTGCGCAAACTAGGAAACCTATCCTTACGCAAATGTAACCAAACAAGATCTCCGTGCAAAGACAACATGTTTTCTACCCTTATCTCCAAAGACGCTTTATATTTAGCATTCATACGCTCAATGTTTTCCTTAGTTATCTCATGCATTTTTAAAATCAATTCAGCACGTTCTTTAGCATCAAAATTAACCTTCTCCGAAGATGGAAGAGGCAACAAATCAATAGGTGCACGAGGTAGGAAGCCATACACAATTTCAAAAGGGCACATCTTAGTAGTAGAATGCAATGAACGATTATAAGCAAATTCAATATGAGGCAAGCATTCTTCCCACATTTTCTTATTATTCTTCAAAACAGCCATAAGCATAGTAGACAATGTTCTATTGACTACTTCAGTTTGTCCATCTGTTTGGGGGTGACAAGTTGTACTAAAAAGCAGTTTAGTCCCCAACTTAGCCCATAAACATCTCCAAAAGTGGCTAAGAAATTTAGTATCACGATCTGAAACAATAGTATTTGGCACACCATGCAAGCTTAATAATTTCAATGAAAGAACAAATCAGCAACATTAACAAAGATCATCGCTTTTATGACATGGTATAAAGTGTGCCATTTTCGAGAATCTATCCACGACAACAAATATGCTATCCTCCCTTCTTTGTTCGAGGTAAACCTAAAACAAAGTCCATAGATATATCCTCCCAAGGAACACTAGGCAATCGGCAAAGGCATATATAAACCATGAGGATTGAGTCGTGACTTAGCTTTTGACATGTAGTGCAGCGAGCAACAAAACGCTCAACATCCCGCCTCATCTTTGGCCAAAAGAAATGTGTAGCAAGTATATCCTCCGTCTTCTTCACGCCAAAGTGTCCCATTAATCCTCCTCCATGCGCCTCCTGCAACAACAAAAGACGAACAGAGCTAGCAGGAATGCATAGCTTGTTAGCACGGAACACAAAACCATCATTAATAACGAACTTGTTCCATGTTCTTCCTTCTTTACAATTCTGCATTAGATCTTTAAAATCAGCATCATGCACATATTGATCTTTGATGGTCTCCAAACCAAATATTTTGAAGTCAAGTTGTGAAAGCATAGTATATCGACGAGACAAAGCATCAAGAATAACATTTTCTTTACCCTTCTTGTGTTTAATGACATAAGGGAAAGTCTCAATGAATTCAACCCATTTAGCATGTCTACGATTCAGTTTAGCTTGACTTTTAATATGTTTCAAAGATTCATGATCAGAATGTATAACAAATTCTTTGGGCCATAAATAATGTTGCCATGTCTCTAAAGTCCTAACAAGAGCATATAATTCTTTGTCATAAGTAGAATAGTTCAGACTAGGCCCACTCAATTTTTCGTAAAAGTATGCAACAGGTTTGCCATCTTGTAATAACACACCTCCTAATCCAATTCCACTAGCATCACATTCAAGCTCAAAAGTCTTATTAAAGTCGGGAAGTTGGAGTAAAGGAGCATGTGTCAACTTATCTTTCAATACCTTGAAGGCTTCTTCACATGCGGTACCCCAAACAAAAGGCACATCCTTCTTTGTAAGCTCATTGAGAGGTGCAGCAATGGTGCTAAAGTCTCTCACAAAACGCCTATAGAAACCAGCGAGTCCAAGAAAACTCCTCACTTGTGTGACCGTTTTGGGCTGCGGCCAACTCTCAATAGCTTCAATCTTGGCCAGATCAACTTCAATTCTCGTGGAGTAACAACATAGCCAAGAAAAGATACTCGGTCGGTGCAAAAGGTGCACTTCCCAAGGTTACCAAACAAACGCGTGCATCACGTAGAGCATTAAAAACAACACGTAAATGTTCCAAATGTTCTTCCAAAGATTTGCTATAAATCAGTATATCATCAAAGTAAACTACCACAAATCGTCCAATGAAAGCACGTAAAACTTCGCTCATTAATCTCATGAAAGTACTAGGTGCATTAGTTAACCCAAAAGGCATGACTAACCACTCATATAATCCAAACTTAGTTTTAAATGCTGTTTTCCATTCATCTCCCAATTTCATACGAATTTGATGGTATCCACTACGCAAATCAACTTTGGAGAATATTGTAGAGCCACTCAATTCATCAAGCATATCATCTAGCCTAGGAATAGGATGACGATAACGAATAGTAATATTATTAATGCCTCTACAATCAACACACATACGCCGACGTACCATCCTTTTTAGGCACTAGTATAATAGGAACAGCACAAGGACTAAGAGATTCACAGATATAACCTTTGTCGAGCAGCTCTCGTACTTGACGCATAATCTCCTTCGCCTCCTCCGGATTGGTACGGTATGGTGCACGGTTGGGTAGCGATGCACCGGGAATTAAATCAATTTGATGCTCAATCCCTCGAATAGGTGGTAATCCGGTGGCACGCCTTGTGGGAAGACGTCGCCGAACTCCCGCAAAATGTTAGTGACAGCAGGGGGCAAAGAGGAAGGCACGTCCTCGAATGAAAATAATGCCTCTTTGCACACAAAACCATAGCAAACAGATTTGCTAGAATCTAGCTCATCAATATCAGATTTGGTGGCAAATAAACATGCACTTTTCAGTTTAATTTTAGAAGCAACATTAGATGGTTTATTATTAGGCTTCATTTGTTGCTCAAATTCTTTTGCCACAATCTGATTTTCACTCTTATTTTTCTCCTGTTTTGCTTTATTAGCTCTATTAATATCATCTTTCAAAATGGAATCAGAGTCATAGGAAGCAAAGTAATATTTTTATCCTTGTGAACAAGAGTATCTTGATTGTTTCTACCATGGTGTACAGAATTTTTATCAAATTGCCATGGTCTACCAAGTAATAAGGAACATGCTTGCATAGGTACCACATCACAATCAACATAATCAGCATATGTAGAGATACTAAAATGCACACGAACAAGACGTGTTACCTTAACCTTGCCGCTGTTGTTGAACCATTGGATGTAGTAAGGATGTGGATGTGGTCTTGTGGTGAGAGAAAGCTTCTCCACCATATCCATGCTAGCCAAGTTGTTGCAGCTCCCTCCATCTATGATGACGCTTAATAGAACGTTCCTTCACAACTCCCTTTGTATGGAACAAGTTATGCCTCTGATTTTGCTCAGCTTGTGTGTAACCTGCACACTCAAAACACGTTGAGCAACTAAACATTCATACTGTCACAAGATCTTCAAAGCAGCCATGTATTGCGTCTCATGATCAGAATCCTCTCCACCGTGTTCTTCATGCGTAATAAGAGCCAAAGTCTCTTCATCATAGTCACTAGCGGACTCATACCCACCATCCTCAAGAGCAATCATCACACGCCGAGATTGGCATTCTCTCAAGAAAATGTCCTCTTCCCTTACAACGACAAATAATATCACTTGTGTGCCCTGTTGACGCCATGGAAGAAGAAGAGCCTGTAGGCCCGGCAGGTGTACTCTTGGCGATAGTGGTGGTTGTGCCTGCTTTCTTGTATCACGGTTGGAGGTGGCAGCCACGGAGGTGCCGGTGTAGTAGAACGTGTGGAAGTAGATGATGCACGTGGTGTCCATGATGAAGGTCGACCTGCAGAAAAAGTTAGTCCGCCGCCAAGGCCCGCCGATCCTGCACTTCACGCTCAGCTTTACAAGCAAGATGGAATAATCGAGTGATATTATTATAATCCTTGTAGTCTAGAATGGTCTGAATATCTCTATTTAATCCACCCAGAAAACGTGCAAGCATAGCTTCATTCTCCTCAACAATACCACATCTAATCAAGCCAGTTTGTAATTCCTGATAATGTTCTTCTACCGAATTTTTTCCTTGTCTTAAACGCTGCAATTTTTGAAGTAATTCACGTTGATAATATGGTGGAACCCAACGAGTACGCATAGCAGTTTTCAAAGCAGCCCAAGTAGCTGGAACAGGATATAATCTACAATGTTCAGACCACCAAACACATGCAAAGCTAGTGAAAGCACAAACAGAGCGGGAACACGTCTCTCCTCAGGATATTGTAAACATGTAAATCGTTGTTCAGTTTCTAACTCCCAAGTAAGATATATATCAGGAACATATCTACCCTCAAATGGTGGAATATTCAACTTCAATTTAGGGAGATGGTCATGATCTCGCACTGAGGGGAGCCCTAACATTGCCATTATTTGCATGTGGACGACCGGGTGGTTGTGGTGCCGGTGGTTGTGGTGCTGGTGGTTGCATGTAGTTCTGAAGTTGATCAACCTCATCCTCGTACTCTCTCACATAATCATCCTCCCCACATCGCCAGCAGGAGCCACAGTATCAATGAAAGCACCAAAGCAGCTTGGCCAGGTGAAGAGGGACACGGCTCGCTTCGGCGGAGGGTCGCTTCGCGATGTGGAGGTAGTCGTTGTTGTTGTTGTAGAGGTGCATTAGGTGCAGCAGGTGGTGGTGGTGGTAGACGCGCGAGCAATTCATTAAACTTGTTATCGAGCTTTGTTTCGAACGCCTTCTCAATGCCATCTATCTTCTCCATGGCCTCTTCAAATCTATTTAGAACATCTTCCACCTGCCCACTCATCATTTGTTGAAACTTATCATGTAGCGCTTGGTTTGTCATGTTCTCCCAGTCAGTCTCGTCGGCTTGTGATCCTGCCATGGTTAGCAGCAATAGAAACACACAAGAATATGATTCGACAGACTACTAGGAAGTGGTGGTGGTGGTGTGGTGGATAGTCACAAATCCGTCAAGCAAATCTCAAATTCTTACCAGTTCTTACCCAAAGAAGAAAGGTGATCGGCAACCGATGTAGTCAAAACTCTCAAAGCTTGGATAGAGCGATTACTGGGAGAGTCAAACGCACGATGTACATGTATGTGGAGCTGGGAAGGCTTATAATATGGTGGCAAAAGGGTCAAGAATAATCAATTCAGAGATGCAAAGTTGAATAAACGCTCAACGACGGTCTTGTCTTTGGTCCTAGGCTAGACCGTGCTAGAGACGCGAGCCTAGAACACTAACAAAATCACGGGCGCTGCACGAAAACAACGGAAAAGCACACTCTGGAATTTTTTTTTTCGCTTTTTTTTGCGCTTTTTTTTTTTTTTTGCGCCGCTTTTTTTTTTGCGAAAATCACTATAATGGCGAGTGTCTCAAAACTCTTCCCAGGTCAAACCGACAGGATGGGCACGAAATTTTTTCGACCAATTTTTTTCAACGCCGGACCCAAAAACCGGAAACGGGTCAAAAAACTTTCTATAATGGCGATTGTCTCAATACGCTTAGAAACACCTAAAATTAGGATAGCCGTAAAATTTTTCGACAAGTGCGTTCGGAAAATTTTGGGCCTAAACGGAGGGTGGTTTCGGAAAATTTTTTTTCCGAAACCTACGCAGCAAGGAAACACGAATCGGAAACTAGATGGATCTCAAAACAAAGCTAATATGAGAAGAACTCGGATTGGTGGTGGATATATGGTGGTGGTATATGGCAGCGGTGGTGGTATATGTTAGCGGTGGTGGTATATGGATATGGATTCAGAGCGGTGGCGGATAAGCAATGGTGGAAGATGGCAAGGCGATGATGATGGTGCGGCGGCGGCGTGACAACTTATGACCAGAACTTGAAACTCTAAAAGACTAGACTCTAAGACCAGCAACTCGACACGACGATGTACCCGCAAATCCAACAAAGCAAAACCCTAAAAAGATTATGCAAAGGCTCAGATTGGTTCGGATATGATGAACTAACCCTAATTTTTTTTGTGGCTTTTTCGTGGACAGTAGGTATGAAGAACAGACTCGATCTAAACAACGATAAACTGTAAAATCTCACCGAGCAACCTGGAACTCTGATACCACTTGATAGAAACAAAGGTGTCCCGTCTTTCGATGAGATGTTGGTTTTCGCTTTGGAGGAAGTCGACTTTGACGATCCGACTACTTAACGGCGAGGACGCCGCGCTTTAGCAATCGCTAAACCAACTCCGAGAGGTTATTGACCACGCCGAGCACGATCAACTCCGACCACGAGGGTCTGCTTTCTCGCGAGCAAACGAAGAACAAGCAAGAAACTAAGATTGCAATCTGGATATTGCGAATATAAGATGAAAGCTTTATTGATCAAGGTGGGGTTCTGTGACGCCTTTGTCTGGTCGTTGAACACAAACGAAGTACGCGAAGTTGCAGCTATGGCGAACTTTTAATCTAAACAAAACCCCAAGTCTAAACGACGCCCTAAGGGCTGTATATATGGAGGAAGAGGAGGGAATTTCGTGGCCCTTGAGGGAGGGGTCCGAAACCATCCCTAACTCTTGTTTCCCCACACATACGGACTCTAAAAACAGCCTATACTTAAGTATTTCGAAATTACATGGGCCTGGCCCAATAATAAGGTGACGCAGCACCTAGAATAGCCTATGGACGAATATTATGAAGTGGCATCTTGTATATTTCGTCCAAGGCTTCATGCACCCATTATGGCGGCTTCAAAGTCCTGAAATCATCACTTGTAACTCCGTTCTTGTTCCCTTGCGCATGGCATTATCTCCATGCTTGTTCTTGCTCCAATGTCCATCCTTCTCCAAGCTAGGGCCTTCATTTGTAAGCAAAACAAATGTATCCAATTTAGGCAGCATCATATTCTCATGAACATTAGAATCATTACCAAGAAACGAAAGTACACGATAATTTAATTGGCATGCGCGAGCTCTAGTAATTGGTCCAGTATATGTAGCAGTAGGGGTTGTGGGTGTAACAATGGTATTGATGTCCTCATCACATACAAAGGGAGTTGTGAAGGAACGTTCTATTCGCGTCATCATAGATGGAGGGAGCTGCAACAACTTGGCTAGCATGGATATGGTGGAGAAGCTTTCTCTCACCACAAGACCACATCCACATCCTTACTACATCCAATGGTTCAACAACAGCGGCAAGGTTAAGGTAACACGACTCGCTCGTGTGTCTTTTAGTATCTCTACATATGCTGATTATGTTGATTGTGATGTGGTACCTATGCAAGCATGTTCCTTATTACTTGGTAGACCATGGCAATTTGAAAAAAATTCTGTACACCATGGTAGAAACAATCAGTATACTCTTGTTCACAAGGATAAAAATATTACTTTGCTTCCTATGACTCCTGATTCAATTTTGAAAGATGATATTAATAGAGCTAATAAAGCAAAACAGGAGAAAAATAAGAGTGAAAATCAGATTGTGGCAAAAGAATTTGAGCAACAAATGAAGCCTAATAATAAACCATCTAATGTTGCTTCGAAATTAAACCTGAAAAGTGCATGTTTACTTGCCACCAAATCTGATATTGAGGAGCTAGATTCTAGCAAATCTGTTTGCTATGCTTTTGTGTGCAAAGAGGCATTATTTTCATTCGAGGACGTGCCTTCCTCTTTGCCCCCTGTCACTAACATTTTGCGGGAGTTCACGACGTCTTCCCACAAGACGTGCCACCGGGATTACCACCTATTCGAGGGATTGAGCATCAAATTGACTTAATTCCGGTGCATCGCTACCCAACCGTGCACCATACCGTACCAATCCAGAGGAGACGAAGGAGATTATGCGTCAAGTACATGTGAGCTGCTCGACAAAGGTTATATACGCGAATCTCTTAGTCCTTGTGCTGTTCCTATTATACTAGTGCCTAAAAAGGATGGTACGTCTGCGTATGTGTGTTGATTGTAGAGGCATTAATAATATTACTATTCGTTATCGCCATCCTATTCCTAGGCTAGATGATATGCTTGATGAATTGAGTGGCTCTACAATATTCTCCAAAGTTGATTTGCGTAGTGGATACCATCAAATTCGTATGAAATTGGGAGATGAATGGAAAACAGCATTTAAAACTAAGTTTGGTTTATATGAGTGGTTAGTCATGCCTTTTGGGTTAACTAATGCACCTAGTACTTTCATGAGATTAATGAACGAAGTTTTACGTGCTTTTATTGGACGATTTGTGGTAGTCTACTTTGATGATATACTGATTTATAGCAAATCTTTGGAAGAACATTTGGAACATTTACGTGCTGTTTTTAATGCTCTACGTGATGCACGTTTGTTTGGTAACCTTGGGAAGTGCACCTTTTGCACCGACCGAGTATCTTTTCTTGGCTATGGTGTTACACCACGTGGAATTGAAGTTGATAAAGCCAAGATTGAAGCTATTGAGAGTTGGCCGCAGCCCAAAACGGTCACACAAGTGAGGAGTTTTCTTGGACTCGCTGGTTTCTATAGGCGCTTTGTGAGAGACTTTAGCACCATTGCTGCACCTCTCAATGAACTTACAAAGAAGGATGTGCCTTTTGTTTGGGGTACCGCATGAAGAAGCCTTCACGGTATTGAAAGATAAGTTGACACATGCTCCTTTACTCCAACTTCCGACTTTAATAAGACTTTTGAGCTTGAATGTGATGCTAGTGGAATTGGATTAGGAGGTGTGTTATTACAAGATGGCAAACCTGTTGCATACTTTTACGAAAAATTGAGTGGGCCTAGTCTGAACTATTCTACTTATGACAAAGAATTATATGCTCTTGTTCGGACTTTAGAGACATGGCAACATTATTTATGGCCCAAAGAATTTGTTATACATTCCGATCATGAATCTTTGAAACATATTAAAAGTCAAGCTAAACTGAATCGTAGACATGCTAAATGGGTTGAATTCATTGAGACTTTCCCTTATGTCATTAAACACAAGAAGGGTAAAGAAAATGTTATTGTCGATGCTTTGTCTCGTCGCTATACTATGCTTTCACAACTTGACTTCAAAATATTTGGTTTGGAGACCATCAAAGATCAATATGTGCATGATGCTGATTTTAAAGATGTAATGCAGAATTGTAAAGAAGGAAGAACATGGAACAAGTTCGTTATTAAGGATGGTTTTGTGTTCCGTGCTAACAAGCTATGCATTCCTGCTAGCTCTGTTCGTCTTTTGTTGTTGCAGGAGGCGCATGGAGGAGGATTAATGGGACACTTTGGCGTGAAGAAGACGGAGGATATACTTGCTACACATTTCTTTTGGCCAAAGATGAGACGGGATGTTGAGCGTGTTGTTGCTTTGCACTACATGTCAAAAAGCTAAGTCACGACTCAATCCTCATGGTTTATATATGCCTTTACTGTACCTAGTGTTCCTTGGGAGGATATATCTATGGACTTTGTTTTAGGTTTACCTCGAACAAAGAAGGGAGGGATAGCATATTTGTTGTCGTGGATAGATTCTCTAAAATGGCACACTTTATACCATGTCATAAAAGCGATGATGTTAATGTTACTGATTTGTTCTTTTGTGAAATTATTCGCTTGCATGGTGTGCCAAATACTATTGTTTCAGATCGTGATACTAAATTTCTTAGCCACTTTTAGAGGTGTTTATGGGCTAAGTTGGGGACTAAACTGCTTTTAGTACTACTTGTCACCCCAAACCGATGGACAAACTGAAGTAGTCAATAGAACATTGTCTACTATGCGAGGGCTGTTTTGAAGAATAATAAGAAAATGTGGGAAGAATGCTTGCCTCATATTGAATTTGCTTATAATCGCTCATTGCATTCTACTACTAAGATGTGCCCTTTTGAAATTGTGTATGGCTTCCTACCTCGTGCACCTATTGATTTGTTGCCTCTTCCATCTTCGGAGAAGGTTAATTTTGATGCTAAAGAACGTGCTGAATTGATTTTAAAAATGCATGAGTTAACTAAGGAAAACATTGAGCGTATGAATGCTAAATATAAACTTGCTGGATATAAGGGTAGAAAACATGTTGTCTTTGCACCTGGAGATCTTGTTTGGTTAAATATGAGTAAGGATAGGTTTCCTAATTTGCGCAAATCAAAGCTAATGCCACGTCGATGGTCCATTTAAGGTGTTAGAGAAAATAAATGATAATGCATATAAACTTGAGCTGCCTGCAGATTTTGGGGTTAGTCCCACTTTTAACATTGCAGATTTGAAGCCTTATTTGGGTGAGGAAGATGAGTTTCCGTCGAGGACGACTTCATTTCAAGAAGGGGAGGATGATGAGGACATCAATACCATTGTTACACCCACAGCCCCTGCTGCTATACATCTTGGACCAATTACTAGAGCTCGCAGACGCCAATTGAATTATCGTGTACTTTCGTTTCTTGGTAACGATTCCAATGTTCATGAGAATATGATGCTGCCTAAATTGGATACATTTGTTTTGCTTACAAATGAAGGGCCTACCATGGACAAGAAAGATGAACCTTGGAGCAAGTTCAAGCATGGAGATGTTGGCATGCGCAAGGGAAACAAGAACGGAGTTACAAGTGATGATTCCAGGACTTTGAAGCCACCCTAATGAGAGCATGAGGCCTTGGATGAAATATACAAGATGCCACTTCATAATATTCATCCATATTCTAGGTGCTGCGTCACCTTATTATTGGGCCAGGCCCATGTAATTTCGAAATACTTAAGTGTAGGCTGTTTTTAGAGTCCGTATGTGTGGGGAAACAAGAGTTAGGGTTGGTTTCGGACCCTCCCTCAAGGGCCACGAAATTCCCTCCTCTTTCTCCATATATACAGCCCTTAGGGCGTCGTTTAGACTTTGGGTTTTGTTTAGATCAAAAGTTCGCCATAGCTGCAACTTCACAGATTCGCTTTGTGTTCAACGACTGCACCAAGGCGCCTCGTAACCCCACCTTCATTAATAAAGCTTTCCTCTTATATTCGCAATATCCAGATTGCAATCTTAGTTTCTTGCTTGTTCTTCGTTTGCTCGCGAGAAACAGGCCCTCGTGGTCAAGTTGATCGTGCTCGGCGTGGTCAATAACCCTCGGAAGTTGGTTTAGCGATTGCTAAGGCGCGACGTCTCGCACGTACGTAGTCGGATCGTCAAGGTCGACTCCCACAGAAACGATAGCCACCATCTCATCGAAACATCGGGACACCTTTGCCTCTATCACAATCTGCGAGAGTTTGGGTTATGTGTGGTAGGGCTGGTTCTTGTGCATGTACAACCGGGGTGCTATCTCCACCAAGTGGTAGCACTTTTTTATTTGAAGACCGTGTTTTTAGTCCGCTAGATACTAGCATCACCCGCTCCAATTCAAATGGCTGATAAACAGGAAACATAGTTGAATGTACAGACATTGTATGAGAGACAGATGCAATATATAGTGTGGAAAGAGGGCATGAAATAGTTGACATGTATATTGTTTAACTAAAACGGATAGCATGACATAATTTCACATATATGATGTCTATCTAAACTGGATAGCATAGCATAACATAATTCAAAGATATGATGAATAACTAAACAGGATCGCATGACATAATTCACCTACATGTTTTATAAGTAATCAGGATCACATCATTTAATTCACATATGTGATTTATATGCTAAGCAGAGGGCATTCGATATGATGTCTGAACTAAGAACATGGTGTTGAATTTGTGTATATGATGTCTAAACTATGCAATGCAAGACACCGTATGCATGATATGAGCAGTATAACCGTGCCAAGTTAGAGCATACACCTCAGTGGGGGGAATAGGACTGGTCATCTTTCTCTGAATCCATCTCTGAGGAGCTATCGGGACCCAACAAGAGATCTGCTTTGACAGGTAGCATTATGCGCTCAAGGCCTTGTTTTCACTCCAGATTTTTCCATCTCCCACCCAAATGGCTGATTCACAGGAAGAGTAGTTTAATGTACAAACATTGTCGACAAATGGAAATGTAATGAAGAAAAGGATGGGCAAGATATCATTCAAATATATGATGCTTGGTTAAATAGGATGGCATTGCACATTTCACATATATTATGGCTGGCTAAAAGACATGAGACTGCATAATTCCCATATATGATATAGAAACTAAACAGGTGGCATTACAGAACATGTCTAAACTAAGCAGATGACGTATATGATGTCAAAAGTAGGCACTGCAAGGCAACATATGCATGATATGACTAACATCATCATGCCAAGGTAGAGCAAACACCTTGGGGGGTAAATAGGAGTGGTGAGCGGCATCTGAATCCGGCTCAGAACAGATATCTTCCTCTAGATTACAATATGGAGAGGGGTGGGGAGGGTTTGCCATTGAACCCACCATGGAGCGATGTCTGCATGACATTGTATTGCCGCGCAAAACTCTTCTCTTTTTCTCTACATGTTCAGCATGACTGTGTACAATATCTGACATGCATATGAAAAAAAATATGGTGAGATTATGTAAGGAGAGCATGCAGAAATTTAGAGTGATGGTCACAACCAGTGGATCAACGTTTTTCCATTGAACCAAAGTAGCCCTAATGGATCGACGTGAATGTATAGTAATAAGTGATGCAACAAGTGTACAACCTCTTTGCCGTAGCCGCGTCGACCTCGGCATCATTGGGTTGGTCGCTGAAGCAGTTGAGGCAGAGGTGGCTGTCGGAGATGTGGAGGAAGATCTGAGGAATCTGTAGACGGCGTCCAGGGCACTGCTCTGTTGTGATGGATCGTTCTATCATTGGAGCAGCTCCGTGAGCCGTAAGACGTCAAGGTCAAGCAAAGACAAGACATATCGTCAATCTCAAGTGGGATTCTAATATCATCTCCAATAGATGATTTAAAAGGATGTAAAATTAACATCACCAAAAACCACCTGACTACAACAGATGAGGTAAAAACTGTTGACTCTGAATTAACTGTCGAAACTGAAATTCTTTGTGGAACACAGATACTCTTGTCAAAACTGAACGCAATGGTAGCAGAGAGGCACTTGACATGTAGTTTAGGGAGGGCCTGCAGTTCATCTTCAACCTGCACCCCCTGAGCCGCCAGCCACCACCGGCCGAATCGCCGGCCCCAGCGCCGCCTCGCCGCCCCGAAACAACTTGCCACCGCCGCCCCGGCCGAACCGCCGGCCCCAGCGCCGCCTCGCCGCCCCGAAACAACTCGCCACCGCCGCCCCAGCCAGCCCTCTAGGCCCCCCGCCCCCACCCTGAACCCTAATATAGATAGTGGGGTACCTCTTCGGCGAGCCCCCGTCCCTGCTGCGGGTGGGTCTTCCTTAACTCCGGTGAGCCCCCCAACCCCTGAAAATCGACTGACCCAAAAGTCGAATCAGACGATTCAAGTGTTGCTTAATCGGGAGCAGAGCAGCAACACGAGCGAGGGGGAGAGCAGCAGCAGCAGCTGGGCGAGCGAGCGATCGAGCGAGAGCCGAGCAGCGATGGCGAAGGAAGCGAAAGTGAGAGCCGGAGCAGCAGCAGATCCGGCTGGTACGGACGCCGCCGCCGAAGGGGCCTTGCACTGGGGGAGAGCCGCCGTGGAATTGTCGCCCGCGGCACCGGCTTCAAGGTAGCCGCTCCATGGGGGTGCGGGATGGAGCACCGTCGGCGCCGGTGTGACACTCCAAAAAAAATTATTTGGTTTTTAACAAACCCTTTATTTGATTTGAAGGAGGCTATTTAAAATCCTTCCAAAAGCCCCTCCTTCTCAAATTTTTTTTTTCCCTATGACAATTATTTTATTTTGTGTCTTCCTCAACCTTGGTGTTTGGTTTTAAAAACTTCCCTTATGATGTTAACTCATCACAATAAATTTTTGGAAATTAATTGTTATTAAAAAGAAATCCTATGGGTTTTGGGGCTATTCTTTTGTTTTGCAACCACCCATTTTTACCATGCCTCATATCAAAATTTCTCCCAAAACCCCTCCCTCCCCTTTGGGTCAAGCCAAATATTCTATTCCAACAAGTTCAACCCATTCTGATTTTTATTCCATTTATTTTTAACCCCAAAACTATTTCTGCCATTATTTTTGGACCTAGGTGGTTTACAAAGGAAGTACCAAATTTACTTCGAGTTTTGATTCCAAATCAACTCCTCTGACTAGTCCTTAGCACCCCCAACCTAGATCCATCAAGATCCACTCTTCCACAGTTCAAAATTTTCAAGTTTTACTCACTGCAAGTTTGGGCCAGATTTGGCAAATTTGGTGAAATTCATATTTTTCCTTTTCCAAAAATTCTGACAAAAATCAGGCAGCCCCCAGGTGCATTGAGAGATCATCTCACCAAAGATCAGCCCCCGTTAAATTTCCCACATGCCAAAAACATTTCATCGAACACTTGGCGTGCCTTTATTCATCCGCAGTTTGAGAAAAATTCGGATTGAGTTGGATTGCACGACGTTGTCGTTTTCTTCAGAGATCGGTGTCCATCTCACCAGTGCTCACGCTGGCCTCTTGCGCACTGCTCCCCCTCCTTATCCAGAGCGCCGCAAGGTCGCTTGGCCGGGCGCGGGTGTCAGTGGCGACGTGACGACGTGGCTAGCCAGCTCCGGCAGCTTCTGCGGCGGCAGAGCCACCCGTGGCGTCTGGCCGTCGACCCGGCTTCGGCGCCGACCAGCCGCCCGGACCACCCTGTGCACCGTCGCGTTCTCTCCTCCTCTCGTGCATGCTGCGGCACTGCCGCCGTGGCTCGGCAAGCATGGCGTGTTTCTGCCGACGACGGGCCCGCGAGGCGCCGTTCCGTCGAGACCACGACACAGGCCAAACCCAACCGAGTTTAGCGTTTGAGCGTAACAGGTGCACCCTCGCGTTGATGCCCAGCCAACAAATCCACCGATCCGGCCACTGCCTCGCCGTAATCGCCGCCAGAGATTACCCCGTTCTCGGAACTGCCTCAGGACGGCTATAAATAGCCGCCCCGAGCTCGCCTTCGACCAGCACCACTCACCTCACCTCGCCAAAGCTGCGATCAACCAGTAGGAGGACCCCGAGGAGGCCTTCTCCTCCGTCTCCGGCTACCCCGATCCGCTTCGGGCTCCGGCGTGATCCACTCCGGTGAGGGCACCCCCTCCTCCCAAACCCTGCCCGTAGCCTCCTAGGGCACCCAATCACCTAACCCGTGCCTCGATTTGGTGTTTGCAGCTTTCCCCGACGAGACCCAACATCGCCCGAGCCGTCGTCCATGGAGTAAGGGCCATCGTCGACGTGGTGCTCACCGACGACCACCTCCACCACCCACAGACACGGGAGAGCACCCTGAGCCCGTAGGTAACCTCCGCTCCTCCCAACTCGCCGTGGATCGTCAGGCGCCACCACCGAAGCTTTGGGCGCCGCGCTTTTCTCTCTCGATTTTCAAACCTGACGGGTGGGACCCCCTCGTCGGCCTCTCTTTTCTATTCGAACTGTTTTTTCTGGAAAGCGCATTCGGGCAAATACGCTTTCTATCTGAAACGTTTTCTTGTCCTTTTCTGTTCAGCCCCCTGGAAACTTTCTGTTTCATTACACACAAGTCCCTGGACTAAAACTCTGATAACTCTTAAACAATAAATGATTTTTGATTGATTCTTTTTATGTCCTCTTTATTTTTCTGTCTAGTTTTTGATCATATTTATTTGAAAAATATTTGGAGTAATTTTTGTGCACCCACGGTATTCACGTTAGTACATGTTTTCTTTGTACCGTAGATACCGGAAGAGGTGACGGAACCGCGAACTTCACCGAGCTAGACTCCGACTACTCCGAACCAGGCAAGCATATTTGAACCTTTGATATGACGAGTGTTTTGCGTGTTTGCTTAAGTAGTTACTTCATGGCATGATTACATGAACAACCATGAGTGTTATGTTGCATCAAAGCTATCGTGAGTGAGCTTCGAAACTCGATGCGTGACTCGATGTGAGTTTACATGATCATGTGGTGACATGATGGGTGGTAAGATGGTATTGTTGTAGCATGCCAGTCTTATGCCAAACTATTTAACTCCAGTGTCAACGTGAGTCAAGTCACGTTACCATCTGTTCCTTTTCTTGTACTACCACATGTTTTCTTTACGGAATATGGTTTAGTAAGTTGCAAACATCTTACCTTGTACACACCAAACAGAGGGGCCGGGATGAGGGTTCCATGGCCCTGGATTAAAGCCCGTCATCCGGTCAGGGAGCATGGGTGTTTCCGGTTGGGACCGAGAGGGGGGAACCCCTTAGAGCGCGCGAGATAAATCTGATCCCATGCTATTCGAGGTTGTGACCTCCCTGTCTTAGAGTTTTGCTTGAACGTTGCCTAGGGTGATTCCTGGCAGCGGAATGTGGAATGGGGTGTGTACTGGTTAGATGTGTTTCTTCTAAAATACCGTAAACGGAACTAGTCCCTTGCGACTACTGAAATCCGTTGGCCGTGGTTTAATAGTACAAACTCTACAGAGTCAAACTCATTCAAGTAACCGTATCTATGGTCAATATCTGTGTTCAACTTGTCCTGTCAGTCTCAGTGTCAGTCTCCTTGACAAATCTTCGGTGAACAGACATGAGTGGTAGACTCGGCTACATGATTAATCCCGTGGATGGACTAACCCGCTTATTATTATGTGTTGTGTATCTTCCCTTGGAATGGTCTATACTGCTTGAATACGACAATGCAATATAAGCCCTTTAGGTGATGTCGCTCAGACGTCCGACTGTGGCATTTATGTTGTTTACTTCCAATATGAGCCCTTTATGTGATGTCGCTCAGACGTCCGACTGTGGCACTCTTGTTATTTATTTTCAATATAAGCCCTTTATGTGATGTCGCTCAGATGTCCGACTGTGGCACTCTTGTTATTTACTTTCAATATAAGCCCTGTATGTGATGTCGCTCAGACGTCCGACTGTGGCACTCTTGTTATTTACTTTCGATATAAGCCCTTTATGTGATGTCGCTTTGACGTCCGACTGCAGCACGCTCTGTCCTTTATTTTCCAATATAAGCCCTTTTCGTGGTGTCGCTTAGACGCCCGACTGCGGCATGTCAATTTATTTGTTCACCATTCGAGGCGTCACTTCAGACACTCGATCGGTTTTCAGTTATTTTTGTTGGTATTTCGGGAGGATTACCACCTGACTTCCTTTTATTTAACATGTCGTGCAAGTTTATCATTTGAGTGTGCACTGCCAATTGCTCATGATGCATCATGCTTACATTTGTTATATCTTATGTCCGAACTGTCTTGTAGTACATTCAAAGTACTCACCGGCTTGTTGATTTGGCCAGATGTTGACGAAGGCGATCTTATGGATGAAGAGTTCGATAGCGAGTCCGACGCCTAGAGGAGTCCCAGTCAGTCCCGTGCTATCCTGGAATTTATCACTTGTACCATATCCGCTTCCGCTACCCGAATAAACCATCGAGCCTCACATCGACGCTCAATGAGCTGCAAGAGTAGGAGTCAATGTCACCCACTTCATTGTGACATATCCACCACCACTTTTAAATACGAGTCAGTAGTATGCCACCACACCCTTGTGTCATATCCACCTTTATGTATATTATTGGCGTGCTTGTAATAAATTGTTGAGCAACCTCAGGTCAACCCTGTAATATATTTAGTACTTTTGGATTTCTGTATCAAGAATTTGGCTTCCAGTAAGGAGGACTCTCCTATACTACAAATAAAAGAATCGGTTTCTCAATAAGTATTTTATTGAAAACCGGTCGTGACAGCCGGGAGGTCAAGTTAAGGAGAAGGTGCGATGCGATGAGTGTACAACCTCTTTGGTGGCGTCGAGTAGGCCTCGGCTTCGTCCGAGGAGTCGGTGAGGATGTTGTGGTTCCGGTGGAGCAGGTTAAGGCGGCACTGTGGGGATGGAGTAGCCGCGATAGACGAGGGGATCGTCGGAGCAGCTCCTTGGAGGTGGAGGACGGGGCGGCTGAACCGGCGGGACGGCGAGATGGACGACGGATCCTCATCCAGGGAAGTGGATGAGGGACGCCGAAATTCTTGATGGACGGCGTCGTCGGGGAATAGGCTCGGCTGGGTAGCGGTGACGTGGCGGACGGAGGAGGTGGGGTTTCAAGGGCCGGAGCAGAGAGGTTATGGCGGCACAGGATTTGAATGGCGAAAAGGCGATGGGAGTGGGTGAAGCATAACTTAGGGAAGCGCTTGTCCAAAATGTAGGGTGTGTTACAAAAGTACCTCCCATCGATTTGAACTAAGCGGCCCTTTCATTTCGGGGTTAGAAGGGGATTTCGTGTCGGGATTTGGCAGCTGGAGGGAGTTTTCGGGCGTTGTAATTTCGGGATAGCAAGGCACGGGTTGTGAAGGCGCCAGTTTTGGGAGCACGATATCTGAATTTTCGGGATATAACAAGACGCGGGTTGAATTTTAGGGACAAGCCTAACGTGTAGTAATATTGTACTTGTACATACCAAATCAATTCGCACTTCCCTCAACCAAAAAGAAAACGAAAAAAATAAAACTATTTACACCACACAAAGAGAGAGTCTTGCCCCGTTTTACTATACAAATGTTATTCAAAGCTACTCCCTCCTTCCATCTATATAGGGCCTAATGCATTTTTCAATGCTAAATTTGACCAAATATTTGAGCAATGATATATGACCTGCAACTTACACAAAGCACACCGTTAAATTAAATGCGTGAAAGGTTCTTTCAATGATATAATTTTCACATTGTGCATGTCATGTAGTATTAATCTTGTCAATAGTCAAAGGCGGTCTTAAAAATCTCGCCCTATATAGATGGAAGGAGGGAGTATGAATCCATGTATGTCCGATTAATTTTTTTGCGATGTATAATGCATGTAACCTACTCATACCAACATTTTAGTGCATTCCAAATGTCTATACTACCGCTGCAATTCGAACTAAATTTGAATTCGTTTCTCTATTTCAATAAGAATCTACAATCATGATTGTTGCCAACTTCAACCATCATAGTTTCCTTGCTATCCGCCAGATATAAATCGGACGGCCTATAATGCAGGATGGCATGCATACCATCATCAACAACTCTGATGAGGACATCAATACCATTGTTACACCCGCAGCCCCTACTGCTACATATACTGGACTAATTACTAGAGCTCGCGCACGCTAATTAAATTATCAGGTACTTTCGTTTCTTGGTAATGATTCTAATGTTCATGAGAATATGATGCTGCCTAAATTGGATACATTTGTTTTGCTTACAAATTGATGAGGACATGACTACCTTGGATAAGACCAAAAATATTGCATACATGCATATTTGTCAGGTGATTTCTAGTGCAAACTATTCAATAATCTATTTATGTTATCCAGAACAAAAATACATCACATACTTTTGTGTTTTGTCTAATTGTAGGTGTATGGGACATTTGTACAATACACATATGAAGATAAGGGAAAAAAGAGAAGTTTAGGTGCTGTTCAAAAAGTCCTCTCACGTCACTTTTGGACCAAGAGAAGATAGAGTCCAAGTCTCTCACGTTACGGACTCAGATTCGGACTGCAGACATACCTGACTCAAAACGTCAATAACTTTTTCATCCGGACTCCAAATTGGGTGATTCTTTTTTTGTTGGAAAATAGATTTCGTGCACCTTCTAACCCAATTGGATTCACCTTCAAATTCGTCCGGAGCGTTGAGTTATGGACGAAACAATCTGATGCTGCAGCAGAATCCGAGTCAAACTACAAGTCCAAAGGTGTTACGTCACCTCCGCTTGGGCCCATTGGCCTTGTACGACCTAGGGTTAGGTTTAGGCTGCCTTGGGACGTCCTAGCACCTCCTAGGCCGCCACCCCTTGATCCTATATAAGTAGATCCATCTAGTAGCTTTTTCCTTGGGTTTTGTTTAGATCAAAAGTTCGCCATAGCTGCAACTTCGCGTACTTCGTTTGTGTTCAACGACCAGACCAAGGCGTCTCAGAACCCCACCTTCAATAATAAAGCTTTCCTCTTATATTCGCAATATCCAGATTGCAATCTTAGTTTCTTGCTTGTTCTTCGTTTGCTCGCAGGAAACAGGCCCTCGTGGTCAGGTTGATCGTGCTCCGGCGTGGTCAATAACCCTCGGAAGTTGGTTTAGCGATTGCTAAGGCGCGACGTCTCGCACGTACGTAGTCGGATCGTCAAGGTCGACTCCCACAGAAACGATAGCCACCATCTCATCAAAACATCGGGACACCTTTGCCTCTATCAAGTGGTATCAAGACCGCTTACGGATCCCCACCATTATCAATACTTCATATATATTCGCAAAAAAAAATCAGATCTATCTAGAATCAATCTCGTACTTGAATTCGGATTGGAATCTGTTTTGCGCACTGTTCAGTAAAACAGGTGTATCTTCCTCATACGAAGTCCGTTTTGGCTCCGTGAGTACTCAAATTGAAGCTAGCAACGAGCCGCATCTAAATAGTTGCAGAAGTTTGTTCATTATTTGACACCTCAAAATCGGCTTCTAAATAGGTCTTTTTGCCCTCTGAAGTTCGTGAAGACAGCTTGTTCCAATTTTTCGTGCCAGTTTTAGAATTCTTTGACTCCTCATATCAACTCGGAATTGAGTGATTCTTTTTGCATTGGAAAGCTTGAGTTAGTAGCATTCTTTGAAAGAATTTATCAGAAAATTGGCTCAAACTTTTCAAGAGGAAAACTGGAGAGAGAGTTGTTGTATATCACTGCTTGGCGCTTGTTTTTCATCATTATCTTTACTGCCGTTGTGCTCTTCACTTATATCTTGCTATCTAGAGCTACTCATTATCCTTCATTGATGCTAGTTGTGCTACGCCGTGACCTCATTAGTGTTCTAGGCTCGCGTCTCTAGTCCGGTCTAGCCTAGGACCGACATCACCGTCGTTGAGCGTTTATTCAACATTGCATCTTTGAATTGATTATTGCTAATCTTTTGCTACCATATATAGCCAACCCAGCTCCACATATTTCTACACCGTGTATACGTCGCTCCCCTGGCAATCTCTTTACACAATCTTGAGAGTTACTTGACACCGCTGGTTGCTGTCACCGCTTTCGCATGGTAAGAACTTGTAAGACATTGATATTTGCTTTCTTGTGAGCGTTTTACCACCACATCCTAGTAGTTATAGAAACATTATTTTTGGATTTTGTTACGTGTTATACAAAACAAGACAGGATCCAGAGTCAATTCATGTGCTATGTCGATCGAGGGACACATGCCACCAACGAAGCAAATACCACAACAGTCAAGAGACGTGCACAAACATCCAAATGCACATGATCAGGTTCATGTTTCTATACCACCATTTAATGGCGTTTTAGACCTCCTTTATATATTGAATGGGAGTTAGACATAAATAATATATTTGCTTCCCATAATTTTGATGAACGTAAAAAGTTATGGTTGCGGTTGGTTCTTTCACTTTGGTTATGCTCTAGTTTGGTGGAGTGAATATTGTCGGTTACACCCTGATTATGTACCTAATACTTGGGATGATTTAAAACATGTCATGAAAGATAGATTCGTCGATGTTTATTATACTCGTGGCATGATTAAAAACTGGAACATTTAAAACAAGGTAGTGACACCGTAACAAAATATTATGATGATTTACAAACTACCTTGTTGCACTCATTTTTAGAAGAAAGTGAAGAAGATTTTATGGATAGATTTTGGGGAGGATTAAACCATAATATTCAGGAGATACTAATTCATGAAGAGTGTTATCCTATGGACCATTTGTTTCGTCTTGCTTGCAAAGCTGAACAGGAAATAAAACGACGTGTTGCCCACAAGGAGAACAAGCGCACGGTGCACATTCCAACTGTTGATACAGATGTTTATTCAACTACTAGGCGTACTATGACAACCACACCCGTTGTTGCGAGGACTACATCATCTCCACCATGTGACACATCATCATCGAGATTGACTGCATCATCTGAGTTGACTATAAGAGGTAATGACAAAGGTACAGATTTTCCACTTTTACATGAGAATGATGCATGCCTAGTTAACTTGAATACATCATGTGTTGAGCTACCCACTACTTTGATCACACCACCTATTTTAGAGGATTATATTGATAATTTGACTTTGCCATGTGATCAAACAACTGAAATACCAACAATTTTGAGTGCACCCATTGAATTAATTGTTGATGCAAAAGAATCAATATTTAATCATTTTGATATGACCTCTAATCTTGGTGATGATTCTGTGTCGAATGACTTATTGCATGTTTACTTATTTAAGCATGTTGTAGCATGTAAACTTGATGCAAGTAAGGTTTATTCACCAATGTTGGGATGGTTTAATGATGAACATTGTCAATCTTTTGAAATGAATAAGAGCTTCACTTATATGTGCAAACCGAGTTGCAATATTTTCATGCCTTCTACTTCTTGTGATAATGTTTTGGCTTTAGATTTTATGAACTATGCAAGTTACTCATCTATTTATGTGTCATATGTGCAAAAATCAAGGGAAATAAAAATGGATGACATATACATATACAACATGTACACCTTGTCTCTTTTGTTAGCCACATTTCAGACTAAGCAACACCGAGGACGGCTTTGTTTTCAAGAAGTGGAGGATGATGAGGACATGACTACCTTGGATAAGACCAAAAATATTGCATACATGCATATTTGTCGTGATTTCTAGTGCAAACTATTCAATAATCTATTTATGTTATCCGAACAAAAATACATCACATACTTTTGTGTTTTGTCTAATTGTAGGTGTATGGGACATTTGTACAATACACATATGAAGATAAGGGAAAAGGAGAAGTTTAGGTGCTGTTCAAAAGTCCTCTCACGTCACTTTTGGCCCAAGAGAAGATAGAGTCCAAGTCTCGCACGTTCTGGACTCGGATTCGGACTGCACAGACATACCTGACTCAAAACGTCAATAACTTTTTCATCCGGACTCCAAATTGGGTGATTCTTTTTTTTGGAAAATAGATTTCGTGCACCTTCCAACCCAATTGGATTCACCTTCAAATTCGTCCGGAGCGTTGAGTTATGGACGAAACAATCTGATGCTGCAGCAGAATCCGAGTCAAACTACAAGTCCAAAGGTGTTATGTCACCTCCGCTTGGGCCCATTGGCCTTGTACGACCTAGGGTTAGTTTTAGGCTGCCTTGGGACGTCCTACCACCTCCTTGGCCGCCACCCCTTGATCCTATATAAGTAGATCCATCTAGTAGCTTTTTCCTTGGGTTTTGTTTAGATCAAAAGTTAGCCATAGCTGCAACTTCGCGTACTTCGTTTGTATTCAACGACCATACCAAGGCGTCTCAGAACCCCACCTTCATTAATAAAGCTTTCCTCTTATATTCGCAATATCTAGATTGCAATCTTAGTTTCTTGCTTGTTCTTCGTTTGCTCGCAGGAAATAGACCCTCGTGGTCAGGTTGATCGTGCTCCGGCGTGGTCAATAACCCTCGGAAGTTGGTTTAGCGATTGCTAAGGCGCGACGTCTCGCACGTACGTAGTCGGATCGTCAAGGTCGACTCCCACAGAAACTATAGCCACCATCTCATCGAAACATCGGGACACCTTTGCCTCTATCACAAATGAAGGGCCTAGCTTGGAGAAGGATGGAAATTGGAGCAAGAACAAGCACGGAGATGATGCCATGCGCAAGGGGAACAAGAACGAAGTTACAAGTGATGATTTCAGGACTTTGAAGCCACCATAATGGGTGCATGAAGCCTTGGACGAATTATACAAGATGCTACTTCATAAATTTCGTCCCGAGGCTATTCTAGGTGCTGCGTCACCTTATTATTGGGTCAGGCCCTTGTAATTTCGAAATACACAAGTATAGGCTATTTTTAGAGTCCGTATGTGTGGGGAAACAAGAGATAGGGTTGATTTCGGACCCCTCCACCAAGGGCCACGAAAGTCCCCCCTCTTCCTCCATATATACAGCCCTTAGGGCACCGTTTAGACTTTGGGTTTTGTTTAGATTAAAAGTTCGCCATAGCTGCTACTTCGCGTGCATTTCGCTTTGTGTTCAACGACTGCACAAATGCGTCCACAGAACCCCACCTTGATCAATAAAGCTTTCACCTTATATTCGCAATATCCAGATTGCAATCTCAGTTTCTTGCTTGTTCTTCGTTTGCTCGTAGGGAAGCAGACCCTCGTGGTCAGGTTGATCGTGCTCGGCGTGGTCAATAACCTCTCGGAGTTGGTTTAGCGATTGCTAAGGCGCCGACGTCCTCGCTGCGTTCATAGTCGGATCGTCAAAGTCGACTCCCTCCAAAGCGAAAACCAACATCTCATCGAAGACGGGACACCTTTGCCTCTATCAAGTGGTATCAGATTTTCACGTTGCTCGGTGAGATTTTACTGATTTTCAGAGATTAGATCGAGTCATTCTTCGTACCTATAGTCCACGAAAAAGCCATAAAAAATAGGGTTAGTTCATCATATCCGAACCAATCTGAGCCTTTGCATAATCTTTTTAGGGTTTTGCTTTGTTGAATTTGCGGTTGCATCGTCGTGTCTAGTTGCTGGTCTTAGCGTCTAGTCTTTTAGAGTTTCAAGTTCTGGTCATAAGTTGTCACGCCGCCACCGCACCATCATCATCGCCTCGCCACCTACCACCACCGCTCGAATCCGTATCCATAGACCACCACCAATCCGTGTCCATATACCACCACCGATCCATATCCATATACTACCACTGCTACCACCACCGCTGCCATATACCACCACCATATATCCACCACCAATCCGAGTTCCTTGCATATGAGGTTTGTTTTCGAGGTCCATCTAGTTTCCGATTCGTGTTTCCTTGCCGGAGTAGGTTTCGGAAAAAAAAGCAGCGCAAAAAAAAGAGCGAAAAAAAAGTTCCAGAGTGTGCTTTTCCCTTGTTTACGTGCAGCGCCGTGATTTTGTTAGTGTTCTAGGCTCGCGTCTCTAGCACGGTCTAGCCTAGGACCAAAGACAAGACTGCGTCGTTGAGCGTTTATTCAACTTTGCATCTCTGAATTGATTATTGTTGACCGCTTTTGCTACCATATTATAAGCCTTCCCAGCTCCACATACATCTACATCGTGCGCTTGACTCTCCCAGTAATCGCTCTATCCAAGCTTTGAGAGTTTTGACTACATCGGTTGCCGATCACCTTCTTGGGTAAGAACTGGTAAGAATTTGAGATTTGCTTGACAGATTTGTGATGTCCACCACACCACCACCACCACTTCCTAGTAGTCCGTCGAATCATATTCTTGTGTGTTTCTATTGCTGCTAACCATGGCAGGATCACAAGTCATTTAGACCGACCGGGAGAACATGACAAACAAAGCGCTACATGATAAGTTTCAACAAATGATGAGTGGGCAGGTGGAAGATGTGCTAAATAGATTTGAAGAGGCCATGGAGAAGATAGATGGCATTGAGAAGGCGTTCGAAACAAAGCTCGATAACAAGTTTAATGAATTGCTCGCGCGTCTACCACCACCATCACCGGCTGCACCTAACGCACCTCTACAACAACAACAACGACTACCTCCACATCGCGAAACAGCCCTCCGCCGAGCGAGCCGTGTTCCTCTTGATGCGGCCAAGCTGCGGGTGTCTTGTTGATACTTCGTGGCTCCTGCTGCTGATGTGGGGAGGATGATTATGTGGGAGATTACGAGGATGAGGTTGATCAACATCAGAACTACGTGCAACCACCAGCACCACAACCACCAGGTCGTCCACATGCAAATAATGGCAATGTTAGGGCTCCCCCTCATGCACGAGATCATGACCATCTCCCTAAACTGAAGTTGAATATTCCACCATTTGAGGGTAGATATGTTCCTGAGATATATCTTACTTGGGAGTTAGAAACTGAACAACGATTTACATGTTTACAAGATCATGTGGAGAGACGTGTTGCCTCTGATGTTTGTGGTTTCACTAGCTTTGCATGTGTTTGGTGGTCTGAACATTGTAGATTACATCCTGTTCCAGCTACTTGGGCTGCTTTGAAATCTGCTATGCGTACTCGTTGGGTTCCACCATATTATCAACGTGAATTACTTAAAAAATTGCGGCGCTTAAGACAAGGAAAAAATTCGGTAGAAGAATATTATCAGGAATTACAAACTGGCTTGATTAGATGTGGTATTGTTGAGGAGAATGAAGCTACGCTTGCACGCTTTACGGGTGGATTAAATAGAGATATTCGTAACATTCTAGACTACAAGGATTATACTAATATCACTTGATTATTCCATCTTGCTTGTAAAGCTGAACGTGAAGTGCAGGATCGATGTGCGTTGGCGGACTAACTTTTCTCGCAGGTCGACCTTCATCATGGACACTACGTGCATCATCTACTTCCACACGTTCTACTACACCAAAGCACCTCCTTGGTGACACCTCCAACCGTGATACAAGAAAGCAGGCACAACCACCACTATCTACCAAGAGCACACTGCTTTGGGCCTACACAGCTCTTCTTCTTCCATGGCGACAACAGGGCACACAAGTGATATTATTTGTCGTCGTTGTAAGGGAAGAGGACATTTCTTGAGAATGCCAATCTCAGCGTGTGATGATTGCTACCGAGGATGGTGGGTATGAGTCCGCTTAGTGACTATGATGAAGAGACTTTGGCTCTTATTACACATGAAGAACACGGTGGAGATGATTACGATCATGAGACGCAATACATGGCTGCTGAAGATGCCGACAGTATGAATGTTTAGTTGCTCAACGTGTTTTGAGTGTGCAGGTTACACAAGCTGAGCAAAATCAGAGGCATAACTTGTTCCATACAAAGGGAGTTGTGAAGGAACGTTCTATTCAAGCGTCATCATAGATGGAGGGAGCTGCAACAACTTGGCTAGCATGGATATGGTGGAGAAGCTTTCTCTCACCACAAGGCCACATCCACATCCTTACTACATCCAATGGTTCAACAACAGCGGCAAGGTTAAGGTAACACGTATTGTTCGTGTGTATTTTAGTATCTCTACATATGCTGATTATGTTGATTGTGATGTGGTACCTATGCAAGCATGTTCCTTATTACTTGGTAGACCATGGCAATTTGATAAAAATTCTGTACACCATGGTAGAAACAATCAGTATACTCTTGTTCATAAGGATACATATATTACTTTGCTTCCTATGACTCCTGATTCCATTTTGAAAGATGATATAAATAGAGCTAATAAAGCAAAACAGGAGAAAAATAAGAGTGAAAATCAGATTGTGGCAAAAGAATTTGAGCAACAAATGAAGCCTAATAATAAACCATCTAATGTTGCTTCTGAAATTAAACTGAAAAGTGCATGTTTACTTGCCACCAAACCTGATATTGATGAGCTAGATTCTAGCAAATCTGTTTGCTATGCTTTTGTGTGCAAAGAGGCATTATTTTCATTCGAGGACGTGCCTTCCTCTTTGCCCCCTGCTGTCACTAACATTTTGCAGAGTTCATTGACGTCTTCCCACAAGACGTGCCACCGGATTACCACCTATTCGAGGGATTGAGCATCAAATTGACTTAATTCCCGGTGCATCGCTACCCAACCGTGCACCATACCGCATACCAATCCAGAGGAGACGAAGGAGATTATGCGTCAAGTACAAGAGCTGCTCGACAAAGGTTATATACGCGAATCTCTTAGTCCTTGTGCTGTTCCTATTATACTAGTGCCTAAAAAGGATGCGTCGGCGTATGTGTGTTGATTGTAGAGGCATTAATAATATTACTATTCGTTATCGTCATCCTATTCCTAGGCTAGATGATATGCTTGATGAATTGAGTGGCTCTACAATATTCTCCAAAGTTGATTAGCGTAGTGGATACCATCAAATTCGTATGAAATTAGGAGATGAATGGAAAACAGCATTTAAAACTAAGTTTGGTTTATATGAGTGGTTAGTCATGCCTTTTGGGTTAACTAATGCACCTAGTACTTTCATGAGACTAATGAACGAAGTTTTACGTGCTTTCATTGGACGATTTGTGGTAGTCTATTTTGATGATATCTTGATTTATAGCAAATCTTTGGAAGAACATTTGGAACATTTACGTGTCGCTTTTTAATGCTCTACGTGATGCACGCTTGTTTGGTAACCTTGGGAAGTGCACCTTTTGCACCGACCGAGTATCTTTTCTTGGCTATGTTGTTACTCCACAGGGAATTGAAGTTGATAAAGCCAAGATTGAAGCTATTGAGAGTTGGCCGCAGCCCAAAACGGTCACACAAGTGCGGAGTTTTCTTGGACTCGCTGGTTTCTATAGGCGTTTCGTGAGAGACTTTAGCACCATTGCTGCACCTCTCAATGAGCTTACAAATAAAGATGTGCCTTTTGTTTGGGGTACCACACAGGAAGAAGCCTTCACGGTATTGAAAGATAAGTTGACACATGCTCCTTTACTCCAACTTCCTGATTTTAATAAGACTTTTGAGCTTGAATGTGATGCTAGTGGAATTGGATTAGGAGGTGTGTTATTATAAGATGGCAAGCCTGTTGCATACTTTTCTGAAAAATTGAGTGGGCCTAGTCTGAATTATTCTACTTATGATAAAGAATTATATGCTCTTGTTCGGACTTTAGAAACATGGCAACATTATTTATGGCCCAAAGAATTTGTTATACATTACGATCATGAATCTTTGAAACATATTAAAAGTCAAGCTAAACTGAATCGTAGACATGCTAAATGGGTTGAATTCATTGAGACTTTCCCTTATGTCATTAAACACAAGAAGGGTAAAGAAAATGTTATTCTTGATGCATTGTCTCGTCGCTATACTATGCTTTCGCAACTTGACTTCAAAATATTTGGTTTGGAGACCATCAAAGATCAATATGTGCATGATGTTGATTTTAAAGATGTATTGCAGAATTGTAAAGGAGGAAGAACGTGGAACAAGTTAACGTTAATGATGGATTTGTGTTCCGTGCTAACAAGCTATGCATTCCAGCTAGCTCCGCTCGTCTTTTGTTGTTGCAGGAGGCGCATGGAGGAGGACTAATGGGACACTTTGGCGTGAAAAAGGCGGAGGATGTACTTGCTACACATTTCTTTTGGCCAAAGATGAGACGGGATGTTGAGCGTTTTATTGCTCGCTGCACTACATGTCAAAAGCTAAGTCACGACTCAATCCGCATGGTTTATATATGCCTTTGCCTGTACCTAGTGTTCCTTGGGAGGATATATCTATGGACTTTGTTTTAGGTTTACCTAGAACAAAGAAGGGAGGGATAGCATATTTGTTGTCGTGGATAGATTCTCGAAAATGGCACACTTTATACCATGTCATAAAAGCGATGATCTTTGTTAATGTTGCTGATTTGTTCTTTCGTGAAATTATTCGCTTGCATGGTGTGCCAAATACTATTGTTTCAGATCGTGATACTAAATTTCTTAGCCACTTTTGGAGATGTTTATGGGCTAAGTTGGGGACTAAACTGCTTTTAGTACTACTTGTCACCTCCAAACCGATGGACAAACTGAAGTAGTCAATAGAACATTGTCTACTATGCTTAGGGCTGTTTTGAAGAATAATAAGAAAATGTGGGAGGAATGCTTGCCTCATATTGAATTTGCTTATAATTGTTCATTGCATTCTACTACTAAGATGTGCCCTTTTGAAGTTGTGTATGGTTTCCTACCTCGTGCACCTATTGATTTGTTGCCTCTTCCATCTTCGGAGAAGGTTAATTTTGATGCTAAACAACGTGCTGAATTGATTTTAAAATGCATGAGTTAACTAAGGAAAACATTGAGCGTATGAATGCTAAATATAAACTTCTCGGAGATAAGGGTAGAAAACATGTTGTGTTTGCTCACGGAGATCTTGTTTGGTTACATTTGCGTAAGGATTGATTTCCTGATTTGCGCAAATCAAAGCTAATGCCACGTGCTGATGGTCCCTTTAAGGCGTTGGAGAAAATAAATGATAATGCATATAAACTTGAGCTGCCTGCAGATTTTGGGGTTACTCCCACTTTTAACATTGCAGATTTGAAGCCTTATTTAGGTGAGGAAGATGAGCTTCCGTCGAGGGGCGACTTCATTTCAAGAAGGGAGGATGATGAGGACATCAATACCATTGTTACACCCGCAGCCCCTCTTGCTACATATCTTTGGACCAATTACTAGAGCTCGGGCATGCCAATTAAATTATCGGTACTTTCGTTTCTTGGTAATGATTCTAATGTTCATGAGAATATGATGCTGCCTAAATTGGATACATTTGTTTTGCTTACAAATGAAGGGCCTAGCTTGGAGAAGGATGGACATTGGAGCAAGAACAAGCATGGAGATGATGCCATGCGCAAGGGAACAAGAACGGAGTTATAAGTGATGATTTCAGGACTTTGAAGCCACCATAATGGGTGCATGAAGCCTTGGACGAATTATACAAGATGCTACTTCATAAATTTCGTCCCGAGGCTATTCTAGGTGTCACGTCACCTTATTATCGGGCCAGGCCCTTGTAATTTCGAAATACACAAGTATAGGCTATTTTAGAGTCCGTATGTGTGGGGAAACAAGAGATAGGGTTGATTTGGACCCCTCCACCAAGGGCCACGAAATCACCCCCCTCTTCCTCCATATATACAGCCCTTAGGGCACCGTTTAGACTTTGGGTTTTGTTTAGATTAAAGTTCGCCATAGCTGCAACTTGGCGTGCCGTTTGTGTTCAACGACCGGACAAAGGCGTCCACAGAACCCCACCTTGATCAATAAAGCTTTCACCTTATATTCGCAATATCCAGATTGCAATCTCAATTTCTTGCTTGTTCTTCGTTTGCTCGCAGGAAGCAGACCCTCGTGGTCGTTGATCGTGCTCGGCGTGGTCAATAACCTCGCGGAGTTGGTTTAGCGATTGCTAAGGAGCGACGCATCAAGACGTCAGAGTCGGATCGTCAAAGTCGACTCCCTCCAAAGCGAAAACCAACATCTCATCGAAAGACGGGACACCTTTGCCTCTATCAAACTCCGTTTTTTTATAAGAGTAGAGATAAAATATATTAAATGTAGTATAACATGTTCATAACCACACCATGTGTATCACTGTTATATATTCACACATGCGTCGGTTTGAAACACTATGATAAATTCTTGAAATATCCGAATTCACTTTTTATAATGAAGTATATATGATCTCTATTCGTCTTTTACACCCACACAACCCTCTTATCTTTGCAGCTAGCGCCAACTTTCTCTTGTGCATGCACACGCCCGCATCCCTGTCACCCTCCCTCAGCATTCTCTAGCTCCATCGCGCAAATTCGTCTTTTCACTTTAGGTCGTTCATCCACGGTGTGTGTAGGCCCCCAAGCTCCTTCTTTACGGCACACATCGATGGATATGCCTCTCTAGCGAGGTGTGCCTAGCACAAACACAAGCTTCCCCTCTTCTCTTGTCACCGTCCATGCCTCACTCCCACCACTCTTTTCATCGTTCTCGTACTACTTCCTCCTCCCCTTGATATAGTATGCCTCTCGTACCACCTCCTACATGCATCCCTGTCTCTCTCTATCCTTCTCCTCGTGCCTCATTTGCTTCTAACACACACATGCATGTATACCGATCGATCTCCCAACATATACCTAGATCGACTTTAACGACCCCCCATCGATCGACGTACCTCACAAGTTATGTCTCTCCTTTCTCTAACAAAGGGCGATTGATCTTCCTATGTAGTTACGTCTTCTTACCACAGCCACATCGTCCCCCCTCATCATTCGTGCATGCCTCGACTGTCTCACACGCACGCGTACGTAATGTCTCTCACACGCGTGCGTACGTAAAACAAGCAGCCATCTCCTCTCTTTTTGATATTGCGGGCGTGCCCTCCGTTTGTCTAGCAAGCCTATCCCACTATTTGTTAGAAGCAACTCCACTACCACCCCCTCCAACACTCTAGCTCTGTCTCTCTCCCAACCTTATTCCTCTCCTGCACATATGCATGGATGCCGATCGATCTCCCTTAATACATGAGGCAGATCGGTCTCCTTAATACATGAGGTAGGCCTCTCTCCTCCTCCACACATATACCAGCCATTGTACCTCTATAGTTAATTCGGCCTCCCTCTTCCCCCACCACACACCGATAGTCGAAGGCCAGTAGGTATCCATGCCACAGAGACAAACTGCACATGTCCCATCTCACGTTCCAAAGAGGGCCAGCCACTCTATATCTTTGATGTGGGCACACACAAATTCGATGGCACTCTTTATCGATCGCGCGCGCGCGCACACACACACACACACATCATCATCCCTCTCTTCGATTCTATGGACACCTCAAGCTGATGATACCTCCACTCTCTTCTCGTGGACCGCCCCCTCTATATATATGTTATATCTAGGACTCTATTTCACACACATTGCATATGTTACATTTTTTTATTGACCCCCCCCAAAAAAACTCTCAAGAACCCACACACTATATCTCTCCAGGTTTGTATCTCTCTCACACAACCCCACGTAGGTGGTGTACGTATACAAGAAGAGAATAGGTGCACCGTGCACGTACTCACGCTTCGTGCCCAGCCACATCCTCGCTGGTACACGGTGGAGCTCATTTCTTTCTGAAATGGCAGCCCACGTGCTAATTTGAACGCTTTGTGGCGGTTGTTTACCTAGGGAGGTCGTGTACCACGTGTGCACGAAACAAAGTTCGACTTGACGCGTTGCCGTGTTATTTTTAAATAAAGTTATAGCGCTCAATGGCACGTACACAGATTATAAAACGATTTTTATGGAGAAAAAGGTAGTCCACTCAATATATACAGTACAATGGAGCACCTTTTGCACGGTTTGTCGCTCTTGAGTATCTCACACAAGGCTACGGTGGCCTCTCTCTCTCTCTCACCGTTGGTCATCGATCCGCCGCATCCCGTCCATTGGGGAAAGGGAGTGCGGTGGCCTCTCTCTCACCGTTGGTCACCGATCCGCCGCAACCCGTCCGCCGGGGAAAGGGAGGAAGTGCATCGTTTCTCCGCTCGACGGCGCCGAGGCAGCATGTCCTGATCTGCAGACACGCCTGCCTTCTCTCGACCAAGCTCCGTGGCGGCAAGGTTTACGCCACCTGCTCGCAGATTCCGCCCGCCGCTGCTCACCTAGTTACATCCCGACGACCTCCTGGTATCCCCTCCAGCCTTGCTCCACTGCCCGCCTTCCCACGTCGCTGCATGTGGATCTTCCGTAGTTCTTTGTCCAAAACATAGCTCGTCCAGCGTACTTTCCATATTGCATTCTCGTCCTCACACCGTTTTAGACAAACACAACCATGTTGTTATCTTCCCTTAGGACAAAGAATATGCTTCTTTTTTGTCATCGCATGTGTCATCAACTGTTATTGGCTAGTAATTGTTTCCTTTCTACCTCTTTTTTGCAAACAGGGCTATCCATTTCACCTCGTTGCTATTGCGACCTTTTGGTGAACGGCACAAATCACTTTTTTATTGAGAGTGTTTTGTGCAGTTGTACTAAAATGTCACACGGGCAACGTCTCTACATTTCAGTGCGCCTGCATAAAGGGAGATTGGTTTTGCTCTATCCTCCTCATCCAACTCCGAGCCGAATCTTCTCCAACTAGTTAGTCTTAAGAGAGACTGCAAAGGTGACCAGCTTCTATTTGTGTGTTTATTGTTTCATCAGCAGTCCTCTATTATCGTAATCACACTTAATATCTTTGGAATAGGGACGCTCATCTCTATTTTAGTGGAACTGCACAAAATGATCGGAATGTTGCATGCTCCAGACAGCTACTTTTTTCCCAACATGCCTTGTTGATTTAGACAGAACTGGGGGGACGTTGCTGCCAATGAAAGCATGGATCAATTTTAATTGAACACCTTCTCACAACTCTGTCTTCAGTTGTGGTGTAATTATTAGCTCTGATCTACTAATAATTGACATGCATTAGCAAGGAAGTTAGTTTTTATTGTTTCGAAAGAGCATCGATGGCAAGACACGCTAAACAAAAGCTGAAAGCTCACACCATTGTACAATTTCATGTCATTTGGAAAATTATTTGTATAGTACGTCAATTATGTAAACAAATGATGGAAGCTTGATAGCATTGCCAGAAGCCTCTTCATCATCCGGGTCCATGTGCCATGCACAAAATTATACTCCTTCGTTCCTAAATATTTGTCTTTTTACAAATATCAAACGGGCATATTTTAGAGTGTAGATTCACTCATTTTGCTTCGTACTTGTACTCCCTCCGTTCCTAAATATTCTATTCGTCTTTCTAGAGATTTCAACAAGTGACTACATACGGAGCAAAATGAGTGAATCTACATTCTAAAATATGTCTATATACATCTGTATGTGCCAGTCCATTTGAAATCTCTAAAAAGACAAATATTTGAGTAGTCACTCGTTGAAATCTCTAGAAAGACAAATACTCCAGAGTATATTTAAGAACCGAGGGGGTAGTGCACTACTGCATGGGAGACTCAGCCCGGTCGTTGCGCCGCATTAATAGTGAGTAATGAGCAGTCAAATCATAAGCCCCACCTTTCCCAGTGTAAGTTGCTCTGAACAAGCAACCATCAATACACTCTTCTTTGAATCCGCTCATACTACTCCATCCGTCATTGTTTATACAACGCGCTTCAGAAAAAAGAAAAAAAATCTGTGGGACCAAGGCGACTAGCGATCGGCCTGAAAAATAGCATTGGTAGTTATAGCATGGCGTCTATTACTAGAGGGAATAATGCGTACACACATGCATGCAGTGCTTCCACCCCGGGTACACACATGCATGCACTTACTCCACTCCGTAGTAGTACAGTACATGGAGAGAAAATTGTGGACTTGATTGCGGTTACCACGCCCTAATTAATTGAGCATTAAACCAAACGCGTCTAAAGTCTCTCTGGTGGTGGAAATGCATTGAGAGAAATGCATCATAATGAAGCGCGCCATGTAAACTGTGACGAAGGGAGGAGTAGTATGAAGGTGCAAAACCAAGTATGCATATGGCCAGTCGGTCAACGCACCTCTTCTTGGCATATCACTGACATGTGGGACAGGAGTGTGAGCAAACCGATCTCAATTGACGGCAAAGAGCCAACCAGCCGTTCCTTGAGAGAGACGAGGAGCGATAACACACAGACGGGCTCGCACGGAGGCCAAGATATATTCGAGCATGGTTGGTTGATCGATATCATTCATTACATGTTGGGCTGCCGTTTTCCGCCCTTCTCCAGAATAAACGTGTACTTTATCAGAGATAAAAAAATAAGAGTACAGGCGCTCCACCATTCGGTTCTAGTATTAGTACTACTCGTACTACTGCGCTTGGCTCTTCGCCTCTTCGTGAAGCCGAACAATGATGGTACTCCGCATGTTGGGTACTACAGTGTATGCCTCTGAAAATCTGACACCGAATGGACTGATGCGTGTCCACCAAGGGTAGGTTGCATTAGTCAAAAGGCGTAAGTGAGCTTCACCTTGTCCTGCAAGCTTCTCCTCGTTCTGTGAGTTGACGGGACACACCAAAAAGTAGTGCTAGTCCATACTCCCTCCTTTCCGGTTAATATGGCTTAATCTTTTTATCGGGTAAATGAGAGAGCTTTATTCATATATAAGCATTCTTAAGACGATCAGCCAAGACACTGGTCACTCGGAAGCGAGGTACCCCGCAAAAAAAGAAGTAGGAAGCAAGGTGTTTCATCAAGCCAGCTCTCGGCCACATTCAAAGTGCAGCAAGCACGGTAAGATGCGCCGCAAGGTTTGCTGACCTGTTGACATGCTGAATAACAAAAAAGAGGAAATATTACCGAGCGCTACTATTTGTAACAGGATATGAGCCAGAATTAAGCGAGAATTGTGGCGAGTGTTCCATGCAATCAACTTCCATTATCACATGCAAGAACCCTCGAAGATAACCAAATGTGTTGAAGATTTCTTTATCACATTTTAAAATTATAATAAGAGTGCAGACGCTCCTCCATCCGTTTCCTAGTACTAGTATAGTACGTACCTTTATAGACTATAGTAGTACTACTAGTAAACTTTGCGCTTGGCTGTTCGCCTATTCAGGAAGTCGAACAATAATAGCACTAGTAGTATAGTGTATGCTTCTGGCAATCTGACACCGAATTAACTGTTGCACGTCCACCGCCTGAGTGAGGAAAAGCTTGCATTAGTCAAAAGTTTATCCTTGTCCTGCGAGCCACCACGCGCAAGCTTCTCCCGTCCTGCAACCTTCTCCTCTTTCGGCAAGTTGACGGGACACAACAAAGTAATGCTAGTCCATACTGCCTCCTCTTCGGTTAATATGGCTTAATTTCAAACGAGATAAATACACCGTCATGCATCAGTATATTTGTAAAAATACGGTCAGTGGACTTCATAATACGCTCATTGCGCTCAATATATATATTTTCCGGTGTTTATACGGTCACTAGCTCACCCTGACTGAGTATGTGTGTGCATGCACGTGTAGGTTGAGCACTGGAGCATGACCGTGTGTGTTCCGTCGTGTGCTCGGGCATGCATGCATTAGGGCGTCGTGCGCGTTTTTGCGTCCATGTGTACGTGTGACTGTTGCATACACGTAGGGGGAGTACGTGTAGGGGCCATGATGTCGGGCGGAACCCTACGTAGATGATCTTTCACGTTGGAGCGGATCCTACGGTGAATCACGAAGAACACGCGGAAGAACAAGAGGGAAACACGGGGAAAACGAGAGAGAAGTCACTCAACCAACAAGAGATCAATCACACAAGTGCTAGATCACCGATCACATAAGGTGGCACAAGATTCAAGATCAACAAAGGAAAGATACAAACGGTAGCCGTTCTTCTCCGTGAGGAGGCCTTGATGGGGTCCACCCTAGAAGGGGTCTTGAATCCGCTTGGGGAATCTTCTCCGTAGAGGTCCTGATCTCCGAGGAGAAGTAGCCAAGTGGATGAGCAAAGGCTCTCACACAAAATATGAGCTAATCCAATGCTAACTTAGAAAGAGGAAGTGGATGGAGTATATATAGTCTAGGGGCCGAAGGGGTGCATGGGACTCGTCCCGGATACCTTTACTGCAGGCGGGAATCCGGATGTCCGGGCGTCGGGCGGATGTCCGGCCTTCACGAGGCGCCGGATGTCCGGGCTATCCGCCGGATGTCCGGTTGGGCGGCTACCGCGAATCGGGTGAGGGTGCCGGATTCCGGGCTTCAGCCGGATATCCGGGGGGTCGGATGTCCGGCCGGACGCCGGATGTCCGGGCCTCAGTAGACTTGGGCAGCTTGGCGTCTTTGAGGTGGATGCTCCAGGGCGGATGTCGTGGGCTTCGGCCGGATGTCCGGGCACAGGAGTTGAACTTGCCCGTTTCCTTGGTTCTCTTCATCCATGGACTTGGCGGCTTGTCCGTCTTCACGCACCCTCGGGAGGTTCCCTTGACACCTAATCATGCATAGCATATCGGACTTAGGTAGTAGCCATGTCTCGAGTGGATCATATGTGATATCAATAAGGAAGGAAGTCACCTCATTCTCGAGAGCTCTAGCTCTAGCTCGTGTCATGGGTCCTCTTGGCTCTTGATGAGACGGTTGTAGATCCATGGGGAGTATCGTGGGATGCTCCACATCATCTCCCCCCCCCCCTTGGGAGAGATCCGACCTCGGATCAAAGGCTTCATCTCCATGGAATGGTGCGAGGTCCTTGACGTTGAAGATGTCGCTCACATTGTATTTGTCTCGAGGTAGGTCGATCTTGTAAGCGTTGTTGTTGTAGCGTGCTAGCACCTTGAAAGGTCCATCGGCTCGAGGTAGAAGCTTGGACTTGCATTCTTTGGGGAAGCGGTCCTTGCGAAGGTGTAGCCACACTAGATCACCAATGTTGAAGACCATGGGTTGCTTTTTGGCGTTGAGCTTGGTTGCTTGTCGTTGTACTTGGCGCTCGATGGTGTGCCTTGTATCTTCGTGCATCTTCTTGATGTAGCTTGCTCGTGCACTTGCATCCATGTTGGAGCGCTCTTGGAGAGGAAGTTGTAGAATGTCCAATGGGAACAACGGGTTGAAACCGTAGACGACCTCGAAGGGGGACTTGCTGGTAGTCGAGTGTCTTGCACGGTTGTAGGCGTACTCGGCGATGGGTAGATATGCCTCCCGCTCCTTGATGTTCTTCTTGATCAAGACACGAAGTAGAGTGGATAGTGTGCGGTTCGTCACCTCCGTTTGGCCGTCGGTTTGAGGATGGTATGCCGAGGAGAACAAGAGCTTGATTTCGAGCTTGGCGCATAGGGTCTTCCAAAAGTAACTCAAGAACTTGACGTCACGATCGGAGACGATTGTCTTTGGTACGCCATGGAGTCGCAAGATTTCCCTACAAAAGAGATTTGCAACATGTGAAGCATCGTCTATCTTGTTGCAAGGAATGAAATGTGACATTTTAGAAAATCTATCCACAACAACAAACACGGAATCCTTGCCATTTTGAGTCCTAGGCAAACCAAGTACAAAATCCATACTAATGTCTTCCCATGGTTGATATGGAATAGGAAGAGGCATGTAAATACCATGAGATTGAGCTTTAGACTTAGCTTTGCGACATGTATAACATCGGGTGGTGAAGCGTGAGATGTCGCGGAACATCTTGGGCCAAAAGTAGTTGTTGGAGAGCGTGCCGAATGTCTTGTCGCGTCCAAAGTGTCCCATGAGTCCGCCTCCATGAGCCTCTTGCAAAAGGAGCAAACGAAGAGAAGACTCGGGAATGCAAAGTTTGTTAGCTCTCATAAGATAACCATCCTTGACGTAATATTGTTCCCAAGAAGTATGCGTCAAACACTTAGCATAAGGAGAAGCAAAAGATGGGTCATGCTCATACAAGTCTTTTATATGCTCAAAACCAATAGCATTCAACTCAAGTTGAGTGACAAGCATGCATATGCGTGAAAGCGCGTCGGCAACTACATTTTCTTTACCCTTATACTTGATCACATAAGGAAAAGATTCAATGAATTCACTCCATTTTGCGTGACGCTTGTTTAATTTAGTTTGACCTTTGAGGTACTCAAGCGTTTCATGATCGGTATGGATGACAAACTCATGAGGTCTAAGGTAATGTTCCCAAACATGTAGCACACGCACTAAAGCATACAATTCTTTGTCATAGATGGGATAATTAAGTTGAGCACCGGAGAGTTTTTCACTAAAATAAGCAATGGCTCGTTTTCTTGCATCAAAACTCCGCCAATTCGGTACCACTTGCATCACAATGAACCTCAAAAGTTTTGTCAAAATTGGGCAAAGCAAGAATCGGAGCATGAGTAAGCAAAGACTTGAGCTCATCAAAAGCGGTTGAATGCAAAGTTCCCCAAACAAAGGGAGTATTCTTCTTACTCAAGGTATGGAAAGGAGCGGCAATTGTGCTAAAATCTTTCACAAAGTGACGATAAAAACCCGCAAGACCAAGAAAACTTCGCACTTGTTGCAAATTGGTGGGTTGGGGCCAAGTTTTAATTGCTTCAATTTTAGATTCATCAACATGGACACCCTTTGAGGATACTATAAAACCCAAGAATACCACTTTGTCAACTCCAAAAGTGCACTTTTTCCAGTTTGCATAAAGGCTTTCCTTGCGAAGAGTTTGCAACACAGATTTTACATGATTGATGTGCTCTTTCATGGTTTTGCTAAACACAAGAATATCATCAAAGTAAACCACAACAAATACTCCAATGTAATGAATGAAGCACATGATGCATAAGACGCGCGAAAGTGCCGGAGCCTCGAAAGACCCATAGGCATCACTAACCACTCATATAAACCAAATTTGGTTTTGAAAGCAGTTTTCCATTCATCACCCTCTTGTATGCGGATTTGATAATAGCCACTTTTAAGGTCAATTTTTGAGAAAAAGTTGGCTCCACTAAGTTCATCAAGCATATCATCTAAGCGAGGAATGGGATGCCTATAGCGGACGATGATCGCATTTATAGGTCTACAATCGGAACACAAGCGAAAACTTCCATCGAGTTTAGGCACAAGTATAATGGGAACGACACAAGGGCTTAAGCTTTCACGTACATGACCGTTGTCGATTAGTTGTTGTACTTGCCGTTGAATCTCCTTGGTTTCTTCGGGATTGACTCGGTATGGAGCTTTGTTTGGTAGAGGCGCTCCGGGGATGAGGTCGATTCGATGCTCAATGCCTCGAAAGGAGGTAGACCCGGAGGTAGCTCATCGGGGAAAAGATCTTGAAATTCTTGCAAAAGAGATTGAAACACCAAAGGTAGCTCGTGAATGGTGTTAGTTTTTGGTTCTCCATCCTTGCACACAAGGACAAAGTGCATCACACTCGATGGGTTCTCACACACTTCTCTCATCTCACTTTTGGTGGCAAATAGGATGAGGTTTTTCTCTCTAGGCGAAGAGGCGCTCAAGTTTGGCTTGTGGCTCTCACTCACTTTTGGTTGGATCACTTTCTCGCTCTTGTCTCTATGATGGGTGGCTTGCTTGTCGGCTATCACTTGAGTAGGAGACATAGGTCGAGCACATATTCCTTCCCTTTCATCTTGAAGCTATAGTGATTGGTGCGCCCATTGTGGATGACACCACGGTCGAATTGCCATGGTCGACCTAGAAGTAGGTGGCAAACGGTCATTGGGACCACATCACATTCCAAAGGTGTCTTCATAAGCACCGATTTTGAAGGAGACTTGGACCGTATGCTCGACTCGTATAGTGCCGGAGTCACTTAGCCATTGAACCTTGTAGGTGCGGGTGCTTCCTCTTGACCAATTGAAGTTTGGAACATAGTTCTTCACTTGCCAAGTTGTGGCAACTACCTCCATCGATGATGACCTTGACGGACCTTCCGTTGATGCTGGCCTTTGTGTGGAAGATGTGGCATCTTTGGTCATCTTCTTGTTGATGTTGAAGAGTCAAGACGTTGGAGACAACGAGAGCGGGGCTCGAATCCTCATCGCAAAAGACTTGCTCATCTTCATCTTCGTTCACTTGCCGGTGCATGGCCACTTGCTCAAGGGCTTCCATCTCCTCCTCACTCATTGAGTCATAGGTGCCGTCGTCATTGAGGATCATGGTGTGCTTGTTGGTGCATTCGTAGGACTTGTGGCCTCGGCCGCCGCAAGTGAAACACTTGAAGGAGCTTATTTTGATGGTCTCATCGGTCGGAGTAGATGATGGAGCACGCGGCTTGAAGTTGCTTGTAGTAGGAGGAGGACGACTTGAACTTGTCGACTTTCTCTTGTAACTCGACTTGTCGTCGTTGGTTGTAGAAGGTTTGGTTGATGTAGATGTTGGGGGAGTCGTTGAGGCTTGGTTGTTGGAGAAGCCGTAGGTCTTGGATGAGTACTTGGCGTACTTGAAGTCATCTTGCACTTGGCGTTCCGCCTTTGTAGCTTGATGCACGAGCTCAATGAGGGTTGAGTATGGTTGGAAGTCGGCGATCTTCTTGATGGGATGATTGAGTCCATTCAAGAAACGTGCCATAGTTTGCTCATCATCTTCTTTGACATTGGCTCGAATCATGGCTATCTCCATTTCCTTGTAATATTCTTCAACACTCTTTGTTCCTTGCTTGAGTAGTTGGAGTTTCTTGAAGAGGTCGCGGTTGTAGTAGGTTGGCACAAAAGCGTGCTCGCATGACATCCTTCATTTGATCCCAAGTGGTGATTGGAGGTTCACCTCTTGCTTGTCGTCGCTCAATGATTTGTTCCCACCATATGAGCACATAGTCTTGGAACTCAAGTGATGCCATAGCGATTTTCTTCGCTTCATCGTAGTTGTGCAACCGGAAGATTTTTTCAACCTTCAATGCCCATGAGAGGTAGTCTTCGGGGTCATTGCTTCCATTGAACTTGGGCATGGTGAATTTTAGCTTGCCGTAGCGTTGTTCTTCATTGTGTTGTTGGCGATGTTGATGATGACGAACTTGACGTGGATTGCATTCATCTTCATGTTGCTCTTGTCGTGGAGGAAGACCATGATCAACTAGCTCTTGTTGAACTTGAGGTTGAAGTGGAGCTTGACGAGCTTGTGGAGGGGCTTGAGGAACTTGACGTTGTACATTCCTCTCTTGGATTTCTTCTCGAAGGGCTTCCTCTTGATTGCGCCGTCCACGATTGCGGTTGGCGAAGGCTCTAGTTGGTTCTTGAAGGGCACGTTGCGCCTCAAGAGCTTGCGTTTCACGTCGTTGTTGTTGAAGACGTTGAGCCTTGGCGTCTTGTTCGTCTTGGTGTAGACGCGCTCGTTCTTCCTCTTGTTGGCGACGAAGACGTTGTCGTTCTTGAGCTTGAGCAAAAGCCTCTTGGTTTGATTGAGGACGAGGAATTTGATCGTCAACTTGCTCTTGTGAATGCTTGTCATGTAGCGGGTTGCGAGATGCATGACGGTCTTGACGTGCGGCACGTTGAAGAGTGTTCGAAGTAGGTGTACTTGAGTCGTAGTAGGTGTCGTCGGAGTGTCGACTCGATCGGCTCCGTCTTGATGATGAAGAAGTTGAATGATGTCGGTTTCTCATCAAGGCGCGTATCTCGTCCATTCTTGCATCATTCTCTTGCTTGTGAGCGTCGAACTTGTTGTCGAAGTAGTCCCTTGTACGTTGCTCGAAGAGTCGCAAGTCGGTGGCGAGGTTGTCGATCTGATCGCTCATTGCTTGTTGTTCTTGGTGCAACGACGTTGTGCACCAAAGAGGTGGCTCTTGGTGATGTATGATGACATGTCGTCGTCTTGCTCGATGAAGAGTGGGTTGGTAGAAGTACTTGGCCTATCCATCATTCCAAGCAAAATGTGAGTGGTAGAACGGAAAACAACTTATACCAATGTACCTTTGACCGATGTTGAAGATGAATCAAGTTCACTCAAATGCGGACAATGAAATAGCACTCTTGGTACCGATTCTTGTCGGTTCTCACACCTACACAAATATATGCTTATGGTGGAGCTCGGTTAGGATGGTGGCACAAAATTTGATGCAATTGTAAGTGAGACTCAATAATGTTGGAAATGATTCACAAATTTGCAAATGCAACAAGTAGGCCAATAGCAAGATATGGTACACGAAACACACACGCAAATAGATAATATGGGGTTATGCAACCAAGGATGAGCCAAAATGTGGAATACACCAAGATGCTCTTGTTGCACAACACTAGAGAGACGCTAGCACGATTGCACAATAGGCGGATATGAACTTGTGCACAACCTACTAAGCAAAAATGCAACGACTTCTATCCCAAGTATGCTATATGTATGGTGTTTTGATGTGTTGGTCCAAGATGATCAAGTATGACAATCTTAATGTTGTATGATGCTATGGTTCTTGCTCATAAGCTCTTTGCTTATCTTTCTCTCTTTGCTTAAAAGCTTGATTGGCTCTTTCTCTTTTGAGCTCTTTTCTCATGCAAAACTTCACGAATGAAGATAGCAATTGTGTATGCGATGACAACTTTGTGACACACAAGTTGATGCTAAGATATGCACCACTTTGGTATGGTATGTATGCTATGGAGTATGATCACTAATGTGCACAAGTTACGTTGCCGGCAATACTCAATGGCTAGTCTCGAAGGGTAAGCAACGCAAAAGATGGGCTATGATGGTTATCGATGCAATTGCAAGTAATGACAAAGATGTCGACGATGTTACCGTCCTTGGCGAAGATGAGCAGTGGTGATGTTGATGTTGAACCGTACCTAGATAGCCGAAACACAAAAGGATACGGAAACCCCAACTCAAATTCTCAAAGCAAAATTTGGCAACATTGTCGGAATTGGTAGTGGGAAAGGCTATGGTGGTGTTATGCGGAAGTGGTGGAGGTATGAGGAAGTGTGTGTGGGCACCGGGACAAAATTTGGCGAGAGTTAGGCGGTAAACGGGGTGGTGGATGGGGATTGCTGCCAGGAGCCGGATTTCCGGGCAGGAAGCCGGATGTCCGGGGCGCCGGATGTCCGGGCTGGTCGGGCCGGATGTCCGGGATGCCGGATGTTCGGGCTGTTCGGGCCGGATGTCCGGGCTCTGGGTCCGTGGACGAACTCGATGAACACCACGTGGAGAGGTCAAATCTGGGGCAAAATTCGGACGATTTTGAGGATGGAAATTGTGGAAATGGTGGGGGAGTGCTAGATCTACCTGCAACACACGAAATCCGCGGATCAAATCCAACAAAACTTCATCACACCAACAAATCTCAAAAAAAAATTGGGGCTATTTTTGTGGGGATTTTTTGGATTTAGGACAAAAACAACAAAATCAAGCTAGAACAAGAGGGGTAGGGGCTCCAAAAACGTGATCAACGTGGCTCATGATACCAAGATGATGTAGGGCGGAACCCTACGCAGATGATCTTTCATGTTGGAGCGGATCCTACGGTGAATCACGAAGAACACACGGAAGAACAAGAGGGAAACACGGGGAAAACGAGAGAGAAGTCACTCAACCAACAAGAGATCAATCACACAAGTGCTAGATCACCGATCACATAAGGTGGCACAAGATTCAAGATCAACAAAGGAAAGATACAAACGGTAGCCGTTCTTCTCCGTGAGGAGGCCTTGATGGGGTCCACCCTAGAAGGGGGTCTTGAATCCGCTTGGGGATCTTCTCCAGAGGTCCAGATCTCCGAGGAGAAGTAGCCAAGTGGATGAGCAAAGGCTCTCACACAAAATATGAGCTAATCCAATGCTAACTTAGAAAGAGGAAGGGGATGGAGTATATATAGTCTAGGGGGCGAAGGGGTACATGGGACTCGTCCCGGATACACTACACGCAGGCAGGGGAGGCCGGATGTCCGGGCGCCGGGCCGGATGTCCGGGCCTTCACAAGGCGCCGGATGTCCGGGCTATCCGGCCGGATGTCCGGGCTGGGGCGGCCACTTCTGCCGAATCGGGTGAGGGGTGCCGGATTTCCGGGCTTCAGGCCGGATATTCGGGCTGGGGGCCGGATGCCGGATGTCCGCCCTCAGAGACTTGGGCAGCTTGGTCGATGCCGAGGTGGATGCTCCAGGCCGGATGTCCGGGGCTTCCGGATGTCCGGGGCCCGGGAGTTGAACTTGCCTGCTTCCGTTGGTTCTCTTCGTCCATGGACTTGGCGGCTTGTCCGTCTTCACGTGCACCCTGGAGGTTCCCCTTGACACCTAATCATGCATAGCATATCGGACTTAGGTAGTAGCCATGTCTCGAGTGGATCATATGTGATATCAATAAGGAAGGAAGTCACCTCATTCTCGAAAGCTCTAGCTCTAGCTCGTGTCATGGGTCCTCTTGGCTCTTGATGAGACGGTTGTAGATCCATGGGGATGATCGTGGGATGCTCCGCATCAGGCCACTAAGGAGCAGTCAAATCACACAGTAAGTTAGTCGGGAAAAGCAACCATCATTTCACTCTTGAATGACACGTACGGAATATAAAATGGTTGATATGGAGAGAAAAAGAAAACCACTATATATACACTAGCAGGAGCCTAAGCTACAAGCTTGCTTTCTTAGGTTGCTCTCTTCACAAGCATAGAACGACGGGCATGATCCCTTGGTGGGGAAGGGAACAATGTTCTGCGCAGACGCGGTCGACATCGGCGAGGGAGAAAACCCACAGTCGGTGCGTCCCAATCGGCGCGTCCCAACTAGGAAAAAAATAGACCACAAATAGAGTGGACATCAACTTAGATGTGACATACCTATGTCACATCTAGATGTGTCCTAGACATACCCTTAAAAAATTATCCGCCAGTTTTCGTTTCTTTTTTCCGGGAACGCGTGTATTCTATTTAAAACCACTGCTATGGAGAGATTTTTTTTACTCCATTATAGCATCTTGTTTGATAGAGTTTCTCGCGTCTCGCTCTCTCACCCTCTCCATATCAAAACAAGATGACAGTGTCCACTCTATCTCTCTCCTCAGCGGTGGTCACAGATCCGGCCGAATCCCGTCCGCTGCGGGACGTGGGGAGGTCCAGCGTTGTCGTTGTCGCCGTCAGCGACGGAGGAAGCCGATGCACACCGCCCTCTCGGAGTCGGCACTGGCGCGGACGAAGATCCTCCGTGCCCTTGTTCGCTACCGTCGTGTGGGCAGATCCCGCCCGCCTAAACGACATCTCGCCCACCTGAGGTATAACTTCTTGTATTGGTCCAGCTCCCCAGGTTGCTGCATGCGGGTTTTCTTTAATGCGACTACTCCCCAGCTCCCCATGCATAGTACCTAGGGTTCGTCGTCTGGTCCAACATCACCTACTAGTACTATTATAGAGGAAATGCCACTCGAAAAGTTGTCCTGATTTATGCCTCGGTGGAGGTATACATGTTGTTTTGACAAAAAGTACATGGTGGTTGTGCGGTCATTGTCCATATGGTGGTAGTACTATCACTTGGTTATATGAAGAAATGCTTTTTTTTTCTCGGGTATCTGGTTTAGTTCCCATCAAGATAATTATGATGCTTACATTTGTTGGTGTACTTTTCATTAATTCTTATTGACAATTGAGATGTCGCTATAACCCTTTTTTATATTTTTGGAAACAGCGATGCGTGTCTCCATACCCGGGCATGTCTTCCTCCAATTTAGTGGAACTGCAGAAAATTGGATGGCCATTGTTGTTCCGCCTCACTGTCCTCTGCCACATGGTTCTTTCTTCCTCGAGCTTGATTACTGAGAAGAAACAGACCACAGGGAGGATTTGTCGAACTTCATAGGTGCCTCACCCAAACTTGATGCCAAATGGATGATGCATCACCACGATTACCTATCGATGCTCATGGTTTTGCCTCATGGTTGCGTCGGCTGGTGAAGCTGATCGATTTTGAATGAAAAACAAGTTGTCTTCCATCAGTGTTCTTTGCTTGTTACGCACAAAGATGATATCCTTCGTCAGTTCACCTTGGTTGTGTTGGAGACGCAGTCGTCTTTCACGTTGGTGCAATTTTATCACACAATTGGCTATGAACCAAATGTTTCCTCGAAGAAGGATCGACGTTGGTACTAAGAGCATAAGTTTTGTATTGATTTCTAAGCCTTCTCACAACTTTGTCTCCAGCTCCCCTGTAATTTTATTTGTCCAGCTATTAACTTTGATTTAAAAAATGGTGTGGACAAAAAACCCGGATGGACGTAGTAGCCCTCCATTTTTATTTACTCTTTGTAATACTCTCAAACCTTTCCGATAATTGAAATTAAAATTCTTTATTTGTACACGCTCTCACACGTTTCCGATAATTTGGCGCATGTGTGGTTGTTCACTTAAGGGAGGGTAGTGTACCACACGTGAAGGACAGGAAGTGTGACCAGGACGCGTGGGCGTGGATCGTTAGTTCATCGGAAGTAGTACTAGTTTTCTTCACTGTACATTAAATAAAGAGTTTCGTTTCATACTTATACAATTTAAAACGATTGTTATGGAGAGAATAAGAAAACCACTCCACTATATATTAGTCGTATACACGAGAGTACTATATGGACGCAGCTTCATTGACTTAGTGCACCTACCTTTGGATTTATGACAGGTGGGCCCAAAATGTGGCTGGCTCACCTGTCATACAGCCAAAAGCAGGTGCAGTGAAGGCACTGGAGCTTAGTCCGCACTACAGTAGTATATATATAAGCGGGAGCCTCAGCGCTTGTTCGCTAGGGTTTGCATTCTCCACACGCTCGCCGCACTACATATATGTTACACGCTGGAGGCTCAGCGTTCATTTGCTACGGTTTGCTATATTCACAGTCTCTCACCCTCTCTTCACCATATCTAAACAAGACTGTGTTGGCCTCTTGTCTCTCTCTCCCCCCTCACAGCTGGTGAAGGAGGCGTTCGTATCCCATCGCACCGGGAAGGGGAGGAGGTGCAACGTTCACTCTATCGCCTTCGGCGAGGGAGGCAATCCACGCCGGGCTGCGTTGTTATCTTTCACCCAGGCCTTTGTCTTGGGAGGGCCATGACCCCTTCTTCCTCGCCGCAGTACATAGTGTGGGCAGATCCGGCCTCCTCAAGACGCCTTGCCACATCCCGACGACCCTAAGGTATAAGTTTCTTTGAAACCATCGTTGCTCTAGCTGCATGTGGATCTTTTTCGATCTGTAGTCGAATCTAGGTCTTGGTTCAAAGAGGAAGGAAGGGTGCGGTGGGCTGGAGCAAGAATCTAGGACGTGGTTCAATGAGGAAAGGAGGGGCGGAAAGTAGTATAGACTAGCTATCCAGCCGCTTTGTAGGTCGAAAAGGGAAAAAGGGGGTAACCCAGTACGCACATCTCTAAGGAACCGATCTCTTTGTTGAAAAGGGAAAGAAACTGGGGGGTCGGGTAGTTTGTGCAGGACTAGATTTGCTGCCCTCACATAGGAAGAAGGTTCAAAGAGAACAAATATGGGACCAGCGCATATATGCTGCTTGGCTACATACTACGTGTGGACGCACATGGTGCTGGCATGTCCCATACAACTATTTTGTTGTTGTTAATCTAAGAATGCCGCCGGAAAATTGAAGCAATGCCACTGTTAAAAGTAAATTATATTTTTTAACGAATGTTGTTTCAAGAGAATGTGATGTAGGGCGGAACCCTACGTGGATGATCTTTCACGTTGGAGCGGATCCTACGGGGAATCACGAAGAACACGTGGAAGAACAAGAGGGAAACACGGAGGAAACGAGAGAGAAATCACTAAACCAACAAGAGATCAATCACACAAGTGCTAGATCACCGATCGCATAAAGTGGCACAAGATTCAAAATCAACAAAGGTAAGGATACACGAGTAGCCGTTCTTCTCCGAGAGGAGGTCTTGATGGGGTCCACCCTAGAAGGGGGTCTTGAATCCGCTTGGGGATCTTCTCCGAAGAGGTCCTGAGCTCGAGGAGAAGTAACCAAGTGGATGAGCAAGGGCTCTCACACAAACATGAGCTAAACCTAAGCTAACCCTAGAAAGAGGAAGGGGATGGAGTATATATAGTCTACGGGGGCGAAAGGGTACATGGGCTTCGGCCCTTTATTGTTCACACACACAGGCGCGGCCGGATGTCCGGGCGACGGGCCGGATGTCCGGGGCTTCGGGACGGGCCGGATGTCCGGGCTGGCCTGGGTCTTCCAGATGCGTTCGGTGATGGAGGGGCCGGATTTCCGAGCGAAGGGGCCGGATGTCCGGGGCATGGTGCCGGATGTCCGGGCTGCTCTGGTCCTTTTCGGTGTCCTCTGGATAGCCGATGACGGATTTCCGGGGCAAGGGTCGGATGTCTGGGCTGGGGCCGGATGTCCGGCCGCTGTAGCAGCTGGCTCTTCTTCCTTCTCCTTCCTTCGCTTCCGCGCACGCTTGGCCTTGGTCCTTGCCCTAGGTCCGCGCTTGAAGTAGCATCCATGTCTTACATGCGGAAAGGGAAGATTCAGAAAGGAGCGAATTCACCTTAGGTCCAATGGCGTAGGCTCGAGTGTACATGGGGATGATCGTCGGATGCTCCGCATCAGAATGTCTCTGTTAATCTGAATCAATGCAACCGTTTTAGAAATGCTACTGTCCTACTTTGTTTTCCATCCAAGATAAGTTAGATGCTTCTTTCTGTCACCGTTTGTTTCATCCTCCTTTATCGGCAAGTAATTGTTTCCTTTTTTGCCTCTGTTAAAACAGGGGTATCGATTCAAATTGTTGCTATTGCGACATTTTGCTTCGCTACTCGAAAAACTTATGTTTTAAGAGTGTGTTGTGCAGTTCAACTTGAATGTCACACCGGTGACTTTGCTTAATTTTGGTGGAACTGCACAAAAGGAGATCGAGATTTGTTTCCAGTCTTCGTGGTGAGTTGTTTCAAATCTTGGTCTCAACCACATGATGTCTTGATGTGCTTTGAGATGTTGTGCTACTTGTTTTGGTACTGTTTTAAATAAATGTTGAATTGAAGCTATCGTATTGCTGTCTTTTCCCATTAAGTAGTGAACAAAATGGGACCAACCTGGACATGATGCTTGTTGCTTTGTTACAACAAATTCAGCATCACCCCTTTATAAGCCAAAGAATTGATGCCACTCTCAAAATTAACTACTGAATCTTATTTCAAAACTGCAACACTTGTTAGGGATTGGCGGGATTACCATTTTTGTGGCCGCATGTTTCATCCTCCTTTATTAGCCAGTAATTGATTCCTTTTTTGGCTCTGTTTAAACAGGGATATCTACGCGAAACACTATGCTTGATTTCAGTGCAACTGCACAAAACGAGATTGGATTTCCTATTCGTGTTGGCAGATTCGTATTTTATCTTGTCTGTCTCATGAAAGGTCAAGATGTGCCTTCATCCACATGATTGTGCAGTGTGCTTTGAGATGTTGTGCTACTTTTATTGGTACTGTTTTAAATAAATGTTGAATTGAAGCTATTGTATTGCTTTCTTTTCCCATTAAGTAGTAAACAAAAATGGGACCAACCCAGACATGATGCTTGTTGCTTTGTTACAACAAACTCTGCATCACCCCCTTTATAAGTAGATGGAAGCACATACTGTTGTTGCGCCCACTCTCCCCTGGAACTTTTTATGCTTTTCGTTAATCTAATGCCGCTGATAAAATTAAGCAATGCCACTCTCAGAATTAATTAACTATTGAATCTTAGTTCAAAACTGCAACACTTGTTAGGAATGGAACTATCCTGCTTTGTAGTTCTTTCTACATGTTTAACCAAGGTAGTGTTAAGATAATGTCTCTGTTAAAATGAATCAGTTGCATTGTTTTAGGAATGGTACTTTTCTGCTTTGTCGTTCTTTATACATGTTGAAACAAGGCATTATTAAGATAATGTCTCGGTCAATATGAATGAATCACACTGATGGAGAATTGCTACTCTCCTACTTTGTTTCCCATTAAGATAAAGTAGATCAGTAGATGCTTTTCTTCTGGGAGTACAAGTCATCAACTGTTATTTCTCAGTAATTGTTTCCCTTATACCTATTGTTGCTTACAGGGATATCAAAATTAAAGCTCGATTTTATTCCGACTTTGATTTTAGTTGAACTGCACAAAAGGAGCCAATGTGTCCAAGGCAAACTGCTGCATTCTTTGGGTTGGTTGGTCGCTCCACTTTGCGTAAAGAAGCGATCCACTGTTTGCACTACATTACGTATGAATGACCGAGAAGCTTTTAGAGTATTATTAGACACCGTGACATGACTAGTCTGGCAGAGACCATTGGCAATTTAACAACACGTGGAGTGCCCCGGGCAAAAGTGCCCAAACAAGTACAAGAAGCTACGACAGGACTCCACGATCATAGGCATTACATATTTTGAATGGGAAAAGCTTGTCAAAGTTTAATCATTGATGTTAGCAAGAAGACATTAGTTTAATATATTGGAATTGGAAAACCTTGTCAAAATTTGCTCATTGATGTTAGCCAGAAGACATGCATTTGATATTTTTGAGTGGGACGCCCTTGGTGTGAGCAGCGTCGAGTGTTTTTTCCTATTCCTGTGTTCAGTTTAGAAGAAAATAGTTACTCTGCTGAGATATTCCTGTGTTAAGAGTTTGTTCTGAATATTGTCTATGTAATGCCAGGCCTTGTGTTTGATTGCAAAGTTGAGCTTGGAATGTTGTGGCATGCGGCATCATGAGCTGTTCACCGTGCCTCCACGAGAATAATGCTTTGTATTGTTTTGCATGTCGATCTAATGCCCGTTGATTTGCTTGTTAAGAATATCATCCTCTTCGTTGTTTCGTTCTTAAGAAGTTCATCGTCGATGTTTCATTCATAGCCTATACGACAAGTCGGGTAGGTTAGACTTGAAACCATATGATCTTCCGACCAACTCATGATATTAGGCCGTGATTGGATCGCTGCTTTTCAACCAAAACCGCTTGTAAAACTGACGCTTGTAAATTAAAGCAGATGGTCTCAGGCGAAGGCGCTTGGTTGGTCGATTTTGACTTGTAAAATATCGGAAGTACTTCACACACGATAAAAACGCTGAATGACACTCGGACGATTGCTAATCCAGCCGTTAGCTACTGTTTCAGCCTTGCCCATGGATGGCATGATACGCACGTCGTGCATGTATCGTCTGGTAATGTCGTCCATATAGCAGTGCTCGTAAAATATACACTGGTCTCTCAAATTACACGCGTAACCCGCCGGTTTTACTTACAGACCTCGGGCCCTCGGATTCATTACGCCTATATTTACGTGTTGTTTCCGACGACGAGTAAATTACACTTGTATGTTAATACAGGTTTGAAATAAACCAGAGCTCCCAAGCGCGGCCTTACCCTTTCATGTCGTCTCGCCTCGAAGGTGCTCATAGGTGTCCGATGATCCTGGCTTCCTGAATGAGCAGCGGGCGCTGTATCAGACCATCCGTAGGGCCCGCGAGGCCCTCTCCGTTGTCCTTCGAGTTGTTGCGCTCGCTGTGGCGCCGAGCATTGTTAACATCGTCAACGAACATGAGGATTCAGGAGATGACTTTATTTTGACTGGATGACACTAGGGACCCACTAGGGCCATAGCCGTACGTACGCAAGTGCCTCCTTATTATGTACAACTATTTTTATTTTGCTTTCTCCTGGTTTCCTGACATCACGGTCCCACACCATTGTCAACCTATGTAGTCAATATAAACGAGAGAATTGCACAAGGTGTGGCCGATACCGGGACCAAGCAGCTCGGCGATTTGTGTTTTTGAGGCGTGAGCACTTCAGAGTTTTTCTTGGCGATGATTTCGTTGTTGTTCACAGGAGAGCAGGGTATTAACTGGGCGGGCTGTGGCCCGTCTAGCCCAGGCCAGATATCCAGCCCAGATACTAATTTTTCAAGAAGAAAAGAGCTAGCCTAGCTATACGTCTTTTTGAGGAATACCCAGGAAAGGTCAACTTGTTATTCTCCGCCCCGCTAGGCTGCAAATCTTTCCTAGGAGGGATGCATTAGGCTTAACAGGTAAATGGGCTTTAAAAAATAATAAATGAGATGTAATTATAAAAACTGGGCAGTAACTATAAAAAAATGCACCAAACACGAAATTAGTTTATAAAATATTATTGATGGATTTTGAAAATCTTAAATTTTCATTGTTATGCCACAATGTTTCGTTGGATTTTTACGTAATACAAATTTATATTTAATCTGACTAGAAATTTCGAGATAAAAATATTTCGGATCCCATCAAAATGTGGGAATTTTTATTGAATTCTGTCTTCAACGGTTGGTTGAAATTATTAATCGTTGTCCCAGCTAGAAAATGTGGGAATTTTTATTGAATTCTGTCTTCAACGGTTGGTTGAAATTATTAATCGTTGTCCCAGCTAGAAAATGTGGGAATTTTTATTGAATTCTGTCTTCAACGGTTGGTTGAAATTATTAACGTGGGAATTTTTATTGAATTCTGTCTTCAACGGTTGGTTGAAATTATTAATCGTTGTCCTAGCTAGAAAATGGGCTGTACTTTTAACAAACTGTAAATGGGCTGTTGTAAACTCCATTAGAATTCAAAAATGGGTTGTACATTCTTACAAAACGCAAATGGGCTATAAGTTCTCTGCCACACACTTGTGGGCCTACTAAGTGACACGTCCCCTAAAAAAATAAGTTGACGCGTATGCAAGGCTTTGTCAACTTATTATTGTCAACAAACGGTTCTAGCAGAAGTTGCCGTTGGATGTCTATCCAAAGGATGTCGTGCTTCTTCTTCAATCTCGGATATTCTTAGCTTCGGCCGCCCAAAAAATGATTCCTCCCCTTGACATCTGGGGCGCAACATTTTGGAGGCTGACCTGTGGGCCTACTAAGTTGGAGCGTACCAAGGGCTTTGTCAACTTAGTCAATATAAATGATTCTAGCTTCAGTGACCGTACGATGTCCATCCCACGGCCGTAGTGCTTCTTCAAGCTCTGGTCTTCTTGGTCCAGCCGCCCAAAGCAGCGCCAGTCGTGCCGCCTCCTCCTGCCTCCGTGGCGGGTCAGGTTGCATGAGGCCTCACTGACCCCATACTACTCCCACCACTGGCCAGGCCATCCCTCCACTCACCCACACCCCCTGTTATTCTGCGGCGACGGCAGCCTCACACCGCAGCCGAACCAGTGAACCCTCGTACTCCTCCCCGCACGGGCTTCCACTATTGCGTCTTCCCCGGCTCCGCGTTGTCCCCTTCCTAGGCCTCCCCGTCGTCTATCGCCCTGGTGCTCTCGGCGCGGCGTGGTCAACGTGGTCAACGACCGACTTCCAATGGAAGAGTACTGTATGAGGAGAGGCTGACAGCTGGGTCCACGGCGGCCGCAAGGAAGTGCCTCCTTATTATGCGCAAAATAATTATTCCTCCACCTGACAGCGGGGAACCACCGGACGGGCCACCTTATTACGCGAAAAAAACATTTCCTCCCTTACTGCTGGGACCCACCGGACGGGCCACCGTATTTCGCAAAAAAACGTTCCCCCCGCTGTTAGCTCGGACCCATCGGAAGTGACTGCTAGCTGGGACCCACCTTGTTGGGAGGCTGACTTGTGGGCCTACTAAGTTGACGGGGACGGAGGGCTTTGTCAACTTAGTCAATATGAACGATTCTAGCTCTAGTGACCATACGATGTCCATCCAACGGCCGTAGTGCTTCTTCAACATCTGGTCTTCTTGCTCCAGCCGCCCAAAGCGGCCGGTCGTGCCGCTTTGCTCCGCCTCTCGTGGTCGGTTTGTCTTTGCCGCGGAGGCCTCACCGCCCCCTACTATTCCCACCGCTGGCCAGGCCCTGCGGCGACGGTAGCCTCACACCACAGCCGAACCAGTGAACCCTCGTACTCCTCTCCGTGCAGTCTTCCACTGCCGCGTCTTCCCCAGCTCCCCATTGTCCCCTTCCTAGGCCTCGCCGTCGTCCACCGCCCTGGTGCTCTCGGCGCGGCGTGGTCAACGTGGTCAAGGAACGACTTCCATCGGACGTGGACTGTACGTGGAGAGGCTGACAGCTGGGTCCACAGCCGCAGTAAGGAAGTGCCTCCTTATTACGCGGAAAATAATGATTCCTCCACCTGACAGCTGGGACCCACCGGACGGGCCGCTGAATTTCGCGAAAAAATGTTTCCCCTGACTGCTGGGACCCACCAACTACATCTTCGCACGCAAGGAAGTGCGTTCGGGCAAAAAACGATTCGCCTCGACCGCCGGGACCCACCAGCTACATCTTCGCAGTAAGGAAGTGCTCGATAGTCGGGACCCACTCGGTCGAAGCGCACGTAGCGTTGTCATTCTCGGTCGCGAACGGTACGCATACATATACCGGTGGATGTAGAGGCGCGCACATGTCGTAGTAGAGGCGCCGTGACGCGTCGTAGTAGAGGCGCCGCGACGTAGCATGTACACGCACGCATAAACGCCGTGGTGCAAGAAAGAAAATACGGCCACGTATGTGTACATACGGGCGGGTATCGAACGCCTACTGCCGTGCATACGTGCGGCCAGGCTCGTGTACATGGCTGGGTCGGAACGGAGAAACAACGCCATCGCCGTATTCATGGGGAGGCAACGGAATGCGCCGTGTTCATGGGGAAGCAACAAAATGCGCCGTGTTCATCGGGAGGCAACGGAACGCGTGGGAGCCAACCGCCGGGTCGGAACGGAATGCGTGGTCGTGTTCATCGGGAGGGCTTGGACGGAACAGGCGATGGAACGAGGCCCGGCGCATCGACAACAGAGGAAACGGACCTCCTACGTTCGGAACTGGGTCCTGTTGATCGGGAGGGGTCTGGCGTACCACAAAACGGAGGAAACGGGCCTCCTACGGTCAAAACGGGGGTCCTATTGATCGGGAGGGGTGTGGCGTACCGCAAAACGGACCTCCTACGGTCGAAACGGGGGTCCTGTTGATCAGGAGGGGTGTGGCGTACCGCAAAACGGACGAAATGGACCTCCTACGGTCGAAACGGGGGTCCTGTTCATTGGTAGGGGTGTGGCGTACCGCAAAACGGGACTCCATGGGATACTGTTCATCTCCATCGTCGACCTCCTCCAGCCTCCATGGGCTACCGTCGACCTCCTCCAGCCTCCATGGGCTCCTGTTCATCCAGCCTCCACCGCGCGCTTCTCCACCGCCATCGCTCAATCACCCCTCCACGGGCACCCTCCACCGCTCACTGCTCATCCAGCCCTCCACACCACGGGGTCCTGGTCAACCACCCCTCCACGGGCACCCCTCCATCGTCTACTGTTCATCCAGTCCTCCACACCACGGGGTCCTGTTCATCCAGAGGCAACGCCACCGCTCACTATTCACCAAAACCCCCCGCACGCTCACTGCTCATCCCAGAGGCAACATTGACCGGCTTTAGTTAGCAGCAGTAGCGAAGGAATCACTCGATCGGGTTCAGTTAACAGCCATCGATCGATCGCTCGGGTTGTAATGCGTAGCCTGCAGTGCAACCGCTCGGGTTCAGTTAGAGCCCAACGCCTCGCTCGGGTTCAGTTAGAGCCAACGCCTCGCACACACGCGCGTATGTGTACGAGAGAAACGCAGATCGCTCGGCCCCCGACCTCCCACAGTAACCAGGAACTCCCCGAAATTTTCCTCCCCCTCGCTTCTACAATGGTTGTTTCCGTCATGGACGGCCCAAAGAATGTCACGCAGCTGCGTCTCCGGCCCGCCCAGGACGAAAAGCCCATTTTTGTCATGATTTTTTGTCATAGAAGTAGGAGCCCACCACATCTATGATGATACCGGGATTTGTCACAATTATCGTCCTAGAAGTGTCATATGTATGACAGAAAAAAATTGTTTGGCCCAAAATGCCATGGATGTGTCTTTTTTTCTAGTGTTGGGAAGTAATAAGTAGATGATGGGTTGCTAGAGTGACAAAAGATTAAACCCTAGTTTATGTGTTGCTTCATAAGGGGCTGATTTGGATCCATATGTTTCATGCTATGGTTAGGTTTACCTTAATTCTTCTTTCGTAGTTGCGGATGCTTGCGAGAGGGGTCAATCATAAGTGGTAAGCTTGTCCAAGGAAGGGTAGCACCCAAGCACCGGTCCACCCACATATCAAATTATCAATGTAACGAACGCGAATCATATGAGCATGATGAAAACGAACTTGACAACAATTCACATGTGTCCTCGGGAGCGCTTTGCTTTATATAAGAGTTCATACAGGCTTGTCCTTTGCTACAAAAAGGATTGGGCCACCTTGCTCCACCTTGGTTACTTTATTTACTCGTTACCCGTTACGATTTATCTTATCACAAAACTATCTGTTACCGATAATTTCAGTGCTTGCTGGAAACCGCTTATCATTTCCTTCTGCTCCTCGTTGGGTTCGACACTCTTACTTATCGAAAGGACTACGATAGATCACCTATACTTGTGGGTCATCTGATGAGTACATCAATACCATTGTTACACCCACAACCCCTATTGCTACATATACTGGACCAATTTCTAGAGCTCGCGCACGCCAATTAAATTTTTAGGTACTTTCGTTTCTTGGTAATGACTCTAATGTTCATGAGAATATGATGCTACCTAAATTGGATACATTTGTTTTGCTTACAAATGAAGGGCCTGGCATGGATAAGAGGGATGACCACTGAAGCAAGACCAAGCATGGAGAGGATGGCATGCGCAAGGGGAACATGAACGGAGTTACAAGTGATGATTTCAGGACTTTCAAGCCACCATAATGAGTGCATGAAGCCTTGGATGAAATCTACAACATGCCACTTCATAAATTTCATCCAGAGGCTATTATAGGTGTTGTGTCACCTTATTATTGGGCCAGGGCCATGTAACTTCGAAATACATAAGTATAGGTTGTGTTTAGAGTCTGTATGTGTGGGGAAACAAGAGATAGGGCTGGTTTCTGACCCCTTGACCAAGGGCCACGAAATCCCCCCCCCCCCTCGTCTTCAATATATACAGCCCTTAGGGAACCGTTTAGACTTTGGGTTTTGTTTAGATTAAAAGTTTGCCATAGCTGCAACTTCGCATACTTCGTTTGTGTTCAACGACCAGACCAAGACGTCACAGAACCCCACCTTGATCAATAAAGATTTCCTCTTATATTCGCAATATCCTGATTACAATCTTAGTTTCTTACTTGTTCTTTGTCTGCTTGCAGGAAATAGACCCTCGTGGTCAGGTTGATCGTGCTACGGTGTGGTGAATAACCTCTCGGGTTTGGTTTAGTGATTGCTAAGGCGTGACGTCCTTGGACGTTCATAGTCGGATCGTCAAAGTCTACTCCATCAAAAACAATAGCCAGCATCTCATCGAAAGATGGGACACCTTTGCCTCTATCAAGTGGTATCAGATTTCCAGGTTGCTCGGTGAGATTTGACAGTTTGTCGTAGTTTAGATAGAGTATAGTCTTCATACCTACAGTACATGAAAAAACCACCAAAAAATTACGGTTAGTTCATCATATCCAAACCAATATGAGCCTTTGCATAATATTTTTAGGGTTTTTGCTTTGTTGAATTTGCGGTTGCATCGTCGTGTCTAGTTGCTGGTCTTAGCGTCTACTCTTTTAGAGTTTCGAGTTCTTTTCATAAGTTGTCACGCCGCCACCGCACCATCATCATCGCCCGTGCCATCTACCACCACCGATCCATATCCATATACACTCACCAATCCGTATCCATATACCACCACCAGTCTGTATCCATATACCACCACCCTACCATATACCACCATTGCTGCCATATACCACCACTGATGAGGACATCAATACCATTGTTACACCCACAGCCCCTACTGCTACATATACTTGACCAGTTACTAGAGCTCGCGCACGCCAATTAAATTATCAGGTACTTTCGTTTCTTGGTAATGATTCTAATGTTCATGAGAATATGATGCTGCCTAAATTGGATACATTTGTTTTGCTTACAAATGAAGGGCCTAGCTTGGAGAAGGATGGACATTGGAGCAAGAACAAGCATGGAGATGATGCCATGCAAGGGGAACAAGAACGGAGTTACAAGTGATGATTTCAGGACTTTGAAGCCACCATAATGGGTGCATGAAGCCTTGGACGAAATATACAAGATGCTACTTCATAAATTTCGTCCCGAGGCTATTCTAGGTGCTGCATCACCTTATTATTGGGCCAGGCCCTTGTAATTTCGAAATACACAAGTATAGGCTATTTTTAGAGTCCGTATGTGTGGGGAAACAAGAGATATGGTTGATTTCGGACCCCTCCCCAAGGGCCACGAAATTCCCCCCCCCCCCCCTCTTCCTCCATATATACAACCCTTAGGGCACGTTTAGACTTTGGGTGTTGTTTAGATCAAAAGTTCGCCATAGCTGCAACTTCAGCATTTCGCTTGTGTTCAACGACTGCACCAAGGCGTCACGTAACCCCACCTTCATTAATAAAGCTTTCCTCTTATATTCGCAATATCCAGATTGCAATCTTAGTTTCTTGCTTGTTCTTCGCTTTGCTCGCAGGAAATGTAACCTCGTGGTCGAGTTGATCGTGCTCCGGCGTGGTCAATAACCCTCGGAAGTTGGTTTAGCGATTGCTAAGGCGCCGACGTCGCACGACGTAGTCGGATCGTCAAGGTCGACTCCCACGTAAACGATAGCCACCATCTCATCGAAACATCGGGACACCTTTGCCTCTATCAAGTGGTATCAGATTTTCAGGTTGCTCGGTGAGATTTTACAGCTTTTAAGAGATTAGATCGAGTCTGTTCTTCATACCTAAAGTCCACGAAAAAGCCACAAAAAAATAGGGTTAGTTCATCATATCCGAACCAATCTGAGCCTTTGCATAATCTTTTTAGGGTTTCTGCTTTGTTGAATTTGCGGTTGCATCGTCGTGTCAAGTTGCTGGTCTTGGAGTCTAGTCTTTTAGAATTTCGAGTTCTGGTCATAAGGTGTCACGCCGCCGCACCATCATCATCGCCTTGCCATCTACCACCATTGCTTATCCGCCACCGCTCTGAATCCGTATTCATATACCACCACCAATCCGTATCCATATACCACCACCAATCTGTATCCATATACCACCACCGCTACCATATACCACCACCGCTGCCATATACCACCACCGCTGCCATATACCACCACCATATATCCACCACCAATCCGAGTTCTTCTCATATTAGGTTTGTTTTCGAGATCCATCTAAATTCCGATTCGTGTTTTCCTTGCCTGCGTAGGTCTCGGAAAAAAAAAATCTGCGACCGAAAATATTTTTTCCCTATCCTATTTTTAGGCTGTTCTGAGTCTTTTGAGACACTCGCCATCATAGTGATTTTTGGTCTCCCTTTTTCGTCGTCGCTGTCCTGATTTCCGAAAAAAAATTGTCAAAAAAAATTTTGTACCCATCCTGTCAGTTTGACCTGGGAAGAGTTTTGAGACACTCGCCATTATAGTGATTTTTCGCAAAAAAAAAGAGGAGCGCAAAAAAGAGCGAAAAAAACAGAGCGAAAAAATTCCAGAGTATGCTTTTCCGTTGTTTCCGCAGCGCCGTGATTTTGTTAGTGTTCTAGGCTCGCGTCTCTAGCACGGTCTAGCCTAGACCAAAGACAAGATCTCGTCGTTGAGCGTTTATTCAACTTTGCATCTCTGAATTGATTATTGCTCGCCCTTTTTGCTACCATATTATAAGCCTTCCTAGCTCCACATACATCTACATCGTGTGTTTGACTCTCCCTGGTAATCGCTCTATCCAAGCTTTGAGAGTTTTGACTACGTCGGTTGCCGATCACCGCCTGCTGCTGGGTAAGAACTGGTAAGAATTTGAGATTTGCTTGACGGATTTGTGACTGTCCACCACACCACCACCACCTGTTCCTTGTATTCTGTCGAATCATTTTCTTGTTTGTTTCTTTTGCTGCTAACCATGGCAGGATCATGTCGACGAGACCGACCGGGAGAACATGACAAACAAAGCGCTACATGATAAGTTTCAATAAATGATGAGTGGGCAGGTGGAAGATGTGCTAAATAGATTTGAAGAGGCCATGGAGAAGATAGATGGCATTGAGAAGGCGTCCGAAACAAAGCTCGATAACAAGTTTAATGAATTGCTCGCGCGTCTACCACCACCACCACCGGCTGCACCTAACGCACCTCTACAACAACAACAACGACTACCTCCACATCGCGAAACAGCCCTCCGCCGAGCGACCCGTGTCCCTCTTCAGCCTGGCCAAGCTGCTGGTGCTGCTGTTGATACTTCTATGGCTCCTGCTGCTGATGTGGGGGAGGATGATTATGTGGGAGATTACGAGGATGAGGTTGATCAACATCAGAACTACGTGCAACCACCAGCACCACAACCACCAGGTCGTCCACATGCAAATAATGGCAATGTTAGGGCTCCACCTCAGTGCGAGATCATGACCATCTCCCTAAACTGAAATTGAATATTCCACCATTTGAGGGTAGATATGTTCCTGATATATATCTTACTTGGGAGTTAGAAACCGAACAACGATTTACATGTTTACAATATCACGAGGAGAGTCGTGTTCACGATCTTTGTTTGTGCTTTCACTAGCTTTGCATGTGTTTGGTGGTCTGAACATTGTAGATTATATCCTGTTCCAGCTACTTGGTCAGCTTTGAAAACTGCTATGCGTACTCGTTGGGTTCCACCATATTATCAACGTGAATTACTTCAAAAATTGCAGCGCTTAAGACAAGGAAAAAATTCGGTAGAAGAATATTATCAGGAATTACAAACTGGCTTGATTAGATGTGGTATTGTTGAGGAGAATGAAGCTATGCTTGCACGTTTTACGGGTGGGTTAAATAGAGAGATTCAGACCATTCTAGACTACAAGGATTACAATAATATCACTCGATTATTCCATCTTGCTTGTAAAATTTGAGCGTGAAGTCTTGAGGATCGACAGCGTTGGCGGCGGACTAACTTTTCTGCAGGTCGACCTTCATCATGGACACCACGTGCATCATCTACTTCCACACGTTCTACTACACCGGCACCTCCGCCGGGCTGCCACCTCCAACCGTGATACAAGAAAGGTGCACAACCACCACTATCTGCCAAGAGCACACCTGCTGGGCCTACACAGAGCTCTTCTTCTTCCATGGCGTCATCAGGGCACACAAGTGATATTATTTGTTGTCGTTGTAAGGGAAGAGGACATTTTGCGAGAGAATGCCAATCTCAGCGTGTTATGATTGCTACTGAGGATGGTGGGTATGAGTCCGCTAATGACTATGATGAAGAGACTTTGGCTCTTATTACACATGAAGAACACGGTGGAGATGATTCTGATCATGAGACGCAATACATGGCTGCTGAAGATCTTTGGCAGGTATGAATGTTTAGTTGCTCAACGTGTTTTGAGTGTGCAGGTTACACAAGTCGAGCAAAATCAGAGGCATAACTTGTTCCATACAAAGGGAGTTGTGAAGGAACGTTCTATTCAAGCGTCATCATGGATGGAGGGAGCTGCAACAACTTGGCTAGCATGGATATGGTGGAGAAGCTTTCTCTCACCACAAGACCACATCCACATCCTTACTACATCCAATGGTTCAACAACAGCGGCAAGGTTAAGGTAACACGTCTTTGTTCGTGTGTATTTTAGTATCTCTACATATGCTGATTATATTGATTGTGATGTGGTACATATGCAAGCATGTTCCTTATTACTTGGTAGACCATGGCAATTTGATAAAATTCTGTACACCATTGTAGAAACAATCAAGATACTCTTGTTCACAAGGATAAAAATATTACTTTGCTTCCTATGACTTACGATTCCATTTCAAAGATGATATTAATAGAGCTAATAAAGCAAAACAGAGAAAAATAAGAGTGAAAATCAGATTGTGGCAAAAGAATTTGAGCAACAAATGAAGCCTAATAATAAACCATCTAATGTTGCTTCTGAAATTAAACTGAAAAGTGCATGTTTACTTGCCACCAAATCTGATATTGATGAGCTAGATTCTAGAAAATCTGTTTGCTATGCTTTTGTGTGCAAAGAGGCATTATTTTCATTCGAGGACATGCCTTCCTCTTTGCCCCCTGTTGTCACTAACATTTTGCAGGAGTTCGCTGACGTCTTTCCACACGACGTGCCACCGGGATTACCTCCCATTCGAGGGATTGAGCATCAGATTGACTTAATTCCCGGTGCATCATTACCCAACCGTGCACCATACCGTACCAATCCAGAGGAGACGAAGGAGATTATGCGTCAAGTATAGGAGCTGCTCGACAAAGGTTATATACGCGAATCCCTTAGTCCTTGTGTTGTTCCTATTATTCTAGTGCGAAAAAGGATGGTACATCACGTATGTGTGTTGATTGTAGAGGCATTAATAATATTACTATTCGTTATCGTCATCCTATTCCTAGGCTAGATGATATGCTTGATGAATTGAGTGGCTCTACAATATTCTCCAAAGTTGATTTATGTAGTGGATACCATCAAATTCGTATGAAACCGGGAGATGAATGGAAAACAGCATTTAAAACTAAGTTTGGATTATATGAGTGGTTAGTCATGCCTTTTGGGTTAACTAATGCACCTAGTACTTTCATGAGATTAATGAACGAAGTTTTACGTGCTTTCATTCGACGATTTGTGGTAGTTTACTTTGATGACATATTGATTTATAGCAGATCTTTGGAGGAACATTTGGAACATTTACATGTTGTTTTTATTGCTCTACGTGATGCACGTTTGTTTGGTAACCTTGGGAAGTGCACCTTTTGCACCGATCGAGTATCTTTTCTTGGCTATGTTGTTACTCCACAGTGGAATTGAAGTTGACAAAGCCAAGATTGAAGCTATTGAGAGTTGGCCGCAGCCCAAAACGGTCACACAAGTGAGGAGTTTTCTTGGCCTCGCTGGATTCTATAGGCGTTTTGTGAGAGATTTCAGCACCATTGCTGCACCTCTCAACGAGCTTACAAAGAAGGATGTGCCTTTTGTTTGGGGTACCGCACAGGAAGAAGCCTTCACGGTATTGAAAGATAAGTTGACACATGCTCCTTTACTCCAGCTTCCCAATTTTAATAAGACTTTTGAGCTTGAATGTGATGCTAGTGGAATTGGATTAGGAGGTGTATTATTACAAGATGGCAAACCTGTTGCATACTTTTCTGAAAAATTGAGTGGGCCTAGTCTGAATTATTCTACTTATGATAAAGAATTATATGCTCTTGTTCGGACTTTAGAAACATGGCAACATTATTTATGGCCCAAAGAATTTGTTATACATTACGATCATGAATCTTTGAAACATATTAAAAGTCAAGCTAAACTGAATCGTAGACATGCTAAATGGGTTGAATTCATTGAGACTTTCCCTTATGTCATTAAACACAAGAAGGGTAAAGAAAATGTTATTGCTGATGCATTGTCTCGTCGCTATACTATGCTTTCACAACTTGACTTAAAAATATTTGGTTTGGTTTGGAGACCATCAAAGATCAATATGTGCATGATGCTGATTTTAAAGATGTATTGCAGAATTGTAAAGAAGGAAGAACGTGGAACAAGTTCGTCGTTAATGATGGATTTGTGTTCCGTGCTAACAAGCTATGCATTCCAGCTAGCTCCGTTCGTCTTTTATTGTTGCAGGAGGCGCATGGAGGAGGACTAATGGGACACTTTGGCGTGAAGAAGACGGAGGATGTACTTGCTACACATTTCTTTTGGCCAAAGATGAGACGGGATGTTGAGCGTTTTATTGCTCGCTGCACTACATGTCAAAAAGCTAAGTCACGACTCAATCCTCATGGTTTATATATGCCTTTGCCTGTACCTAGTGTTCCTTGGGAGGATATATCTATGGACTTTGTTTTAGGTTTACCTAGAACAAAAAGGGGAGGGATAGCATATTTGTTGTCGTGGATAGATTCTCGAAAATGGCACACTTTATACCATGTCATAAAAGCGATGATCAGTTAATGTTGCTGATTTGTTCTTTCGTGAAATTATTCGCTTGCATGGTGTGCCAAATACTATTGTTTCAGATCGTGATACTAAATTTCTTAGCCACTTTTGGAGATGTTTATGGGCAAAGTTGGGGACTAAATCGCTTTTTAGTACTACTTGTCACCCCCAAACCGATGGACAAACTGAAGTAGTCAATAGAACATTGTCTACTATGCTTAGGGCTGTTTTGAAGAATAATAAGAAAATGTGGGAGGAATGCTTGCCTCATATTGAATTTGCTTATAATCGTTCATTGCATTCTACTACTAAGATGTGCCCTTTTGAAGTTGTGTATGGTTTCCTACCTCGTGCACCTATTGATTTGTTGCCTCTTCCATCTTCGGAGAAGGTTAATTTTGATGCTAAACAACGTGCTGAATTGATTTTAAAAATGCATGAGTTAACTAAGGAAAACATTGAGCGTATGAATGCTAAATATAAACTTGCTGGAGATAAGGGTAGAAAACATGTTGTGTTTGCACCTGGATATCTTGTTTGGTTACATTTTCGTAAGGATAGATTTCCTGATTTGCGCCAATCAAAGCTAATGCCACGTGCTGATGGTCCCTTTAAGGTGTTGGAGAAAATAAATGATAATGCATATAAACTTGAGCTGCCTGCAGATTTTGGGGTTAGTCCCACTTTTAACATTGCAGATTTGAAGCCTTATTTGGGTGAGGAAGATGAGCTTCCGTCGAGGACGACTTCATTTCAAGAAGGGAGGATGATGAGGACATCAATACCATTGTTACACCCACAGCCCCTCTTTGCTACATATCTGGACCAATTACTAGAGCTCACAAGACGCCAATTAAATTATCGGTACTTTCGTTTCTTGGTAATGATTCTAATGTTCATGAGAATATGATGTCGCCTAAATTGGATACATTTGTTTTGCTTACAAATGAAGGGCCTAGCTTGGAGAAGGATGGACATTGGAGCAAGAACAAGCATGGAGATGATGCCATGCGCAAGGGGAACAAGAACGGAGTTACAAGTGATGATTTCAGGACTTTGAAGCCACCATAATGGGTGCATGAAGCCTTGGACGAAATATACAAGATGCTACTTCATAAATTTCGTCCCGAGGCTATTCTAGGTGCTGCGTCACCTTATTATTGGGCCAGGCCCTTGTAATTTCGAAATACACAAGTGTAGGCTATTTTTAGAGTCCGTATGTGTGGGGAGACAAGAGATATGGTTGATTTCGGACCCCTCCACCAAGGGCCACGAAATTCCCCCCCTCTTCCTCCATATATACAGCCCTTAGGGCACCATTTAGACTTTGGGTGTTGTTTAGATCAAAAGTTCGCCATAGCTGCAACTTCACAGACTTCGCTTTGTGTTCAACGACTGGACCAAGGCGTCCACGTAACCCCACCTTCATTAATAAAGCTTTCCTCTTATATTCGCAATATCCAGATTGCAATCTTAGTTTCTTGCTTGTTCTTCGTTTGCTCGCAGGAAACAGACCCTCGTGGTCAGGTTGATCGTGCTCCGGCGTGGTCAATAACCCTCGGAAGTTGGTTTAGCGATAGCTAAGGCGCGACGTCTCGCACGTACGTAGTCGGGTCGTCAAGGTCGACTCCCACAGAAACGATAGCCACCATCTCATCGAAACATCGGGACACCTTTGCCTCTATCAACCACTGCTGCCATATCTTACGATCCTATATACATCTCCAATCCGAGTCTTTTCATATTAGGTTTGTTTTCGAGATCCATCTATTTTCCGTTTCGTGTTTCCTTGCCTGAGTAGGTCTCGAAAAAAAGTCTGGAGACCCCCGGGCAGTTTTTAGGCCAAAATTTTGGCAGGGGAAAATATTTTTTCCGTATCCTATTTTTAGGCTTTTCTGAGCCTTTTGAGACACTCGCCATCATGGTGATTCTTTATCGCACTTTCTCGTCGTTGCTGCCTTAATTTCCGAAAAAAATTGTCAACAAAAAAATTTCGTGCCTATCCTGTTAGTTTGACTTGGGAAGAGTTTTGAGACACTCACCATTATAGTGATATTTCGCAAAAAAAAAAGAGGAGGGCAAAAAAAGAGCAAACAAAATTTCACAGTGTGCTTTTTCCTTGTTTTCGTGCTGCGCCGTGATTTTGTTCGTGTTCTAGGCTCGCGTCTCTAGTACGGTCTAGCCTAGGACCAGCACAGTACCGTCCTTGAGCGTTTATTCAACTTTGCATCTCTGAATTGATTATTGCTGACCCTTTTTGCTACCATATTATAACTTTTCTAGCTCCACATACATCTACGTCGTGCGTTTGACTCTCCCTGGTAATCGCTCTATCCAGGCTTTGAGAGTTTTGACTACAACTGCTGCCAATCACCGCCGCTGCTGGGTAAGAACTGGTAAGAATTTGAGATTTGCTTGACGGATTTGTGACACCCACCACCACCACTTGTTAGTAGTATTTAGGATCATATTCTTGTGTGTTTCTATTGCTGCTAACCTTGGCAGGATCAGAAGCCAACGAGATTGACTGGGAGAACTTGACGAACAAGGAGCTTCATGATAAGTTTCAGCAAATGATGAGTGGACAGGTGGAAGATGTGCTAAACAGATTTGAAGAGTCCATGAGAAGATAGATAGCATTGAGAAGGCGTTCGAAACAAAGATTGATAACAAGTTTAATGAACACGGCGCAGCACGAAAACAAGGAAAAAGCACACTGCACATGTCGCACATGTCGCACATCTACAACAACAACAACATCATCATCACCTTCCAAATCAAGTGGGACGAGCACAACGCGTTCCCCTTGAGCCTGGTCAAACTTCTGGTGCCGGTGTACCTACTGTTGATGCTTCTGTAGCTCCTGCTGCTACTGCAGAGGTGGAGGACCATTACGAGGATGAGGTTGATCAAAATCAGAACTACGTGCAACCACCAGCACCACCACCACCACCAGGTTGTCCTCATGCGTATCATCGCAACGGTAGGGCTGCACCACCACCTGAGGTAATGAGATCATGACCATCTTCCTAAACTAAAATTGAATATTCCACCATTTGAGGGTAGATATGTTCTCGATATATATCTTATTTGGGAGTTAGAAACTGAACAACGGTTTACATGTTTACAATATCCCGAGGAGAGACGTGTTCTCGCATTGTTTGTGCTTTCACTAGTTTTGCATGTGTTTGGTGGTTTGAACATTGTAGATTATATCCCATTCCAGCGACTTGGGTTGCTTTGGAAACTGCTATGCGTACTCGTTGGGTTCCACCTTATTATCAACGTGAATTACTTCAAAAACTGCAGCGCTTAAGACAAGGAAAAAATTCTTTTAGAAGAATATTATCAGGAATTACAAACTGGCATGATTAGATGTGGTATTGTTGAGGAGAATGAAGCTATGCTTGCACGTTTTATGGGTGGATCAAATAGAGAGATTCGGACCATTCTAGAGTATAAGGAGTATAATAATATCACTCGTTTATTCCAACTTGCTTGTAAAGCTGAACGTGAAGTGCAGGATCGACAAGCATTGGCGCGGACTAACTTTTCTGCAGGTGGACCTTCATCATGGACACCGCGTGGATCCTGTACTTCCACACATTCTACTGCACCAACACCTCCATCAGCTGCCACCTCCAGCCGTGATACAAGGAAGCAGGCACCACCACCAATATCTGCAAAGAGCACACCTATCGGGCCTGCACAGAGTTCTTCTTCTTCCATGGCATCAACAGGGCACACAAGTGATATTATTTGTTGTCGTTCTAAGGGACGAGGTCATTATGCTAGAGAATGCAAATCTCAGCGTGTGATGATTGCTACTGAGGATGGTGGGTATGAGTCCACTAGTGACTATGATGATGAGACTTTGGCTCTTATTACACGTGAAGAACACACTGGAGATGATTCTGAACATGAGATGCAATACATGGCTCCTGAAGATACTGACAGGTATGAATGTTTAGTTGCTCAACGTGCTTTGAGTGTGCAGGTCATCCAAGCTGAGCAAAATCAGAGGCATAATTTGTTCCATACAAAGGGAGTTGTGAAGGAACATTCTGTTCGCATCATCATAGATGGAGGGACCTGCAACAACTTGGCTAGCATGGAGATGGTGGAGAAGCTGTCTCTCACCACAAGACCACATCCACATCCTTACTATATCCAATGGTTCAATACCAGCGACAAGGTTAAGGTAACACGTACTGTTCGTGTGCATTTTAGTATCTCTACATATGCTGATTATGTTGATTGTGATGTGGTACCCATGCAAGCATGTTCCTTATTACTTGGTAGGCCATGGCAATTTGATAAAAATTATGTACACCATGGTAGAAACAATCAGTATACTCTTGTTCATAAGGATAAACATATTACTTTGCTTCCTATGTCTCCTGATTCCATTTTGAAAGATGATATTAATAGAGCTAATAAAGCAAAACAGGAGAAAAAAGAGTGAAAATCAGATTGTGGCAAAAGAATTTGAGCAACAAATGAAGCCTGATAATAAACCATATAGTGTTGCTTCTGAAATTAAATTGAAAAGTGCATGTTTACTTGTCACCAAATCTGATATTGATGATCTAGATTGCAGCAAATCTGTTTGCTATGTTTTTGTGTGCAAAGAGGCATTATTTTCATTCGAGGACGTGCCTTCCTCTTTGCCTCCTGCTGTCACTAACATTTTGCAGGAGTTTGCTGACGTCTTTCCACAAGACGTGCCACCGGGATTACCACCTATTCGAAGGATTGAGCATCAGATTGACTTAATTCCCGGTGCTTCCTGCCAAACCGTGCGCCATACCGTACCAATCCAGATGAGACGAAGGAGATTATGCGTCAAGTACAGGAGCTGCTTGACAAAGGTTATATACGCCAACCTCTTAGTGCTTGTGTTGTTCCTATTATACTAGTGCCAAAAACGGATGGTACATCGCATATGTGTGTTGATTGTAGAGGCATTAATAATATTACTGTTCGTTATCGTCATCCTATTCCTAGGCTAGATGATATGCTTGATGAATTGAGTGGCTCCACAATATTCTCCAAAGTTGATTTGCATAGTGGATACCATCAAATTCGTATGAAATTGGGAGATGAATGGAAAATAGCATTTAAAACTAAGTTTGGTTTATTTAGTGGTTAGTCATGCCTTTTGGGTTAACTAATTCACCTAGTACTTTCATGAGACTAATGAACGAAGTTTTACATGCTTTCATTGGACGATTTGTGGTAGTCTATTTTGATGATATACTGATTTATAGCAAATCTTTGGAAGAACATTTGGAACATTTATGTGCTGTTTTTATTGCTCTACGTGATGCACGTTTGTTTGGTAACCTTGGGAAGTGCACCTTTTACACTGACCGAGTATCTTTTCTTGGCTATGTTGTTACTCCACAAGGAAGCGAAGTTGATAAAGCTAGGATTGAAGCTATTAAGAGTTGGCCGCAACCCAAAATGGTCACACAAGTGAGGAGTTTTCTTGGACTCGCTGGTTTCTATAAGCGTTTTGTGAAAGATTTTAGCACCATTATGATAAAGAATTATATGCTCTTGTTCGGACTTTAGAGACATGGCAACATTATTTATGTTCCAAAGAATTTGTTATACATTCTGATCATGAATCTTTCAAACATATTAAAAGTCAAGCTAAACTGAATCGTAGACATGCTAAATGGGTTGAATTCATTGAGACTTTCCCTTATGTCATTAAACACAACAAGGGTAAAGAAAATTTTATTGCTGATGCATTGTGTCGTCGCTATACTATGCTTTCACAAGTTAACTTCAAAATATTTGGTTTGGAGACCATCAAAGATCAATATGTGCATGATGCTGATTTTAAAGATGTAATGCAGAACTACAAAGAAGGAAGAACATGGAACAAGTTCGTCATTAATGATGGCTTTGTGTTCCGTGCTAACAAGCTATGCATTCCAGCTAGCTCTGTTCGTCTTTTGTTGTTGCAGGAGGCGCATGGAGGAGGATTAATGGGACACTTTGGCGTGAAAAAGAAGGAGGATGTACTTGCTACACATTTCTTTTGGCCAAATTTGAGACAGGATGTTGAGCGTTTTGTTGCTCGCTGCACTACATGTCAAAAAGCTAAGTCACGACTCAATCCTCATGGTTTATATATGCCTTTGTCTGTACCTAGTGTTACTTGGGAGGATATATCTATGGACTTTGTTTTAGGTTTACCTCGAACAAAGAAGGGGAGGGATAGCATATTTGTTGTCGTGGATAGATTCTCGAAAATGACACACTTTATACCATGTCATAAAAGCGATGATGTTGTTAATGTTGCTGATTTGTTCTTTCGTGAAATTATTCGCTTGCATGGTGTGCCAAATACTATTGTTTCAGATCGTGATACTAAATTGCTTAGCCAATTTTGGAGATGTTTATGGGCTAAGTTGGGGACTAAACTACTTTTTAGTACTACTTGTCACCCCCAAACTGATGGTCAAACTAAAGTAGTCAATAGAACATTGTCTACTATGCTTAGGGCTGTTTTGAAGAATAATAAGAAAATGTGGGAAGAATGCTTGCCTCATATTGAATTTGCTTATAATCGTTCATTGCATTCTACTACTAAGATGTGCCCTTTTGAAATTGTGTATGGTTTCCTACCTTGTGCACCCATTGATTTGTTGCCTCTTCCATCTTCAGAGAAGGTTAATTTTGATGCTAAACAACGTGCTGAATTGATCTTAAAAATGCATGAGTAAACTAAGGAAAACATTGAGCATATGAATGCTAAATGTAAACTTGCTAGAAATAAGGGTAGAAAACGTGTTGTCTTTGCACCTGGAGATCTTGTTTGGTTACATTTGCGTAAGGATAGATTTCCTGATTTGCGTAAATCAAAGAAAATGCCACGTGCTGATGGTCCATTTAAGGTGTTAGAGAAAATAAATGACAATGCATATAAACTTGAGTTGCCTGTAGATTTTGGGGTTAGTCCCACTTTTAACATTGCAGATTTGAAGCCTTATTTCGGTGAGGAAGATGAGCTTCCGTCGAGGACGACTTCATTTCAAGAAGGGGAGGATGATGAGGACATCAATACCATTGTTACGCCCACATCCCCTACTGCTACATATACTACTAGAGCTCGCGCACGCCAATTAAATTTTCAGGTACTTTCATTTCTTGGTAATGCTTCTAATGTTCATGAGAATATGATGCTGCCTAAATTGGATACATTTGTTTTGCTTAAAATGAAGGGCCTGGCATGGATAAGAGGGATAAACATTGGAGCAAGACCAAGCATGGAGAGGATGGCATGTGCAAGGGGAACAAGAACGGAGTTACAAGTGATCATTTCAGGACTTTCAAGCAACCATAATGAGTGCATGAAGCCTTGGACGAAATATACAAGATGCCACTTCATAAATTTCGTCCAGAGGCTATGCTAGGTGTTGCGTCACCTTATTATTGGGCTAGGCCCATGTAATTTCGAAATACATAAGTATAGGCTGTTTTTAGAGTCCGTATGTGTGGGGAAACAAGAGATAGGGTTGGTTTCAGACCCCTTCCACAAGGGCCACGAAATTCCCCCCTCTTCTTCCATATATATAGCCCTTAGGGCACCGTTTAGTCTTTGGGTTTTGTTTAGATTAAAAGTTCGCCATAGCTGCAACTTCGCGTACTTCTTTGTGCTCAACGACCAGACCAAGACGTCTCAGAACCCCACCTTGATCAATAAAGCTTTTCTCTTATATTCGCAATATCCTGATTGTAATCTTAGTTTCTTGCTTGATCTTTGTTTGCTTGCAGGAAATACACCCTCGTGGTCAGGTTGATCGTGCTCCGGTGTGGTCAATAACCTCTCGGAGTTGGTTTAGCGATTGCTAAGGCGCGACGTCCTCGCACGTTCGTAGTCAGATCGTCAAAGTCTACTCCATAAAAAATGATAGCCACCATGTCATCGAAAGACGGGACACCTTTGCCTCTATCATCATCATTCTACAACTATCGCTAATGCATAGTGATAAAGTAAAGCAATTACATGGCGTTTGCAGTTCATACAATAAAGAGACAACCATAAGGCTCATGTCGGTTGCCAGTAACTTCTACAAAACATGATCATTTCATACAATAACATATATCACATCATGTCTTGACCATATCACATCACAACATGCCCTGCAAAAACAAGTTAGACATCCTCCACTTTGTTGTTGCAAGTTTTACGTGGCTGCTACGGGCTTCTAGCAAGAACCGTTCTTACCTACGCATCAAAACCATAATGGTAATTTATCAAGTTTGCAGTTTTGACCTTCAACAAGGACTAGCCGCAGTCAAATTCGATTCAACTAAAGCTGGAGAAACAGACACCCGCCAGCCACCTTTATGCAAAACTAGTTGCATGTCAGTCGGTGGAACCGGTCTCATGTGCGTGGACATGTAAGGTTGGTCCGGGCTGCTTCATCCCACAATACCACTGAATCAAAATAAGACGTTGGTGGTAAGCAGTATGACTATCACCGCCCACAACCTTTTGTGTTCTACTCGTGCATATCATCTATGCATAGACCTGGCTCTGATACCACTGTTGGGAATCGTTGCATGGAAAACAAAAAAATTCCTACGCACACGCAACGATCTACTCATGGAGATGCATAGCAATGAGGGGGAGAGTGTGTCTACGTACCCTCGTAGACTGTAAGCGGAAGTGTTTCTCAACGCGGTTGATGTAGTCAAACTTCTTGACACTTCAACCAATCAAGTACCGAATGCACGGCACCTCCACGTTCTGCACACGTTCAGCTCGGTGACGTCCCTCACCTTCTTGATCCAGCAAGACGTCGAGCTAGTAGATGAGTTCCGTTAGCACGATGGCGTGGTGACGGTGATGGTAAAGTGATCCTCGCAGGGCTTCGCCTAAGCACTACGAAAATATGACCGAGGGTGTAAACGGTGGAGGCGCCGCTGCGGCTAAACAATTATGCAGGGTGTGCTAGGCGCACTATATTATATATATATATATATATATATATATATATATATATATATATATATATATATATATATATAAAATATACTAGCAAAAGAGCCCGTGCGTTGCAACGTGAGAAAAAACACAACACACACTCTTAACCGACCAACCATCTCTCAAGACCACAATTGGTCCATCTCCTTTATTTTAGCGATGCATCATATTTGTGTTGCCGCTTATCCTTCTTCTCACTCTCGCCGGCGGTGGCCTTAGTGTTCACACAAACCAAAACGTGTTAGAATGTGGTTAATCCTAAGACGTCTCTCTCTCTCCCTCTCTCCTTCCTTTCCCTCTCTCTCGCTTTCTCTCACACTCGCGATGATAAATATGTTGTTTTCCCTTGCGACGTATTCAGAGGTATGCATGTGTAGTTCTCGTTTTTTTCTTTTCCCTATATGATTATAGTGGGTGTTTATTTGCAATCCGGATCGCCGCCTGTATGAAAGAAAAATGGATCGTGCGCTATAGTTATAAGTTTGCTTCCAAAAAAAAATTAAAAAATATTTAATAGGTAAAATTAACATCATATACAGATTTCACACATTTTTCTAATCAAATTTCATATATAACATATTAAAATCGGAGTTACGGTTTAAAAGATACGTATAATTTAGAAAACCATTTGTTTGAATTAAATATCTTCCAAAATAATATTTATAAATATTTAACAGGTTAAAATAATTTTATATTCATATTATACATATTTTTCTAATCAAATCTCATATATAACATGTTTAAATCGGAGTTACGATTTAAAATATATGGACGGTTTAGAAAAGCATTTGTTTGACTTAAATATGATCCATACACACACACACACACACACACACACACACACACACCGGAGGGGAGGGGAGGGGAGGGGAGAGGCCAGGAGGCGCTCCAAGTAGAACTGAATCCTACTTGGGCTCCTCCCATGCCGCGCGCCCCCTGCCATATATATCGGAGGGGTAAGGAAAGAGGGGGAAGGGGGAATCCTATTCCCTTTCTTTCATTTCCTCCCCCTTTCCTTCTCCACCATGGCCGGCCCATATGGGGGGCGCACCACCCCCGTGTGGCTGGTGCGTTTCCCCTCTTGGCCCATAAGGCCCATATATTTTGCCGGGGGTGCCCGAAACTCCTTTCCGGTGACCCGATAAGTACCTGGTACCCTCTGAAACACTTCCGGCGTCCAAATACCATCGTCCTATATATCAATCTTTACCTCTCGGCCATTTTGAGACTCCTCATCATGTCCGTGATCTCATCTAGAAGTCCAAACAACATTCGATCACCAAATCACATAACTCATATAATACTATATCATCAACGAACGTTAAGTGTGCGGACCCTACGTTCGAGAAGTATGTAGACATGACCAAGACACCTCTATGGTCAATAACCAATAGCGGAACCTAGATGCCCATATTGGCTCCTACATATTCTATGAAGATCTTTATCGGTTGAACCGTTATGACAACATACGTAATTCCCTTTGTCCATCGGTATGTGACTTGCCCGAGATTCGATCGTCAGTATCTTCATACCTAGTTCAATCTCGTTACTAGCAAGTCTCTTTACTCGTTCTGTAATACATCACCTCGTGACTAACTCCTTAGTCATTTCCTTGCAAGCTTATGATGTGTATTACCGAGAGGGCACAGAGATACCTCTCTGATACTCAGAGTGACAAATCCTAATTTGATCTATGCCAACTCAACAAACACCTTCGGAGATACCTGTAGAGTATCTTTATAATCACCCAGTTACGTTGTGATGTTTGATAGCACACAAGGCATTCCTCCGGTATCCGGGAATTGCATAATCCCATAGTCAAAGGAATATGTATTTAAAATGAAGAAAGCAATATCAATAAAACTGACTGAACATTATGCTAAGCTAACGGATGGGTCTTGTCCATCACATCATTCTCCTAATGATGTGATCCCGTTATCAAATGACAACTCATGTCAATGGTTAGGAAACCTTAACCATCTTTGATCAACGAGCTAGTCTAGTAGAGGCTCACTAGGGACACGGTGTTTGCTTATGTATTCACACATGTATCGAGGTTTCCGATCAATACAATTCTAGCATGAATAATAAACCTTTATCATGAATAAGGAAATATAAAATAACAACTTTATTATTGCCTCTAGGGCATATTTCCTTCAGTTGCTGCTGCTCCACCTGTTCCACACACAATGGCAAGGGCCTTTAATCGTGAAGGTGAGCTCATTAGCATCAAGTGGCCCATTATGACGTCTCCAGTTGCTCCTGGTCCTCAGTATGACTATCATGTGGAGCAAAGGCCTCAAACGCAGAAGCCGAAGCCAAGGCTACCAAGGCTTCCAAGTGTCGTCACCACACAAGGCTCCTTCAGCGTGCTCAGCTTCAGAGAACACAACACATTCTTTGACTCGGCCAAGAATCCATACAAGAAGCCAAAGATCTCCTCTGACAGGTTCTGGAGCCACCAGCAACACAGCTACTACTCATGCATTCTCTACAACCAAGACCGGATCTTTCCCCACAAGCGTCTGGATTTGATGTCATTGCTGGGCTGCCATGCCTTGAAGAGGCTCTTGACTGCTTTCGAGAAGTTGGCCTGCTCCCATTTGTCATCGACAAGGAGCACCGGAATGAAGAGCTACTGTTGCAATTCTTTGCCATCCTTCATATATCAGGCTACAACAGGGATCCGAAGACATGGTCCTTGAGTGTATGTCAGGTGATGTTCATCATGAAGCCAAATCTCAAGATATCATAGAGCTCACTTCCCTGCCCTCTCCTCGTGATCTATGAGCCAGGTTGTCAGCGCTATGAGCAAGAATCGCAGAGTGTCTTCCAGAAGCCTAAGCCCAACATGAGTCAAATGCTCAGTATGATGAAGCCATTTCCAGTTGATGCTGAATACCCCAAGGAATTCTATGTCAATGACCTCGAGTATCTGCCCCACACTATCTACCACATCCTAAGGCATACTCTCTGGCCAATTAAGGGGCATTCTCCTCATGCCAAGATTGAGGGCACCATTAAGACATTGGTCTTCTACATCATCAATGGCATCAAATTCAATACTCAAGACTTCTTCATACATCAATTGGCTGCCTCAGGAATTGATCTGTTTGGTCTCAAGTTCTATGCTCCATGGGTCATGCGGCTCATTAAGCTTCAATCCAAAATCAACTATCAAGCTTTAGCGTGCAACCATGTTGTATTTCTGCCTAAAGTGGATATGTCTCACGAGGCCATATACCCTGAGCCTGTAAAGGAGCCGATTCACGAAGACAATGCTGCCTTCCAAAGCTTCACTCAACCACTGGAAGGGATTCATGTGCCAAATCCAATCTCTACTATTGCTGGTCCTCTTGTCGGTCAGCTTTGGCTGCCGCATCGTGCCAACACCGATGCAACAGCCAGCACAGTAGCCCAAAGGCCTAAGAAGCGTACCCGCGTCCTGAATGACAGAGAGCTTCTCGTGTCACTTCATCAGAAACAAGATAGGCATCATGATTGGATGAAGCGCCCGATGCAAAGTCTTCTGATTGATGTCAATCGCATGTGCAACCTTGCTACCAAGAACTCATTTGTTGCTCATGAAGCCTGTCGGAGTGTGTCATGGATTTAACACGGCAGATTTCCTAGTGAAAGGCTTAGGTGTGGAGCCATCGCACTAGGTTAGCTTAAAGGGGTTAAATGGGACAAAGGACACAAGGAGTTTACCCAGGTTCGGCCCCTCTCAATAAGGTAAAAGCCTATGTCCTGCTTCTAGTTATATTGCTTGGGTTTCGATTACCAGGGAGCGAATACGCTTGACCTAGTTCTCGATTGTGTGTTTATTGACTTAACCCGCCGCTAGGTCATCCCTTTATATACAGGTCGATGCCCTGCGGCTTACAGAGTCTCGTCCGGCTCCCACAAACGTGACCGGCTCGGTTTGTAACTAAACATTCCTTATAGAATAAGTTATCATATGGTGATTTACACCTTCAGGCCTTAAGTTACCTCCAGGTCTTGGTCCTTCAGACATCTTGGGCCTTCTCACCTTAAGCCGCCAACGATGTGACCCGGCCCCTCCTGGGTGGGTCATACCTCGGGGTTATATCCCCAACATTAGGCCCCAGGTTGATTTGAACTTGTTCACATCAATCTTCATTACCAAACCACTGTAATCCGCCATGACATCACATAGCAGACCCGCTGTAAACCGTCATGACATCATGCGCATTAACTCCGCACAAGGCCTAGGATACCTCAATCGATCTTTATCTTAATGAACCTCCTGAAAATCGAGGCACCCGCCTTGCCAGCATAATCATTCTGCCCCCTTGATTCTTGTGCCTGCCATCTTATCTTTTCCTTATAAATAGGGACAGGGGTCCTCCTTTTAACTCTTTACCCTTGCCTCCTCGTCTTCTTCCTCTTCCTTGCGACGCCTCCACAACCCGAGCTCCTCCGTCGTCTTCCTCTAGCGTCAATAGCTCTGGCTGCTGCATCGACCTGAACGGACCAGAGAAACGAGGCGCACCTCCGCTGCTCATCAACGTCAGTGAGTACTCGCCTCTCCCCATAGTAGATCTGCATTAGGGTTTTAGCCATTCGTCGGTGTTCTTCACCGTTCTTCATATTTTCCTTTTAGAACGCATATATAGTCTGATCGAAAAACGACACTGAGGTCATGTGGTAGCAGTTTTAACATCTCCTTCCAATCGCAGAGATATCTTTTCTGCACAAAATCCCATCCGAGTACGCGAGTTCTTCCACTGCCATAGCCTTAGGTTTAAATTTTATTTTCATTTTCTGAACTGATGTAGATCCAAAATAATAGAACTGATCCATGGAACCTGTTTTCAGTACTTAGTAAAATTTCACTTATAGGTCTACAGATACTTGTGAACTGCAGCCATCCAGGTGGCTTAAATGATATGCCGTAACCCGCCAAACATCCTTAGGCCCGCTTTAAAACGCCAATATATGCTCAGAATCTGTATAACCCAGTATTGTCTTCCGGTTTAACCATGCCAATCTTATAGCACGCATTCTATGCATCCGAATTAGCCTTGCGTAATGCACTTGCTTTCTGATCACTGGACGGTTTAACATCATAATCTTAATCTGGCAATATTTCCCTTTCTAGGCCTTTCATCAACAAAAATGACAAAAACTGTCACCTCATGCAATTGGGTCGTCTCCACCGTGACAGAGCAATCTCTCAAAGAATCTGTTCAGGTAGGTGTCTTAGCCGCCAAAGATGTTATTCATTGGAGAGCCCCGGGGAACGAGGCTATACCCACTCCAAAAGAAGGCGAGGTCATAGTTTTTTCTGACCATATGCTCCGGGGCGTTTCCCCACCCGGCTCAAAATTCTTCTGTGATGTGTTGCATTTCTTTCGGCATATATATTGCCGGATGACCGGAGTTGACTTAGTCCAGCGCTGGGTGGCTTGGAGAATTTTGCCCTCGAGCCGCCGGCCCGGTTTAATGTGCGAATATACCGGCGATACCAAAGATCCACAGCATCACAACCAAGTGTGTTAGAACAATGATGCGATCAACAAGATGACCAAAACACTGCTTAACGAGAGCTTGGTGGCTTGTAACTAGACGGGCTTGAATCCCTTCTGTACCCTTAAGAAACCTCCAGTTGTAAGTATTTTCGAGCAATTTTTACCAACTCCTTATCTCTCAATTTGTCTTCTCATTATTACTTGATTTCTGCAGGCTGATTCCCCCTTTTGGAACAAGAAACTTCAAGACAAGCCAACCAAAAAGGTCAGGACAAAGACCAAGGTTTCCAAGAAGCCCGCCAAAAGAAGGCAGATGCAACTGATCTATTTACTCTGGAGGATGAGCCGGAGGTAGAACTTGACTCTCTTGGCTCCTTTTTTGTTCATCTTATTGACACTAGTTACTATCAAGATGACGCGGATGCCAGCCACGCAGATGGTGAAGAGGTAACTATCCTTTCCTCCGACTGAGAACCTCCGCCAAGACAGAAAGTTCGTCAAGCGAGCCAGAAAGTAAGGTTTTCTCACCCTTTAGCTTACTTGGATCCCAACTTTATTTTGAAGAAACAGCAGCATGAAGTTCACCGCACAACTCGGGACAGCGGATGTGGGAATCTCTCCTCCGGTTTACCCAACACGCCGGCTCCTCGGAAACCGGAATGAGGTGCCACAAATGTCAACCCTCTCCTTTCCTAAGGCGGGTCTCATCCGTCAACCACTTAATCCGTCCGACTCAAATTACCAGGGAACTTCTCATTTATCCTCTGGCGATTCAACCGGAACCCAAATTCCTCCCTTCAAACTTGCTCTGGGGTGAGTATACTAGATTTTTCTTGCTTCAACACTTGCATGCTGATATACTGATATCTTTATATGTCTTACTTTCAGTGGTATAGCTAAACCCAGCAAGAAGTTGAAGGTGAACAAATCGGCTGAAGATCCCAAGGCTACTGAGCCGGAGAAGCTGACCACCTCCGAAGCCTCTCAATATATATATATATATATATATATATATATATATATATATATATATATATATATATATATCAGCTGCCAAGTCTATAGGATACAAAATATTTGAGAATATTGTAGACTTTAAATGTCAGCTTTCGTGCAATCCTTCCGAAAATGACCCTGTTTATTGCATTAAATCTGCATGAGTAGTCCCCAAGGGCCGGCTTAAGCTGAATATCTAAGCCGGGACTTAATATCTTGTTTGTAAAGAAATCAGAATATGTAGCCCCCATGAGCCGGCTTAATTTGAAGAATCGAGCCGGGTTATTAAGGATTCAATCTGAAAGGGAAGTGACCAACATTAGCCCCCCAAGTGCCAAGTAGAATACTTCGTAATATGCTTGGGACTTCAATAGGATGATTATCATGATTCCTGAATACTGCCTGATTTATCCTTGCAGGCTGAGCTAAACATGAAGGAACCTCAGGTGGTCGATCTACAGAAGAACATCTCGTTACAAAAATCTGAGACATCAAAGGCCAAATCAGAACTGAAATCCGCCTTGGAGGTTTCTGAAAAGTTGAAGACAGATTTCAATACGCATTGAGCCGACTGGGAAACCGAGAAAGCTGCCCTTTTGAAGAGAGCTGGAGATGCTGAAGCTGCCCTTAAACCGGTGACTGAAGAGTTATCCGTTTTAAAACGACATGTAAATCAAATGACAACCGCTATCTTTGGTAAGTAACTTTGCACTGCAATTTTTCTTTAGGAAATTACTGTAAGACGCCTTGCGAATTATCATATGTTACGCATGCAGGCCCCAGAAGCTCTAACCTTGTCCAAGGCATGCTGGTGAAGCTGAAGGCGGTTTACACTCTGGTGGAACAGTTGTACACAGGCACACAACGATCCTTAGCAGTTATCTTGCATAACAAACAGCCGCATTCACTTATCAAGGATGTTTCGGACAAGCTATCTGTCATGCCCAAAAGGATCGAAGAAATCAAGCGATCTGTGACTCGAGCCGGTGCCATCACTGCTTTGAGCTGGGCCAAAGCATGGCAGGCGGAGCTAGACCCGGAGGAGCTGGCAACAGGTTGTCCAAGCTTGAAGGAGGAGGGGTGTCCCTTTGATGCTAGAGACTTTACCAAATGCGTAAAGGAGATGCATCCTTTGGCAACCAAGCTGGTCAAGAAACTGACTTGTCTAAGTATCAGCCGGCTTACACCAAAGAGAATGCAAAAGTGAAAGCAGCGGCTTATGAGATTGTAGAGCTCGTTCCTCTGATACGTAAGCACACCTTTGCTCCTGATGTCGATCCGTCTGATCTTATAGTTGATGAAGCTAAATTCAAAGCTTTAACCGGCATCGACTGCACATCGTCTGACTTCCAGACATTGGAGGGAGGAGAAGAAGAACCGGCGCAGGATGACCCGGAAGCTTCAACTCGCCAAGACCAGGGCAACTGATCCACGGGGCGGCTCTCAAACTGCAGCACGGTATCTCCTTTTGAAAAACCCTTAATCATTTGGGCTTGGAAAGCCGTGTAATAGGCTAGTGAAAACAATGATCTGCCATGCCACCGTGCATGTTTGCTTGTTGAATACTTTAAACCGCCGATCTGATGTTGAAGATCTATTGTTTGCATTTATAATATTATCAATAATGTGGGTCATATTATCATATTCCCTACACAAGTAAATAACATGTAGGCGGTTTATGCTAGGGCGGGTCATAATGTCCAATATAATATGTTCTGGCAACTTAAAGTCTATAACTAGGGTGGGTCGGAAAAACCTGAAGTATTTATTCAAATATGAATTCATACCTATAGACCAATATCATAATGATGTTGTAAGTATGTAAACCTTATAAGCCGGAAGCTTGACAGGTCCAGAAGAATCTACCTCTATTTAAAAAAACAGTTTTTTTATCTCGTAAGCCGGCTCTCACGTGACATAAATCCGGTGTTTTAACCTTAATCAGTTCATGGTCTTATTGAAAAGAGTAACTGTTAAGAGTACGAAGGGGCCACATATCGGAGAGAGTACGACAGCAGGCGAGTTTATCCTAGCTCTCTGTAAGTCGTCTCTCACGTGACAAAGGATGCCGTTTTAACCTTGACTAGTTCAGGGTCTTATTGAAAAGAGTAACTGTCAAGAGTTCAACGGGTCACCTGGCGGAGTAGCATCTTGCAAACAGGCAGGTTTAACTCGAATTCGTCTTAGAAACCAGATCAAGAGGGTGTGAACAGCTATGCTCGGTAAGCAGGAAGCCCCCAAATGACCCATGAATCATCTTGGAAACCGGATCAAGAGGGTGTGAACAGCTATGCTCGGTGAGCAGGAAGCCCCCAAATGACCCATGAACCGGCTTGGAAACCGGATCAAGAATGTGTGTACAGCTATGCTTGGTGAGCAGAAAGCCCCCAAATGACCCATGAGTCGGCTTGAGAACTGGATCAAGTGGGTGTGAATAGCTATGCTCATTGAGCAGGAAGCCCCCAAGTAACCAATGAACCGGCTTGAGAACCGGATCAAGTGGGTGTGAATAGCTATGCTCATTGAGCAGTAAGCCCCCAAGTGACCAATGAGCTTGAGAACCGGATCAAGTGGGTGTGAATAGCTATGCTCATTGAGCAGGAAGCCCGCAAGTGACTAATGAGTCGGCTTGAGAACCGGATCAAGTGGGTGTGAATAGCTATGCTCATTGAGCAGGAATCCCCCAAGTGACCTTATGAACACACAATAAAGACTCAAATACTTTGAAATGAAACAACAGAGGCCCTGAATTATCAGGGATGTCGGCTTTATTATACTGATCAAAATATATATTGATGAAGGTATGTACAACACAAGAGCCGATGGCTCAAGTGTAATATGGTCGTAGATGAGCAATGTTCCACGGCCAGTGGGTCTCCTCCTCCGATGTGCGCGAGTCCTTGTTTTCTCGAATATCAATGAGGTAATATGACCCGTTGTTCAGATTCTTGCTGACCACAAAAGGCCCTTCCCAAGGCAGGGACAATTTGTGCATATTTGTTTGATCCTGGATGAGCCGGAGCACCAAGTCACCTTCTTGGAACGTCTGGGCTTTAACCCGACGGCTATGATAACGATGCAGATCTTGCTGATAAATCGCCGAACGAGCCACCGCGAGGTCACGTTCCTCATCCAATATATCCAGAGCATCCTGACGTTCTTTTTCGTTATCAGCTTCAACATAAGCCGCCACATGGGGCGAATCATGACGGATGTCACTTTGGGAGAACCGCCTCTGCACCGTAAACCATGAAGGAAGGCGTGTAACCTGTCGATTTGTTGGGGGTGGTATTTATACTCCAAAGCGCTGAAGGTAATTCCTCAACCCAACAACCCGGTGTCCTCTGCAAAGGGACCATAAGCTGGGGTTTAATGCCTCTCAAGATTTCTTGATTGGCCCTTTCAGCTTGACCATTGGACTGGGGTGAGCCATTGATGAAACATCGAGACGAACATGCTCTCCCTGACAGAATTCTTTCATAGCGCCCTTAGACATATTAGTGCCATTATCGGTTATGATACTATGCGGGTAGCCAAAGCAGAAAATCACCTTCTTTAATGAATTGAACCACCATTGCCGCATCACACTTGCTGACCGGCTCTACCTCAACCCACTTTCCGAACTTATCAACTGCCACCAAAGGTGGGTCTTTTTGTCCTTGGATCTCTTGAAAGGTCCAATCTTATCCAGCCCCCAAACTGCAAATGGCCAAGTGATTGGAATCATCCTCAATTCCTGAGCTAACACATGAGCCCATCCGGAAAATTTCTGATAGCCGTCGCACTTGCTAACCAGATCTTCTGCATCAGCATGAGCCATCAGCCAATAAAACCCATGACGAAAAGCCTTAGCCACGAGAGACTTAGAGCCGACGTGATGGCCACAATCTCTTTCATGAATCTCTCTTAGAATCTCACGGCTTTCTTCAGGGGAAACACAGCGCTGGAACACACCTGTAACACTGCATCGATGCAACTCGCCATTGACAATAATCATTGACTTAGACCTCCGGGTTATTTGTCTGGCCAAAGTTTCATCCTCAGGCAACTCTCCCCGGGTCATATAAGCCAAATAAGGAACTGTCCAATCAGGAATAGCATGCAAAGCCGTCACCAACTGTGCCTCCAGGTCAGGAATTGCAAGATCCTCTTCTGTATGCAGCTTAACTAAAGGGTTATGTAATATGTCAAGAAGAACATTGGGTGGCACCGGCTTACGCTGAGATCCCAGTCGGCTTAAACATCAACCGCCTCATTCTTTCTACGATCAACATGCTCCACTTGATAAACTTTGAAATGGCCAGCAATACTATCAACCGCCCGGTGATAAGCCGCCATGAGCGGGTCTTTAGAATCGCAAGTTCCTGAGACCTGCTGAGCCACCATATCTGAGTCGCCAAAGCACCTCACCCAGCTTAAGTTCATCTCTTTAGCCACCCGAAGGCCATGGAGTAGAGTGATACGTCCCCAACGTATCTATAATTTTTTATTGTTCCATGATGTTATATTATCAGTCTTGGATGTTTTATAATCATTTTATAGTCATTTTATATCTTTTTTGGTACTAATCTATTGACATAGTGCCAAGTTCTAGTTGATGTTTTATGCATGTTTTTTAAATCGCAGGAAATCAATATCAAACGGAGTCCAAACACAACGAAACTTTACGGAGATTGTTTTTGGACCAAAAGGAACATAATGGGCCCTGGCTGCGCCTGGGGGTGCTCCGAGGAGAGCACAACCCAGCAGGGCGCACCAGGAGGCCCAGGCGCGCCCTGGTGGGTTGTGCCCACCTTGGGTGCCCCCCGAAACGCCTCTTTGCTTTATAAATACCCCAATATTCCCAAAACCCTAGGGGAGTCGACGAAATATTCATCCAGCCGCCGCAGAGTCCAGAACCACCAGATCCAATCTAGACACCATCTCGGATGGGGTTCACCACCTCCATTGGTGCATCTCTGATGATGCGTGAGTAGTTCTTTGTAGACCTTCGGGTCTGTAGTTAGTAGCTAGATGGCTTCATCTCTCTCTCTGAACTATCAATGCAATGGTCTCTTATAGATCCATATGATGTAACTCTTTTGATGTTTGTTTGTTGGATCGATGAACTTTGAGTTTATGATCAGATCTATCTTTTTATATCCATGAAAGTATTTGAGTTTCTTTGATCTCTTTTATGCATGATTTCTTATAGCCTCATATTTCTTCTTCGATATTTGGGTTTTGTTTGGCCAACTTGATCTATTTATCTTGCAATGGGAAGAGGTGCTTTGTAGTTGGTTCGATCTTACGGTGCTTGATCCTTGTGACAGAAAGGGAACCGACACGTATGTATCGTTGCTACTAAGGATAAAACGATGGGGTCTATCTCTACATACATAGATCTTGTCTACATCATGTCATCGTTCTTATTGCATTACTCCCTTTTTCCATGAACGTGATGCCTATGTACATGCTGGATAGCGGTCGATGTGTGGAGTAATAGTAGTAGATGCAGGAAGGAGCCGTTCTACTAATCTTGGACGTGATGCCTATGTAATGATCATTGCCTGGATATCGTCATGAGTATTTGAAGTTCTATCAATTTCCCAACAGTAATTTATTCACCCACCGTTTGCTATTTTTCTCGAGAGAAGCCACTAGTGAAACCTACGGCCCTCGGGTCTCTTTCTCGTATATTTGCCTTTGCGATCTACTTTTCCTTGCATTTATTTTCAGATCTATTAAACCAAAAATACAAAAATACCTTGCTGCAATGTATTCTTATTTATTTTATTTGGCGTTCGATCTATCAATTTACTACAATTTTATTGACTATCTTGAGGCGCCAAACCCGGAAGGGATTGACAACCCCTTTAACACGTCGGGTTGCGATGATTTGTTATCTATGTGCAGGGGCTGTTTACGTTGTGTTTCTTGGTTCTCCTACTGGTTCGATAACCTTGGTTTTATATCTGAGGGAAATACCTACCGTCGCTGTGCTGCATCATCCCTTCCTCTTTGGGGAAATACCGAAGTAGCTTCAAGCGACATCATTGAGCCTCATACTCAACTGCATTATTAGTGCAAGGGAACATTAACCGTAGTACATAACAAAACTTATCACCTCGTGGGGAAGTAAAGATAACTCCAGCCCCCGAGCCCTCCAGCTGCCTTGACCCATCAAAGTGAATAGTCCAATAAGTGTTATCTGGCTTTTCCTCTAGTGTCTGCAACTCTGCCCAATTGTTGATGAAATCCCCAAGAGCCTGTGATTTGATAGTTGGCCTTGGCATATACTTCATGCCATGAGGACCAAGCTCAATGGCCCACTTGTCAACCCGGCCTGTGGCTTCCCGGTTTTGAATAATGTCCCCTAAAGGAGCAGAACTGACCACTGTAATAGGATGACCAAGGAAGTAATGTTTCAACTTGCGACTCGCCATGAACACTCCATAGACTAGCTTCTGCCAATGTGGGTACCTCTGCTTAGACTCAATTAACACCTCGCTGACATAGTAAACCGGCCTTTGAACCGGATATTCCTTGCTTGTTTCCTTCCGCTCCACAACAACTGTTACGCTGATGGCTCTGCTGTTAGCAGCCACATATAAGAGCAAGGGCTCCTTCTCGACAGGAGCTGCAAGAACCGGCAGCTCAGCCAACTATTTTTTGAGCGCCTCGAACGCCTGATCGGCAGCATCACTCTAGACAAAGTGATATGTGTTCTTCATCATCTGATATAGAGGAATGGCCTTTTCTCCCAGGCGTCTTATGAACCGGCTTAAGGCCGCAATGCGACCCCCAGACGTTGGACATCATTAATACATGCCGGCTTAGCCAAAGAAGTGATAGCCTTGATATTCTCCGAATTAGCTTCAATACCTCTCTCTGAGACCAGAAAACTCAAGAGCTTGCCTGCTGGCACACCAAAAACACATTTTGCTGGGTTAAGCATCATTTTGTAAACCCGGAGCTTGTCAAAGGTTTCCTTTAAATCGTCTAGCAAGGTTTCCTTCTTCCTGGATTTCACCATGATATCATCCACATAAGCATGAACATTGCGTCCTATCTGGCTGTGAAGGCAATTCTGGACACAACGCTGACAAGTCACCTGGGCACTCTTGAGCTCAAAAGGCATAGATACATAGCAGAAGGGTCCAAAAGGAGTGATGAAAGATGTCTTCTCCTCGTCCTTAACTGCCATTTTGATCTGCTGATAACCAGAATAAGCATCTAAGAAGCTCAAATGCTCACAGCCTGCCGTAGCATCAATGATCTGATCAATACGAGGGAGAGCAAAAGGATCAGCCGGATAAGCCTTGTTAAGGTCTGTGTAATCTACACACATACGTCAAGTGCCGTTTTTCTTAAGCACCAGCACCGGGTTAGCCAACTACTCAGGATGAAAAACTTCAGCAATAAACCCGGCCGCTAAGAGCCGGGCCACCTCTTCTCCAATGGCCTTGCGCCTCTCTTCATTAAAACAACGAAGGAATTGCTTGACCGGTTTAAACTTTGGATCAATATTGAGAGTGTGCTCAGCGAGTTCCCTTGGTACACTTGGCATATCTAAAGGTTTCCATGCAAAGATGTCCCCGGTTCTCACGGATGAACTCGATGAGCGCGCTTTCCTATTTAAGATCCATGTTGGCGCTGATAACGAACTACTGAGACGAGTCTCCAGGGACAAAATCCACCAGTTTGGCATCATCCGCCGATTTAAACTTCAACAAAGGGTCACGCTCTGTAGTTGGCTTCTTTAATGGAGTCATATCAGCCGGGTCAACGTTTTGTTTGTAAAACTTAAGCTCCTCCGTGGCACAGGCCGACTCAGCATAAGCAACATCACCTTCCTCACATTCCAAGGCTATCTTTCTGTCACCATGAACCGTGATGGTTACTTTGCGACCTGGCATCTTAAGCTGTAAATACACATACAAGGTCGTGCCATAAACTTAGCATAAGCCGGCCGTCCAAATAGATCATGATAGGGGCTTTTCATCTTGACCACTTCAAAACTCAATGTCTCGGCCCTGTAATCATGTTCATTGCCAAAAGCCACCTCTAAGGCTATCTTACCCACCGGATAAGCTGACTTACCTGGCACCACCCCATGAAAGATCAGAGAAGACGACATAAGATCTTTGTCGGTTAAGTTCATCCGGCAAAAAGTATCATAATAAAGGATATTAATGTGATGCCTCCGTCCATAAGCACCTTAGTAAACTTATAACCGCCGACCTGAGGAGCGCCCACCAAAGCTAGCTGACCCAAATTGTCAACCCGGTGCGGGTGATCCTCGCGGCTCCATACAATGGGCTGCTCTGACCATCGTAAGTATCAAGGGATTGCCTGCTCAACCACGCTCACCGCTCGCTAATGAACCTTCTAATCTCGCTTGCACAGGCTCGTGGTAAAAACATGATATTGACCACTATTCAGCTGCTTTGGATTGCTCTGATACCCGGATTGCTACTGCTGATTGCCTTGACTATGCTGCTGATTAAAACCGCCTTGATTGCCCTGGCCCTGAAATCCAGAGTTTGAACCACCACTGAAATTGCTAGTTATCGACTAGAGGGGGTGAATAGGCGATTTTTATGGAAGTCTTCAAAACACAAGGTCTTTGAAGACAAATAGATGAAATGAACCTATTGATATGCGGCGGAAGATAGACTACACTAGACAATCCATAGTCAAATGAGCAGTATTGTGAAAGCACGAAGACTATCAGCAGCTAGGTAGTATGGATCAGAATGGTAGACAATATGAAGCCAAACAGGTAATAGTCTTCACACAGTGAAGCCAATCAAATCAGACAAGCAAGCAATGACTTCACTAAGACAAACTGAAAAGTAAAGGAAGTAGGGGACAAAACCAGTTGCTTGGTGAAGACAAGGATTTGGTAAACCAGTCCCAGTTGCTGTGGCAACTGTACGTCTGGTTAGGGAGGCTGAGATTGAACTCAAAGCTAAGCACTTCTCCCATTGCAAGAAAAAACAATCTAGTTGGCCAAACCAAATCGATAGTTCAAAGAGTTTTGCAAAGATATCAAATCATGCATATAAAAATTCAGAGGAGATACAAATAATATTCAGTGATAAGCTGATCATAAATCCACAAGTCATCGGATCTCAGCAAACACACCGCAAAAGAGTATTACATCGAATAGATCTCCAAGAACATCGAGGAGAACTTTGTATTAAGAATCAAAGAGAGAGAGAGAGAGAGAGAGAGAGAGAAGAAGCCATCTAGCTACTAGCTATGGACCCGTAGGTCTATGGTAAACTACTCACGCTTCATCGAAGAGGCAATGTTTGTCGGTGTACAGAAGTAGGGGTCCCTTTTTGCACCCCTTTACTTGTGCGCAGGCAGTCGCAGCCCCACGCCCCTGGCCATGCTTGGTGGGGCAAAGGAAGCAAAGGCATAAGACGACTAGAGCAACACCAAGACAGAAACACAAAGAGCAGGAAGGCAAGGTGGACTCCCCCGGCAAGGCCCTTGCCGGGGCGGCCTCCACAGCACCGGCAAGAGCCTTGCCGGGGCAACTTGCCCAACAACAGCGGGGCTGCCACCTTCGAGCCTGAGAGTTCCGACGCCCTCAACGACATTGGAACCAAGGCTCGGGAGGCACCTCCATGGTGGCATGCAGATCTTTGTGAAGACTAGAAGCATACAAGATCAGGTGAGAATCGGAAGACGACGATCCTCGGCAAGATCCTTGCCGAGGATACCCACGAGACCCCCGTCAAGATCCTTGCCGGGGACAACCACGACGCCACGACAAGACCCTTGCCGGGGCCCCGACAAGACTCTTGCGAAAGACATCCGCGGGGCCGCAGCCAGGCCCACATCTGCCAAGGCTCCACCGCCGTTCCCATACAGCTGCCAGCCCATCAACCAGGCGATCACCTGCGTGGCGACGTGCGGCCCCTAGGCTAACTCAGCAAGCACCTGCATGGTGGCATGCAGATCTTCATGAAGACCCTACCACCACGCCAACTCAGCAGCCTGCCAGCCTACATGGCGATGCATGCCTCGTTGGCCTGGACACGTGCCAGAGCAAGACGGAGCGCCGACGGACGGGACGGGCCTCGTTACCGCCCCCGATAAAGAAAGTGGACACCTAAGTAGCGCATTTAATGCACTTTGTCCTGTAATGGCAAGCGATAAGCTTGGACACTGTATACCTTTCCACCTCATGTGTGCCACTGTGGCAGCCCCTTTGTCTACAAAAGGAGGCCCGCGGCATACTGGGAGAGGATTCGAATCTTTTGGACGATGCACGCACCGTAGCTACTTCAAAAGCTCAAGAACACTCAAATATACACCAAAGCAGGACTAGGGTATTACGCATCCTTGCGGCCCGAACCTGGGTAAACGATCTTTGTGCTGGCTGCTAGACCCGCTCTTTGCACAACTCCGCGCCCGCCAATCGTAGAAGGGATTCCAGTGATCCCATAGGTGTCGTTTTCCCCGACATCTTTGGTGCGCCAGGTAGGGGGCGCAGTTGTGAAAATCAGATCTAGCAGTTAGTCTAGCAGTTCTTCATCACCATGGGTTCCCAGGAAGAAGATGACCAAGCTAGCGACATCATCTACAGACACAGCAACCATCCATATGGCGACAGAGAAGCTAAGTCATGAAAAACTTTGAATAATTTCTTTATGTATAAGGCAATTCTCCTCGGAGATCTTGCTCTTTGTATGGGAAACCTATACGCAATGGGGCCCTTCCACTATTGGCAACGCCTTTGTTCTGTTTTGAGTCCGCTCAACAGTTCGAACGGCCGCGTCGAGATCGGCAGGGTGGCCTTTCCGCTATTGGCAACGCTCTTGCCCTGTTTCGAGTCCGCTCAACAGTTCAAGCGGTCGCGCTGAGAGCGGTAAGGTGGTTTGCCTCGCAGCAAGCACACCCGGCAGGTTGTTGAGGATCCGTCCCCAAGGCGCCGCGGCTTGGGCTTACGCACCGGCAAGCCTATCAAATTAAACGTAGGGTGGACATACAAAGAGAAATCGAATAGGGGAATAACATGCATCATTTCAAAGTATTGCAGAGTTATATTACACCAATTATTGCCGCGGTTCTAACTAAAGACAAAAATTGTCTTGGTCATGAACCTGCAGCGACGATGAGAAACGGGGTGCCTAGTCCCGGCGCTGGCCCTCTATCCTCCAAACTTCGTTGACGCAGCTGATGATGGGCTTGATACACTCCTCGAGCGTCGCGAGGTCCACATCCTCCGGCAGGCTCTCCAGCGCGACGTCGAAGTTGAGGTTGGGATTCCAGTACGCCACCTTGGTGAGGACCTTGGTCAGGGCACCTAGGCAAAGCTTCTAGGCCTCATTGGCCAAAGAGGACGCTCTGTTAGAGCGGAACTGCTCCAGGGCTCCAAGAACGCCCTCAAAGAACAGGGTCAGTTTGGCGTTGGGACTCACGTTTGGCTCTGGGGCATACCTCACATTCGGCATCCCCATGGTAGCTAGTTTCGTGGTGATCCTGCCAGCGACATCAGCAAGGCGGATGATCCAGAGGTTCTCACCCACCACGAAATCCTCATGGTTGGCGGCGTCGTTCCTCCGCGGCTGCTTCTCGTCCTCCAGGGCCTTGGTCATGGTCACTTCCCGGGCCCTAACCTCCGAAAGCGTCCCCTCAAGACCCTCTAGCTTTAGCTTCAGGTCTTTGACGGAGTCGTTGGCCTTGGACAGCAGCTCGGCCTTGCCGAGGCCTGCGGCCTGCGCCTCCGCCAAAGCACCGTTGAGCGTGTCCTTCTCCTTCACCAGCCCCAGGACCTGTTCCTTCAGCCCATCCCGGTCCACCTCCAGATCCTTCACCTTGCCGGCATGGACCTAGGCTTGAGCATTGAGTGCCTCCTTGTGCCTCTACTCTAGCTCCTGAGTCCGCTACGCGGCAAGCATCTTGACCTCCTCATCCTTGCCGCGAAGGGTGGCGGCAAGCGCCTCCTCACGAGCGGCAAGGTCCTCCTCCTGGGAGTTCAGCTCGGCCTGGTGCTAGTGCCGACCGGCCTCGTCCTTGGCGACCTGATTCTTCGCCGCCTCCTGGGCTTTCTCTACATCGGCCTTCAGCAAGATAAGCTCCTGTTTGCGCTTAGCCAGTAGATCCTGGGCAACCTTCAGTTCCACGTGGGCCTGGCAGAACCAGGCCTGCGTCTCGGCAATGTGCCCCGCGAGATCCGCCTCCGCCTTGTCCACAGCCGCCATCCTGGACTTTGCCTTGTCCAGGCGGGCACGGTGGAGCGCCTGGAGCTTCTGGAAGTTGGCGCTCATGCCCCGAAGGAGCTGCTCCTCATGCGAACCGCCACCACCGGAGCTCGGTTCGTCAACAACCTCGACCCCGGCGGCGGCGAGCACCTCATCGTGAAACACCTTCCCCTTGGTGGGCGCCCTGGTGCTCGCCGTCCCTGGGAGGTGGACGAACAGGTCGTCGCTCACCTTCAGGTATTTGCCCGAGCCGGAGGCCACAGAGGAGGAAGGTTGGTCGTTGACCACCCCTCCTCGGCAGCGCCCTTGTCGGCCTCCCCGGCAGGACCCATGCCGGCCTCCCCGGAAGGTCCCTTGGCGGTGTCCTCATCGGCGGTCTCGGCACGTCCCTTGGCAGCGTCCTCATCGGCGGTCTCGACAGCCTCCTTAGCGGCAATCTTGTCATCCTCGGCCTCGACGTCCTTGGCGACCTCCTCGATGACGTTGTCGATGTCCTCCTGGTCCGCTGAGGAAGCGCCTAGATGCCAAGAAGGAGAATGAGGCAGAGCCAAGATCAAAGCTCAAAAAAAGAGAAGAAGAAAGAACAGGGACGGAAAGCAAGCAAACTTACCAGCATCGGGCTGGGAAGAAGTGGCACCCTCCCCGCCAATATTTGTTGTCGGGATGGAACCACAGGTACCCAAGTTCATCTCCTCCTCCTCCATAGGCGTGGGCTCGGCGGTGCATGCCTTTGCTGGGGACGCCCCTCGGGGCGGCGTAGTCGAGAGGGGCGGCGTGTTGGGAGTGGCCCCTGGCGGCTCCTCTTGCTGCCGTTCTTCTCCTACAAAACCGGCAAGATCAGCATCAAGGACTCACACCCCAAAGTTCATAAATGGAGGAGTGAGTGATGGACTCACGCTGGGGGCTGAAGCGGGGGCTGCATCGGGGGCTGCTGTCCGGGCTGCTCTCTACCACCAGCGGCGTACTCGAAGTACCCGTCAGGGGCTTGTCGCCCGTCGAGGCCTTGGCCCTCTTCACCACCCTCTGCGCTGATGAGGACATGATTACCTTGGATACGACCAAAAATATTGCATACATGTATATTTGTGAGGTGATTTGTAATGCAAACTATGCAATAATTTATTTATGTCATCCAGGACAAAAATACTTCACAAACTTTTGTGACATGTCTAATTGCAGGTGTATGGGACATTTGTACAATCCACATATGAAGATAAGGGAGAAAGAGATGTTTACCTGCTGTTCAAAAAGTTCTCTCACGTCACTTTTGGCCCAAGAGAAGATAGAGTCCAAGTCTCTCACGTTCTGGACTCAGATTCGGACTGCACAGACATACCTGATTCAAAACGTCAATAACTTTTTCATACGGACTCTAAATTGGTTGATTCTTTTTTTGTTGGAAAATAGATTTCGTGCAATTTCGAACCCAATTGGAATCACCTTAAAATCTGTCCGGAGCGTTGAGTTATGGACGAAACAATCTGACGCTGCACCAGAATCCGAGTCAAACTACAAGTCCAAAGGTGTTACGTCACCTCCACTTGGGCCCATTGGCCTTGTACGACCTAGGGTTAGTTTTAGGCTGCCTTGGGACATCCTCCCACCTCCTTGGCCGCCACCCCTTGCTCCTATATAAGTAGATCCATCTAGTAGCTTTTCTCGGGGGATTTGTTTAGTTAAAAGTTAGCCATTGCAACTTCGTGTACTTCGTTTGTGTCCAACGACCAGACCAAGACCGCTTACGGATCCCCACCATTATAAATACTTCATATATATTCGCAATATTCAGATTGCTTTATCATATCTTTGCTCGTTCTTCGATTGCTTGCAGGAATAGACCTTCGTGGTCAGGCTGATCGTGCTTTTGGCATCGTCAAGAACCTCGTGAGATTGGTTTAGCGATTTCTAAGGCGCAACGTCAGGCATCGTTTGTAGTCGGATCGTCAAAGTCGACTCCACCAAATCGATAGTTATCATCTCATCGAAAGATCGGGACACCCTCGCCTCTATCAAGTGGTATCAGTTTTCAGGTTGCTCGGTGAGAATTTCCAATTATCCTAGATTAGATTTATTTTTCTTACCCATTGTCCAAGAAAAGCCACAAAAAAGTTAGATCTATTCCTCCTTTGTCCAAGCCACCGAGCCTTTGCAGTTTTCTTGTCATTGTTTGCATTACTGAATTATCGGTTGCATCGTCGTGTCGAGTTGCTGGTCCTAGTGTCTAGTTCGTTTAGAGTTTCGAGTTCTGTTCACATTAGTCACGCCGTCGCTGCATCGTTATCCCTTCCGTTGACCACCATCAATCCATCAATTTCCACCACGTGCTACCCACCGTTCATTGTCATAATCATAGTTGAGATCGTTCACATCTTCAGTTGATCCAGTCTGCAATTTATCTAGTTTGTTTTGAAAGAGGGAGAGAGGGAAAAAAAGAGAAAAAAAAGTAAAAAAAAGTCAGAGAAAAAAAAGAGAGAAAGAAAAAAAAGTGTGAGAAAAAAAAGAGAAGAAAAAAAACAAAGTTCGGATCTATCTAGACTCAATCTCGTAGCTGAATTCGGATTGGAATCTGTTTTGTGCATTGTTCAGTAAATCAGGCATAACTTCCTCATACAAAGTCCGTTTTGGCTCCGCAAGTACTCAAATTAAAGCTAGAGACGAGCCGCATCTAAATAGTTGCAGAAACTAGTTCAATATTTGGCACCTCAAAATCGGCTTCTACATAGGTCTTTTTGCCCTCTGAAGTTCGTGAACACAGCTAATTCAAGTTTTTCAAACCAGTTTAAAAATTTTTTGACTCCTCATATCAACTCGGAATTGAGTGATTCTTTTTGCATTGGCAAGCTTGAGTTAGTAGCATTCTTTGAAAAAAGTTATCAGAAAATTGGCTCAAATTTTTCAAGAGGAAAATTGGAGAGAGAGTTGTTGTATATCCTGCTTGGCAGTTGTTTTTCATCATTATCTTTACTGCCGTTGTGATCTTCACTTATATCTTGATGAGGACATCAATACCATTGTTACACCCACAGCCCCTGCTGCTATACATACTGGACCAATTACTAGAGCTCGCGCACGCCAATTGAATTATCAGGTACTTACGTTTCTTGGTAACGATTCCAATGTTCATGAGAATATGATGCTGCCTAAATTGGATACATTTGTTTTGCTTACAAATGAAGGGCCTACCATGGACAAGAAAGATGAACCTTGGAGCAAGTTCAAGCATGGAGATGTTGGCATGCAAGGAGAACAAGAACGGAGTTACAAGTGATGATTCCAGGACTTTGAAGCCACCCTAATGAGTGCATGAGGCCTTGGACGAAATATACAAGATGCCACTTCATAATATTCGTCCATAGGCTATTCTAGGTGCTGCGTCACCTTATTATTGGGCCAGGCCCATGTAATTTCGAAATACTTAAGTATAGGCTGTTTTTAGAGTCCGTATGTGGGGAAACAAGAGTTAGGGTTGATTTGGACCCTCCACCAAGGGCCACGAAATTCCCCCTCTTCCTCCATATATACAGCCCTTAGGGCACCGCTTAGACCTTGGGTTTTGTTTAGATTAAAAGTTCGCCATAGCTGCAACTTCGCGTACTTCATTTGTGTTCAACGACTGCATAAAGGCGCCACGTAACCCCACCTTGATCAATAAAGCTTTCATCTTATATTCGCAATATTCAGATTGCAATCTCAGTTTCTTGCTTGTTCTTCGCTTTGCTCGCAGGAAACAGGCCCTCGTGGTCGTTGATCGTGCTCGGCGTGGTCAATAACCCTCGGAAGTTGGTTTAGCGATTGCTAAGGCGCGACGTCTCGCACGTTCGTAGTCGGATCGTCAAGGTCGACTCCCACAGAAACGATAGCCACCATCTCATCGAAACATCGGGACACCTTTGCCTCTATCATATCTTGCTGTCCAGAGCTACTTATTACCCTTCATTGATGCTAGTTGTGCTACGCCGTGACATCATTAGTGTTCTAGGCTCGCGTCTCTAAGCCGGTCTAGCCTAGGACCAGCACAGTACCGTCGTTGAACGTTTATTCAACATTGCATCTTTGAATTGATTATTGCTAAAAAATTTTGCTACCATATATAGCCAACCCAGCTCCACATATTTCTACACCGTGTATACGTATGTTCCCCTGGCAATCGCTTTACACAATCTTTAGAGTTACTTGACACCGCTGGTTGCCTGTCACCACCTGCCGCATGGTAAGAACTTGTAAGATATTGATATTTGCTTTACTGTGAGCACTTTACAACCACATCCTAGTAGTTCATAGGAATATTATTCTCGAATTTTGTTTCTTGTTTCTACTAATCATGACAGGTTCCGGAGATAGAAGTTCTTGGACGACGGACACATCTTCACCATCACGAGAGTTGGGACAACACACACAAGCATATGGTCAGGTTATGTCTTTACCATCATTTGAGGGTAGATTTAATCCTGCTATTTATCTAGCTTGGGAGCTTGAATTAGAAGAAGTTTTTAGTCACCATGATTTTTCTGAACTTGAGAGAGTACGAGCTACCACTAGAGCATTTACTGGTTTTGCTTCTTTTTGGTGGAGTGTACATTGTAAGAAAAACATTGATAACCAACCCACAACTTGGAAAGTTATGAAAGCTGTAATGAGATAACAATTTTTCCTCCTTACTATAAATCGTGAATTGCTTCCATAAATTGGAGAAAATTAAAACAAGGCAGTAACACTATTCATGCTTACTACCAAGAGTTCAAATCTTATATGCATCATGGTGACATAGAAGAATCTGAGAATGATAAAATGAATAGATTTTTTGGTGGTTTGAACCATGATATTTAGGCACGATTTCAGTATATTCCTCGTTGCATTACTGGTATGTATGTTCGTGCTTGTACCTTTGAGAGACAGTTACAGGAGGATGCATTGGATGACTACAACACCTACTATTCTAGTTCATGCTCACCACCACCGCTTGGTTCCTCCACCGTGCACCTACTAGAGCAGCCACACCTCATATTGTGAGCACGACATCATCTCAAGAGTATGGTACATTGCCATCATCCGTACCTACATCAGCTACATCTTTGCAACAAGGTAATCAGAAGGTATTGATGATATAACTTCACATGAGAATGATGCATGCCTAGTTAACTTGAATACATCATGTGTTGAGTTACCTGCTGATTTAAGCGCATCACCTATTTTAGAGAATCATGTTACTCTCATGAATGCGTCATGTGATCAAACAACTGAAATACCAACAATTTTGTGTGCACCCAATGAATTAACTATTGATGCAAAAGAACCAATGTTTAATCATTTTGATATGACCTCTAATCTTAGTGATGATTCTGTGTCAAATGACGTATTGCATGTTTGCTTATTTAAGCATGTTGTAGCATGTAAATTTGATGCAAGTAAGGTTTATTCACCAATGTTGGGATGGTTTAATGATGAACATTGTCAATCTTTTGAAATGAATAAGAGCTTCACTTATATGTGCAAACTGAGTTGCAACATTTTCATGCCTTCTACTTCTTGTGATAATGTTTTGGCTTTAGATTTTATGAACTATGCAAGTTACTCATCTATTCATGTGTCAAATGTGCAAAAATCAAGGGAAGTAAAAATGGATGACATATACATATACAACATGTACACCTTGTCTCTTTTGTTAGCCATATTTTAGACTAAGCAACGCCGAGGACGGCTTTGTTTTCAAGAAGGGGAGGATGATGAGGACATGATTACCTTGGATACGACCAAAAATATTGCATACATGTATATTTGTGAGGTGATTTGTAATGCAAACTATGCAATAATTTATTTATGTCATCCAGGACAAAAATACTTCACAAACTTTTGTGCCATGTCTAATTGCAGGTGTATGGGACATTTGTACAGTCCACATATGAAGATAAGGGAGAAAGAGATGTTTACCTGCTGTTCAAAAATTTCTCTCACGTCACTTTTGGCCCAAGAGAAGATAGAGTCCAAGTCTCTCACGTTCTGGACTCAGATTCGGACTACACAGACATACCTGACTCAAAACGTCAATAACTTTTCATACGGACTCCAAATTGGTTGTTTCTTTTTTTGTTGGAAACTAGATTTCGTGCACTTTCCAACCCAATTGGAATCACCTTAAAATCCGTCCGGAGCGTTGAGTTATGGACGAAACAATCTGACGCTGCACCAGAATCCGAGTCAAACTACAAGTCCAAAGGTGTTACGTCACCTCCACTTGGGCCCATTGGCCTTGTACGACCTAGGGTTAGTTTTAGGCTGCCTTGGGACGTCCTCCCACCTCCTTGGCCGCCACCCCTTTCTCCTATATAAGTAGATCCATCTAGTAGCTTTTCCCGGGGGATTTGTTTAGTTAAAAGTTAGCCATTGCAACTTCGTGTACTTCATTTGTGTCCAACGACCAGACCAAGACCGCTTACGGATCCCCACCATTATAAATACTTCATATATATTCGCAATATTCAGATTGCTTTATCATATTTTTGCTCGTTCTTCGATTGCTTGCAGGAATAGACCTTCGTGGTCAGGCTGATCGTGCTTTCGGCATCGTCAGTAACCTCAGGAGATTGGTTTAGCGATTGCTAAGGCACAACGTCGTGCACGTTTGTAGTCGGATCGTCAAAGTCGACTCCACCAAATCGATAGTTATCATCTCATCGAAAGATCGGGACACCCTCGCCTCTATCATGCGCCAGCATCTCCTTGTCCCTGTGAAGGCAACATCAAGTCAAGGAAAGAATACGCAGGAGAAAAGTCAGGAGATAATGTGGGGGGGGGGGCGAGATACTTACTCTTCCTCCACCTCCTCCTCCACTAGCTTCCTCATCCTCCTTGGGCTGAGAGACCCAAAATCGAAGACGACCTCTGTGTCCACATCAGCAGGAGGAGGGGAAGGGGATGGAGTCCGGCGATGCTTGGACGAAGAAGAAGCTGTCGCTTTCTTCTTCGCCACCATGGCCTTCACCGCCTTCGCCGCGACCTCGCCAGTGCACGGATCGCTCCTCGAACTGTTGCAAGACGGCCCTGCCGGGCCGAACTGGTTCGCGAGAGCCAGCCCGGCACAGGACACGTCTCCTCCCTGGGGCCGGAAGGTGATAGGGGCAAAGGTGTCCCGATGTTTCGATGAGATGGTGGTTTTCGCTTTGGAGGGAGTCGACTTTGACGATCCGACTACGAACGTGCGAGGACGTCGCGCCTTAGCAATCGCTAAACCAACTCCGAGAGGTTATTGACCACGCCGAGCACGATCAACCTGACCACGAGGGTCTGCTTTCCTGCGAGCAAACGAAGAACAAGCAAGAAACTGAGATTGCAATCTGAATATTGCGAATATAAGATGAAAGCTTTATTGATCAAGGTGGGGTCTGTGACGCCTTTGTGCAGTCGTTGAACACAAACGGCGCACGCGAAGTTGCAGCTATATGGCGAACTTTTAATCTAAACAAAACCCAAGGTCTAAACGGTGCCCTAAGGGCTGTATATATGGAGGAAGAGGGGAATTTCGTGGCCCTTGAGGGAGGGGTCCAAATCAACCCTAACTCTTGTTTCCCCACACATACGGACTCTAAAAACAGCCTATACTTAAGTATTTCGAAATTACATGGGCCTGGCCCAATAATAAGGTGACGCAGCACCTAGAATAGCCTATGGACGCATATTATGAAGTGGCATCTTGTATATTTCGTCCAAGGCCTCATGCACTCATTAGGGTGGCTTCAAAGTCTGGAATCATCACTTGTAACTCCGTTCTTGTTCTCCTTGCGCATGCCAACATCTCCATGCTTGAACTTGCTCCAAGGTTCATCTTTCTTGTCCACGGTAGGCCCTTCATTTGTAAGCAAAACAAATGTATCCAATTTAGGCAGCATCATATTCTCATGAACATTGGAATCGTTACCAAGAAACGAAAGTACCTGATAATTCAATTGGCGTGCGCGAGCTCTAGTAATTGGTCCAGTATGTATAGCCGCAGGGGCTGTGGGTGTAACAATGGTATTGATGTCCTCATCAATTTGAGAACCAAGGTATCAATCCAGTAGGAGACAACGCAACAAGCCACCGAATACCTGCACAAACAAATACCAACTTGCACCCAACGCAACAAAGGGGTTGTCAATCCCTTCATGGTTATTTGCAAAGTGAGATCTGATATAGATGGATAAACGGTCAAGTAATATTTTTGGTTTATGGATCGGGAAGTAGAAGATTAAAAAGAAAGTAAATAGGAAACTAGAATTATAGATTGGAAACTTATATGATGGAAAATAGACCCGGGGGGCCATAGGTTTCACTAGAGGCTTCTCTCAAGATAGAAACTATTACGGAAGGTGAACAAATTACTGCCGAGCAATTGATAGAAAAGCGCAAAGTTATGACGATATATAAGGCAATGATCATGAATATAGGTATCACGTCTGTTTCAAGTAGACCGAAACGATTCTGCATCTACTACAATTACTCCACACATCGACCGACTCCTACCTGCATCTAGAGTATTAAGTTCATAAGAACAGAGTAACGCATTAGGTAATATGACATGATGTAGCGGGATTAGCTCAAGCAATATGATGAAAACCCCATCTTGTTATCCTCAATGGCAACAATACAATACGTGTCGGTTCCCCTTCTGTCACTAGGATCGAGCACCGCAAGATTGAACCCAAAGCTAAGCACTTCTCCCATTGCAAGAAAAACCAATCTAGTTAGCCAAACCAAATCGATAGTTCGAAGAGACTTGCAAAGATATCAAATCATGCATATAAGAATTTAGAGGAGATTCAAATAATATTCATAGATAAGTTAATCATAAATCCATAATTCATCGAATCTCAGCAAATACACCGCAAAAGAGTATTACATCGAATAGATCTCCAAGAACATTGAGGCGAACTTTGTATTGACAATCAAAGAGAGAGAAGAAGCCATCTAGCTACTAGATATGGACCCGTAGGTCTGTGGTAAACTACTCAGGCTTCATCAGAGAGGCAATGGTGTTGATGTAGAAGCCCTCCGTGATCGAATCCCCCTCCGGCAGGAATCCCCCTCCGGCAGGATGCCGGAAAAGGCCCCTAGATGGGATCTCACGAGTAAAAAAGGTTGCGGCGGTGGAAAAGTTGATTCGTGGCTATATATATATATATATATGCGAAAGAAATAGGTCGGTGGAGTCACGAGGGGCCCACAAGGGTGTGGGGCGCGCCCTCCAACCTTGTGGTCGCCTCGTGGCTTCTCTGACTTGCACTCCAAGTCCTTTGGATGTATTCTGGTCCAAGAAAAATCATCGCGAAAGTTTCACTCCGTTTGGACTCCATTTGGTATTCCTTTTTTTGCTAAACTCTAAACAAGGAAAAAAACAGAAACTGGCACTGGGCTCTAGGTTAATAGGTTAGTCCCAAAAATCATGTAAAATAGCATATTAAAGCATATAAAACATCCAAAACAGATAATATATTAGCATGGAACAATCAAAAATTATAGATACGTTGGAGATGTATCAATGCACTAACTCTGAGCAGCCACCAATTTATGGTGTAGGGGTGGGCTATTTATAGCCAGGAGGTAACCCGACTTGATATGTCCGAAATGACCATGGGTCACTAAGGAACTGACACGTGTCCAATGGTCGCATTTCAAACACACGTGACAGCTTGGCTTGGGCTACAAGCAAAGCAGACTCATCCAACTCTGGATAAGATTTTCTCTCATTGTCATAGCTCGAAGACATAGGATTTTGGTTGAGCATCACATCAGTCATCTGACTTTGTTCACTGGTACCCCACTTAACAGTACGGTGGTTCCTATGACTCAATAAAGAAGAAAAGGAAACTACGAAACAACTATGTCTTTGCACTTCATAGTCTTCAAGTGAATGTCTTCACATGTCATTATCTTCATCGTGAATGTCTTCACGAACCACCATTGTCTTCAATGTCATCATACATTTTTAGGGGTCATCTCTGGTAGGTAAACCGAAACAACGAGGGACTACTACCTGTGTTATCCTGCAATTCTCACAAACACATTAGTCCCTCAACCAAGTTTGTCGTCAATACTCCAAAACCAACTAGGGATGGCACTAGATGCACTTACAATCTCCCCCTTTTTGGTGATTGATGACAAACTGGTTGTGGTTTTCAACGGGATAAAAGTATGTGAAAGTTTAGGAACATAGCCATTGTTTTCATAAGTTGGAAAGGCTCCCCCTGAAGATGTGCATATGAGTAGTTTGCTTTTGAATGCAAATGCACATGGTAGGTTTTACTTTGTGGAGATCCTCTTCAACACATGAAGACAATTCATCATGCATACATAAGAATAGCGAAGATAATGAAATGCATAATGAGAAATGGGCCTCTGCGGAATTACTTCATGCGGAATTTATCATCGCATCACAAAGTAGCAGCAAAAGTAGCAGACGACCATCAAGTTTAAGTGTTACAACTCAAGAGCCAAATAGTTTCAAACAAGAGTTGTAAAAACTTAGCAAAATTTTTGGCAACCACCCATATGGACCCACTTGAAGACTATCAACCTCCTATGCTTCTCCCCCTCTTGTCAGTAAGGACCAAAAAGGTTTGAAGACATAGAGGATCTACTCGTTCCTAGTTGGAGAGGATGTTGGAGCAGCAGCGTCGATGTTGGAGTTGGGCGGTGTAGACGGGCCTGATGCAGAGTCGTAGTGCAGTGAAGCCATATCTGGTGAAGTGGCATCGTCTTCTTCATCGACGACACTCGCAACAACAGTTGCAGCCGAAGATGAGTACTCAGAATCTTCAATGGAAGGTTTTGGACGCCAACTTGCAGATTGTGGTGGTCTGGAGTCAAACTTGAATTTCTCTATGAAGCCATCTTTGTGAATATCAACTTCAGAGCAGAGCAGTCTGAGGCTCTTCCAGGACCGCCGACAGGCTTCATGCGCAACGAGTGAATTCCTTGTGGCTAAGTTGCGAATGCGATTGACATCAACTAGAAGACTCTGCATTTGGCGCTTTAACCAATCGTGATGTCTATCCTGCTTCTGATGAAGGGATACAAGAAGCTCTCGGTCATTGAGGACACGGGGATGCTTCTGAGGCCTTTGAGCAATTGTACTGGTGGTGGCTTCAGTGTTGGCACGATGCGACAGACGCAAGTTGCCAGCCAGAGGGTAAGCAGGAGCAGCAAAATTTGGCACATGAATGCCTTCAATTGGCTGAGTGAAGCTTTGATGTTCTGTATTTTGCAAGTGGATTGACTTCTTAGTAGGCTCAGGGTAGATGGCTTCAGAGGACATATCAACATCAGGCAAAAACACAACATGGTTGCATGCTGAAGGTTGATGGTTGATTGTTGAATGAAGCTTGATCAGACGCATGACCCATGGTGCATAGAACTTCAGACCAAAGATATCAATTCCAGAAGAAGCTAGTTGACAGATGGAGAAATCTTGTGTATTGAACCTGATGCCATTGATGATATATAAGACCAATGTCTTCATGGCGCCTTCGAGTTTGGCATCAGGTGAATTGCCTTTGACAGGCCATAGAGTACGCCTTAGAATGTGATAGAATGTGCGGTTGACAAAGAACTCCTTTGGATATTTAGCGTCATGGGGCAAAGGCTTCATCAAACCTAGCATCTGGCTCATATTGGGCTCTGGCTTCTGAAATATGCTCTGCAGTTCATTCTGATGAAGCTGACAACCTGGTTCAAACAACTCACCAGGAGTGGGTAGGGAAGTAAGCTCAATGATGTCCTGAGCTTTGGCTTCATGATGGACGTCACCTGTCATCCACTCAAGGGTCCAAGTCTTCGGATCCCTGTTGTAGCCTCGGATGTGAAGTGTAGCATAAAACTGCAGCACAAGCTCTTTGTTCCAATGCTCCTTGTCAGTTACAAATGGGAGCAGCCCAACATCTCTGAAGCAGTCTACAGCCTCTTCAAGGCATGGCATCCCAGCAATAGCATCACAATCTAGACGCTTATGAGGAAAAATCCGGTCTTGGTTGTATAAAATGCATGAGTAGTAGCTTCGTTGTTGATGGCTCCAGAACCTGTCAGAGGAGATCTTGGGCTTCTAGGCGCTATCGAAAAATGTGTTGTGCTCTCTGAAGTTGAGCACACTAAAGGAGCCTTGGGTAGTTGCAGCGCTGGGAAGCCACGACAATCTTGGCTTTGGCTTCTGAGTTTGAGGCCTTTTGATGCGGAGCATCCCTCGCTCATCCCCATGGACGTGTCTACATCTTCCTCAACACCACTTGGGCCCATGACAAGAGCTAGAGGCAAGGCTATCGAAGATAAGGTGAACTCGCTCCTCTCCAAACTTCCTCTCTCTACTCACGAGACTTGCCTACTACCTCATATGGACACTTTGTGTGTGATCGGGTACCTGGAGGAAAGCCATGGTGCATCTACATCCATCGGACAAGGAGACGAAGCTACCAACCGCAAAGGAGAAGAAGAAGAGCTACCGGAGAAAACTCCAGCCACCGGACGACCGGTAGGGACCGGACGTCCGGCGCCTGGCACCAGCCAATGGACGTCTGCCTCAATGACGACCGGGCACACTCTCCCAGCGAGCGGACGTCCGGCCTCCAGCGGACGACCAGCCCCTGAAGACCCGAGCCGAATCTGCGGAAGATCGGTGCCAACGGACGACCGGCGACCGGACGATCGCCCTCATGACTTCCGGTGCCCTCGACCCGAGCAAATAAGCGGACGTCCGAAGACACCGGACGACCTGCGCCTCCTTCACCGAACTGATCCAATGGACGTCCGGCGCCACCGGACGACCGTACCTCCAGAGCCACCGGACGACCGCCCCAATGGACGTCCCGGTACTGTTCACAAGACAGGGCCGGGTCAAGCCCATGTACCCCTTCACTTCGCCCCTTTTACACTAAGATCAGAATAGAACCCCTCCTCCTCCTAGCTAGGGTAGCTTAGGTTTAGGTCATGTTTGTGTGAGAGCCTTGCTCATCCACTTGGCTACTTCTCCTCGGAGTTCAGGACCTCTTGGAGAGAAGATCCCCCAAGCGGATTCAAGACCCCTTCTAGGGTGGACCCCATCAAGACCTCCTCTCAGAGAAGAACGGCTACTCGTGTATCCTTACCTTTGTTGACCTTGGATCTCGTGTATCTCTTGTGTGTTCTTTGATCTAGCACTTGTGTGACCTATTCCTTGTTGGTTGAGTGTTTTCCCTCGTTCCTCCCAGTGATTTCCTCGTGTTCTTCCGCGTATTCTTCGTGATTTACCGTAGGTTCCGCTCCAACGTGAAAGATCATCCACGTAGGGTTTCGCCCTACATCATCTTGGTATCATGAGCCACGTTGATCACGTTTTTGGAGCCCCTACCCCTCTTTTTCTAGCTTGATTTTGTTGTTTTTGTCCTAATTCCGAAAATTCCCCACAAAAATAGCCCCAATTTTTTTTTGTGATTTGTTTGTGAGTTGAGATTTTGTTGGATTTGGTCCATGGATTTGTGTTGCTACGTGTGGATCTAGCTTTACCCACCCTCCCCACCATTTTCCATCCACCAAACCCCTCGATTTCGACCTCACCATCATCTCCTACCCCGAAACCGAGCAGTTCTTCCTGCGTCTGAAAATCTCCAGTGCACCGGACGATCGACAATTACGGACGTCTGACGGCCGGACGACCGCAAAAACCGGACGTCCGCTCAACTCGATTTAAACTGAATTTTCAGTTCGGCCACCACCACAACCCCACCTCCCACCACATCTCCCAAACCCACATACACCAAAATCTTCCACGATAATTCCGATGACGATTTTGACACATTTTGGTCCTTGAGATCTTGAGTTGTGGTTTCCCATATCCTATTGTGTTTCGGCTATCTAGGTATGGTTCGAATTCATCATCACCACCGCTCATCTACATCGACTAGTCATCATCGCAAGGACGGTAACTTCGACGACATCTTTGTCATACCTTGCATTTGCATTGATAACGCACATTGCCTCATTTTGCGTAGCTTACCCATCGAGACTAGCCATTGAGTATTGCCGGCAACGTGACTTGTGCACATTTAGTGATCATACTCCATAGCATACATACCATACCATAGTGGTGCATATCTTGGGATCCACTTGTGTGTCACAAGGTTGTCATAGCATACACAATTGCTATCTTGGTTCGTGAAGTTTTGCATGAGAAAAGAGCTCAAAAGAGAAAGAGCCAATCAAGCTTTTAAGCAAAGAGAGAAAGATAAGCAAACAGCTCATGAGCAAGAACCATAGCATCATACTACATTAAGATTGTCATATTGGATCATCTTGGATCATAGCACCGAAATACCATACATATAGCATAATTGGGATAGATATAGTTGCATTTTGCCAAGTAGGTTGTGCACAAGTTTGCGTATCCGCCTATTGTGCAATTGTGCTAGCGTCTCTCTAGTGTGGTGCAACAAGAGCATCTTGGTGAATTCCACATTTTGGCTCATCTTTGGTTGCATAACCCCATATTATCTATTTGCGTGTGTGTTTCCGTGTAACATATCTTGCTATTGGTCTACTTGTTGCATTTGCAAATTTGTGAACCATTTCCAACATTATTGACGCCACTTACAATTGCATCAAATTTTGTGCCACCATCCTCACCAAGCTCCACCATAAGCTCTTATTTGTGTAGGTGTGAGAACCGAGCAAGGATTGGTACCAATAGTGCTATTTCATTGTCCGCATTTGAGTGAACTTGATTCATCTTCAACATCGGTCAAAGGTACATTGGTATAAGTTCTTTTCCGTTCTACCACTCACATTTCACCGGAATGATGGATAGGCCAAGTACCTCTACCAACCCACTCTTCATCGAGCAAGACGACGACATGTCATCATACGTCACCAAGAGCCACCTCTTTGGTGCACAACGAGCGTTGCACCAAGAACAACAAGCAATGAGCGACCGCATCGACAACCTCGCCACCGACTTACGACTCTCCGAGCAACGTACAAGGGACTACTTCGACAACAAGTTCGACGCTCACAAGCAAGAGAATGATGCAAGAATGGACGAGATACGCGCCTTGATCAGAAGCCGACATCATTCTACTTCTTCATCATCAAGATGGAGCCGCTCGAGTCGACACTCCGACGACACCTTCTACGACTCAAGTACACCTACTTCGAACACTCTTCGTCGTGCCGCTCGTCAAGACCGTCATGCATCTCGCAACCCGCTACATGACAAGCATTCACAAGAGCAAGTTGATGATCAAGTTCCTCGTCCTCAATCAAACCAAGAGGCTTTTGCTCAAGCTCAAGAACGACAACGTCTTAAATGCCGCCAACAAGAGGAAGAACGAGCGGCGTCTACACCAAGATTTAACAAGACGCCAAGGCTCAACGTCTTCAACAACAACAACGAGAAGCGCAAGCTCTTGAGGCGAAACGAGCCCTTCAAGAATCAAGTAGAGCCTTCGCCAACCGCAATCGCGAACGGCGCAATCAAGAGGAAGCCCTTCGAGAAAAAATCCAAGAGAGGAACTACCAACCTCATGTACAACGTCAAGTTCCTCAAGCCCCTCCACAAGCTCGTCAAGCTCCACCCCAACCTCAAGCTCAACAAGGGCAAGTTGATCATGGTCTTCCTCCACGCCAAGAGAAACATGAAGACGATTACAATCCACGTCAAGGACGTCATCATCAACATCGCCAACAACACAATGAAGAGCAACGCTTCTGGCAAGCTAAAATTCACCATGCCCAAGTTCAATGGAAGCAATGACCTCAAGACTACCTCTCATGGGCATTGAAGGTTGACAAAATCTTCCGTTGCACAACTACGATGAAGCGAAGAAAATCGCAATGGCATCACTTGAGTTCCAAGACTATGTGCTCATATGGTGGGAACAAATCATTGAGCGACGACAAGCAAGAGGTGAACCTCCAATCACCACTTGGGCTCAAATGAAGGATGTCATGCGAGCACGCTTTTGTGCCAACCTACTACAACCGCGACCTCTTCAAGAAACTCCAACTACTCAAGCAAGGAACAAAGAGTGTTGAAGAATATTACAAGGAAATGGAGATAGCCATGATTCGAGCCAATGTCAAAGAAGATGATGAGCAAACTATGGCACGTTTCTTGAATGGACTCAATCATCCCATCAAGAAGATCGCCGACTTCCAACCATATTCAAACCTCATTGAGCTCGTACATCAAGCTACCAAGGCCGAATGTCCAGTGCAAGATGACTTCAAGTACGCTAAGTACTCATCCAAGACCTACGGCTTCTCCAACACCCAAGCTTCAACGACTACTCCAACATCTACTTCGACCAAGCTTTCTTCAAGAAACGACGACAAGTCAAGTTACAAGAAGACTTCGACAAGTTCAAGTCGTCCTCCTCCTACTACAAGCAACCTCAAGCCGCGTGCTTCATCCTCTACTCCGACCGATGAGACCATCAAGACAAGCTCCTTCAAGTGTTTCACTTGCGGCCGAGGCCACAAGTCATCTGAATGCACCAACAAGCGCACCATGATCCTCAACGACGATGGCACATATGACTCCATGAGTGAAGAGGAGATAGAAGCTCTTGAGCAAGTGGCCATGCACCGCGTAGTGAACGAAGATGAAGATGATCAAGTCTTTTGTGATGAGGATTCGAGCCCCGCCTCGTTGTCTCCAAGGTCTTGACTCTTCAACATCAACAAGAAGAAGACCAACGATGCCACATCTTCCACACAAAAGCCGGCATCAATGGACGGTCCATCAAGGTCATCATCGATGGAGGTAGTTGCCACAACTTGGCAAGTGAAGAACTATGCTCCTAGCTCCAATTGGTAAAGAAGAAGCACCCGCACCCTTACAATGTTCAATGGCTAAGTGATTCCGGCACTATACGAGTTGAGCATACGGTCCTAGTCTCTTTCAAAATTGGTGCATACGAAGACACTTTGGAGTGTGATGTGGTCCCAATGACCGTTTGTCACCTACTTCTTGGTCGACCATGGCAATTCGACCGTGGTGTCATACACAATGGGCGTACCAATCACTATAGCTTCAAGATGAAAGGGAAAGAATATGTGCTACGACCTATGTATCCTAGTCAAGTGATAGCCGACAAACAAGCCACCAATCATAGAGACAAGAGCGAGAAAGTGATCCAACCAAAAGTGAGTGAGAGCCACAAGCCAAACTTGAGCGCCTCTTCGCCTAGAGAGAAAAACTTCATCCTATTTGCCACCAAAAGTGAGATGAGAGAAGTGTGTGAGAACCCATCGAGTGTGATGCACTTTGTCCTTGTGTGCAAGGATGGAGAACTAAAAACTAACACCATTCACGAGCTACCTTTGGTGTTTCAATCTCTTTGGCAGGAATTTCAAGATGTTTTCCCGATGAGCTACCTCCGGGTCTACCTCCTCTTCGAGGCATAGAGCATAGAATCGACCTCATCCCGGAGCGCCTCTACCAAACAAAGCTCCATACCGAGTCAATCCCAAGAAACCAAGGAGATTCAACGGCAAGTACAACAACTCATCGACAACGGCCATGTACGTGAAAGCCTAAGCCCTTGTGTCGTTAGGTTATTCTTGTGCCTAAGCCCGATGGAAGTTTCCGCTTGTGTTCCGGTTGTAGACCTATCAATGCTATTACTGCTCGATATAGGCATCCCATTCCTTGCTTAGATGACATGCTTGATGAACTTAGTGGAGCCAACTTTTTCTCAAAAATTGATCTTAAAAGTGGCTATTATCAAATCCGCATACAAGAGGGTGATGAATGGAAAACTGCTTTCAAAACCAAATTTGGTTTATATGAGTGGTTAGTGATGCCTATGGGTCTTTGAAGCTCGATTACTTTTGTGCGTCTTATGCATCATGTGCTTCGTCCTTATATTGGAGTCTTTGTTATGGTTTACTTTGATGATATTCTTGTGTGTAGCAAATAAATGAAAGAGCACATCAATCATGTAAAATCTGTGTTGCCAACTCTTCGCAAGGAAAGCCTTTATGCAAACTTGAAAAAATGCACTTTTGGAGTTGACAAAGTAGTATTCTTGGGCTTTGTAGTATCCTCAAAGGGTGTCCATGTTGATGAATCTAAAATTGAAGCAATTAAAACTTGGCCCCAACCCACCAATTTGCAACAAGTGCGAAGTTTTCTTGGTCTTGTGGGTTTTTATCGTCGCTTTGTGAAAGATTTTAGCACAATTGCCGCTCCTTTGCATGCCTTGAGTAAGAAGAATACTCCCTTTGTGTGGGGAACTTTGCAATCAACCGCTTTTGATGAGCTCAAGTCTTTGCTTACTCATGCTCCGATTCTTGCTTTGCCCAATTTTGACAAAACTTTTGAGGTTCATTGTGATGGAAGTGGTACTGGAATTGGCGGAGTTTTGATGCAAGAAAAACGAGCCATTGCTTATTTTAGTGAAAAACTATCCGGTGCTCAACTTAATTATCCCATCTATGGTAAAGAATTATATGCTTTAGTGCGTGTGCTACATGTTTGGGAACATTATCTTAGACCTCATGAGTTTGTCATCCATACCGATCATGAAACGCTTAAGTACTTAAAAGGACAAACTAAGTTGAACAAGCGTCATGCCAAATGGAGTGAATTTATTGAATCTTTTCCTTATGTGATCAAGTACATTAAGGGTAAAGAAAATGTAGTTGCCGACGCGCTTTCACGCATATGCATGCTTGTCACTCAACTTGAGTTGAATGTTATTGGTTTTGAGCATATAAAAGACTTGTATGAGCATGATCCATCTTTTGCTTCTCCTTATGCCAAGTGTTTGACACATACTTCTTGGGAAAAATATTACATCAAGGATGGTTATCTTATGAGAGCTAACAAATTATGCATTCCAGTCTTCTCTTCGTTTGCTCCTTTTGCAAGAGGCTCATGGAGGCGGACTCATGGGACACTGACGCGACAAGACATTCGCCACGCTCTCCAAGAACTACTTTTGGCCCAAGATGTTGTGATGTCTCACGCTTCACCAACCGTTGCTCTACATGTCGCAAAGCTAAGTCAAAAGCTCAATCACATGGTCTTTACATGCCTCTTCCTATTCCTTATCAACCTTGGGAAGACATTAGCATGGATTTTGTACTTGGTTTGTCTAAAACTCAAAATGGAAAGGATTCCGTGTTTGTTGTTGTGGATAGATTTTCTAAGATGGCACATTTCATTCCTTGCAACAAGATAGACGATGCTTCACATGTTGCAAATCTCTTTTGTAGGGAAATCTTGCGACTCCATGGAGTACCAAAGACAATCGTCTCCGATCGTGACGTCAAGTTCTTGAGTTACTTTTGGAAGACCCTATGCGCCAAGCTCGGAATCAAGCTATTGTTCTCATCCGCATACCACCCTCAAACCGACGGCCAAACGGAGGTGACGAACCGCACACTATCCACTCTACTCCGTGTCTTGATCAAGAAGAACATCAAGGAGTGGAAAGCATGTCTACCCATCGCCGAGTACGCCTACAACCGTGCAAGACATTCGACTACCAGCAAGTCCCCCTTCGAGGTCATCTACGGCTTCAACCCGTTGTCACCATTGGACATTCTACCTCTTCCTCTACAAGAGCGCACCAACATGGATGCGAGTGCACGGGCAAGCTACATCAAGAAGATGCATGAGGGTACAAGACATGCCATCGAGCGACAAGTTCAACGACTAACGACCAAGCTCAACATCAACAAGCAACCCATGGTCTTCAACATTGGTGATCTAGTATGGCTGCACCTTCGCAAGGACCGCTTCCCCAAAGAACGCAAGTCCAAGCTTTTCCCTCGAGCCGATGGACCCTTCAAGGTGCTAGCACGCTACAACGACAACGCCTACAAGATTGATCTACCACGAGGCAAGTACAATGTGAGCGACATCTTCAACATCAAGGACCTTGCGCCATACCATGGAGATGAAGATCTTGATCCGAGGTCGGATCCTTCCCAAGGGGGGAGATGATGCGGAGCATCCCTCGCTCATCCCCATGGACGGGTCTACATCTTCCTCAACACCACTTGGGCCCATGACAAGAGCTAGAGCCAAGGCTATCGAAGATAAGGTGAACTCGCTCCTCTCCAAACTTCCTCTCTCTACTCACGAGACTTGCCTAGTACCTCATATGGACACTTTGTGTGTGATAAGGTACCTGGAGGAAAGCCATGGTGTTGGGGAACGTAGTAATTTCAAAAATTTTCCTACGATCACGCAAGATCATGGTGATGCATAGCAACGAGATGAGAGTGTCGTCTACGTACCCTCGTAGACCCACAGCGGAAGCGTTGACGCAACGTAGAGGAAGTAGTCGCATTTCTTCACGATCCAACCGATCCAAGTACGAACGACGGCACCTCCGAGTTCTGCACACGCTCAGCTCGATGACGTCCCTCGAACTCCGATCCAGCCGAAAGTGTTGAGGAGAGTTTCACAAGACGACGGCGTGGTGACGATGATGATGTTCCACCGGCGCAGGCTTCGCCTAAGCTCCGCCACGGTATTCTCGAGGTGTAATATGGTGGAAGGGGCACCGCACACGGCTAAGGAAAGATCTCAAGGATCAACTCGTGTGTCATGGGGTGCCCTCTGCCCCGTGATATAAAGGAGGGAAGGAGGAGGGCTGGCCGGCCAAGGGAGGTGCGCCAGGGTGTCCTACTCCTACTAGGAGTAGGATTCCCCCAATCCTAGTCCAACTAGGTTTCCCCAAGTGGGAAGGGAGAGAGAGGGGCCCTTTTCCTAGTCCTAATAGGACTAGGGAAGGGGAAGGTGCTGACCAGCACTTGGGCCCCTTCTCTCCTTTCCACTAAGGCCCATGTTGGCCCATTAGTATTCGGGGTTCGGTAACCTCCGGTACTTGGTAAAATTCCCAATTTCACCGGAACACTTCCGATGTCCAAACATAGACTTCCAATATATGAATATTTAAGTCACCACCAATACGATACACCTCTTCACGTCCGTGATCACATCCGTGACTCCGAACAACAATCGGTACAGAAACAACATAAAAACTCATATTAACAGTCATCGAAACGTTAAGCGTTCGGACCCTACGGGTTCGAGAACTATGTAGACATGACCGAGACACCTCTCCGTCAATAACCAATAGCGGGACCTGGATGCCCATATTGGCTCCTACATATTCTACGAAGATCTTTTATCGGTCAAACCGCATAACAACATACTTTGTTCCCTTTGTCATCGGTATGTTACTTGCCCGAGATTCGATCGTCGGTATCCAATACCTAGTTCAATCTCGTTATCGGCAAGTCTCTTTACTCGCTCCGTAATACATCATCTCACAACTAACTCATTAGTTGTAATGCTTGCAAGGCTTATGTGATGTGTATTACCGAGAAGGCCCAGAGATACCTCTCCGACAATCGGAGTGACAAAACCTAATCTCGAAATACGCCAACCCAACATGTACCTTTGGAGACACCTGTAGTACTCCTTTATAATCACCCAGATTACGTTGTGACGCTTTGGTAGTACCAAAGTGTTCCTCCGTAAACGGAGTTGCATAATCTCATAGTTATAGGAACATGTATAAGTCATGAAGAAAGCAATAGCAACATACTAAACGATCAAGTGCTAGGCTAACGGAATGGGTCATGTCAATCAGATCATTCTCCTAATGATGTGATCCCGTTAATCAAATGACAACTCATGTCTATGGTTAGGAAACATAACCATCTTTGATTAACGAGCTAGTCAAGTAGAGGCATACTAGTGACACTGCTTTGTCTATGTATTCACACATGTATTATGTTTCCTGGTTAATACAATTCTAGCATGAATAATAAACATTTATCATGAAATAAGGAAATAAATAATAACTTTATTATTGCCTCTAGGGCATATTTCCTTGAGTCTCCCACTTGCACTAGAGTCAATAATCTAGATCACATCACCATGTGATTAACATCGATAGTTCACATCATCATGTGATTAACACCCATAGTTCACATCGCCATGTGACCAACACCCAAAGGGTTTACTAGATTCAGTAATCTAGTTCACATCGTCAGTGTGATTAACACCCAAAGAGTACTAAGGGATGATCATGTTTTGCTCGTGAGAGAAGCTTAGTCAACGGGTCTCGTCATATTCGAGCCGTATGTATTTTGCAAATATTCTATGTCTACAATGCTCGCACGGGCTACTCTAGCTAATTGCTCCGCTTATAATATGTATCCAGATTGAGACTTAGAGTCATACGGATCGGTGTAAAAGCCCGCATCGATGTAACTCTTTACGACGGGCTCTTTTATCAACTCCATAATCGAGAAATATTTACTTAGTCATCAATAAGGATGTTCTAGACCAATGTCCATTGATCTAATCCTAGATCAATATTGTACTCCCTTTCAAAATAAAGAGCAAGGTATACAATAGGTCTGGTACATAGCATAGCATACTTTATAGAACCTATGAATGAGGCATAGGGAATGACTTTCATTCTCTTTTCTATTTTTCTGCATTGTGGTCGGGATTTGAGTCTTACTCAATTTCACACCTTTGCAACACATGCAAGAACTTTTCTTTGACTGTTCCATTTTGAACTACTTCAAAATCTTGACAAGGTATGTTCTTATTGAAAAAAAACTCATCAAGCGTTTTTGATCTATCTCAATAGATCTTGATGCTCAATTTGTACGCAGCTTCACCGAGGTCCTTCTTTGAAAAACTCCTTTCAAATACTCCTTTATGCTTTGCAGAATAATTCTACATTATTTCCGATCCACAATATGTCATTCACATATACTTATCGAAATCTTGTAGTGCTCCCACTCACTTTCTTGTAAATACAGGCTTTTCCACAAGTCTCAGATAAAACTATATGCTATGATCAACTTATCAAAGCATGTATTCCAACTCGAGATGCTTGCACGGTCCATAGATGGATCACTGGAGCTTGCATATTTTGTTAGCACCTTTAGGATTGAAAAAACCTTCTGGTTGCATCATATACAACTCTTCTTTAATAAATCCATTAAAGAATGTAGTTTTGTCATCCATTTGCCAGATTTCATAAAATGTGGCAATTGCTAACATGATTCGGACAGACTTAAGCATCGCTACAGTTGAGAAAATCTCATTGTAGTCAACACCTTGAACTTGTTGAAAACCCTTTTTGTGACAAGTCGAGCTTTGTAGATAGTAACACTACTATCAGTGTCCGTCTTCCTCTTGAAGATCCATTTATTTAATATGGCTTGCTGATCATTGAGCAAGTCAATCAAAGTCCATACTTTGTTCTCATACATGGATCCTATCTCAGATTTCATGGACTCAAGCCATAACTCGGAATCTGGGCTCATCATCGCTTCCACATAGTTTGTAGGTTTATCATGGTCTAGTAACATGAATTCCAGAACATGATTAAGTACCACTCAGTGCGGATCTTACTCTGGAAGACCTACGAGGTTTGGTAGCAACTTGATCTGAAGTTTCATGATCATCATCATTAACTTCCTCACTAATTGGTGTAGGAATCACTAGAACTGATTTACGTGATGAACTACTTTCCAATAAGGGAGAAGGTACAATTACCTCATCAAGTTTCTACTTTCCTCCCACTCACTTCTTTCGAGAGAAACTTCTTCTCTAGAAAGGATCCACCTTAGCAACGAAAAAACTTGCCTTCGGATCTGTGATTAGAAGGTGTACCCAATAGTTACCTTTGGGTATTCTATGAAGACGCACTTCTCCGATTTGGGTTTGAGCTTATCGGTGAAAACTTTTTCACATAAGCATCACAACTCCAAACTTTTAAGAAATGACATGACTTAGGTTTTCTGTTAAACCATAGTTCATACGGTGTCATTTCAACGGATTTAGATGGTGCCCTATTAAACGTGAATGCAGCTGTCTCTAATGCATAACCCCAACACGATAGTGGTAAATCGGTAAGATACATCATAGATCGCACCATATCCAATAAAGTGTGGTTACGACGTTCGGACACACCATTATGCTGTGGTGTTCGGTGTGGCGTGAGTAGTGAAATTATTTCACATTGTTTTAATCAAGGCCAAACTTCGTAACTCAAATATTTTTCCTCTGCGATCATATCGTAGAAACTTTTATTTTCTTGTTACGATGATTCTTCACTTCACTCTGAAATTCTTTGAACTTTTCAAATGTTTCGGACTTGTGTTTCATCAAGTAGATATACCCATATCTGCTCAAATCATCTTGTGAAGGTCAGCAAATAACGATACTTGCCACGAGCATCAACACTCATTGGATCGCATACATCGGTATGTATTATTTCCAATAAGTCAAGAGTTTGTTCCATTGTTCCGAGAACGGAGTTTTAGTCATCTTGCCCAAAAGGCACGGTTCGCAAGCATCAAATGATTCATAATCAAGTGATTCCAAAATCCATCAAGCATGGAGTTTCTTCATGCGCTTTACACCAATATGACCTAAACGGCAAGTGCCACAAATAAGTTGCACTATCATTATTAACTTTGCATCTTTTGGTTTCAATATTATGAATATGTGTATCACTATGATTGAGATCCAATGAACCGCTTTTCATTGGGTGTGTAACCATATAAGGTTTTATTCATGTAAACAGAACAACAATTTATTCTCTTACTTAAATGAATAACCGTATTGCAATAAACATGATCAAATCATATTTATGCTCAACACCAAATAATACTTATTTAGGTTCCACACTAATCCCGAAAGTATAGGGAGTGTGCGATGATGATCATATCAATCTTGGAACTACTTCCAACACTCATCGTCACTTCCCCTTCAACTAGTTTACATTCATTCTGCAACTCCTGCTTTCAAGTTACTACTCTTAGCAACCGAACCAGTATCAAATACCGAGGGGTTGCTACGAACACTAGTAAAATACACATCAATAATCTGTATATCAAATATACCTTTGTTCACTTTGCCATCCTTCTTATCCGCCAAATACTTGGGGTAGTTCCGCTTCAAAGTGACCGGTTCCATTGCAGCAAAAGCACTTAGTCTCGTGCTTAGGTCCAGACTTGGGCTTCTTCACTCGAGCAGCAACTTGCTTGCCGTTCTTCTTGAAGTTCCCCTTCTTCCCTTTGCCCTTTTCCTTGAGACTAGTGGTCTTGTCAATCATCAACACTTGATGCTCTTTCTTGATTTCTACCTTCGATTTCAACATCACGAAGAGCTCGGGAATCGTTTTCGTCATCCCTTGCATACTATAGTTCATCACGAAGTTCTACTAACTTAGTGATGGTGACTAGAGAATTCTGTCAATCACTATCTTATCCGGAAGATTAACTCCCACTTGATTCAAGCGATTGAAGTACCTGCACAATCGAGAACATGCTCACTAGTTGAGCGATTCTCTTCCATCTTTTAGCTATAGAACTTTGTTTGGAGACTTCATATCTCTCAACTCGGGTATTTGCTTGAAATATTAACTTCAATTCCTGGAACATCTCATATGGTCCATGACGTTCAAAACGCCTTTGAAGTCCCGATTCTAAGCCGTTTAAGCATGGTGCACTAAACTACCAAGTAGTCATCATATTGAGCTAGCCAAACGCTCATAACGTCGCATCTTGCTCTTGCAATAGGTCTGTCACCTAGCGGTGCATCAAGGACATAATTCTTCTGTGCAGCAATGAGGATAAACCTCAGATCACGGATCCAATCCGCATTATTGCTACTAACATTTTTCAATACAATTTTCTCTAGGAACACATAAAAACATAGGGAAGCAACAACGCGAGCTATTGTTCTACAACATAATTTGCAAAATACTACCAGGACTAAGTTCATGATAAGTTAAAGTTCAATTAATCATATTACTTAAGAACTCCCACTTAGATAGACATCTCTCTAGTCATCTAAGTGATTACGTGATCCAAATCAACTAAACCATGTCCGATCATCACGTGAGATGGAGTAGTTTCAATGGTGAACATCACTATGTTGATCATATCTACTATATGATTCACGCCGACCTTCGGGTCTCCGTGTTCCGAGGTCATATCTTATATGCATAGCTTCGTCAAGTATAACCTGAGTATTCAGCGTGCGCAACTGTTTTGCACCCGTTGTATTTGAACGTAGAGCCTATCACACCCGATCATCACGCGTGGTGTCTCAAAGACGAAGAACTTTCGCAACGGTGCATACTCAGGGAGAACACTTCTTGATAATTTTTAGTGAGAGATCATCTTATAATGCTACCGTCAATCAAAGCAAGATAAGATGCATAAAGGATTAACATCACATGCAATCAATATAAGTGATATGATATGGTCATCATCATCTTGTGCTTGTGATCTCCATCGCCAAGCAATCGTCATGATCACCATCGCCACCGGCGCGACACCTTGATCTCCATCGTAGCATCGTTGTCGTCTCGCCAATCTTATGCTTCCACGACTATCACTACCGCTTAGTAATAAAGTAAAGCATTACATCGCGATTGCATTGCATACAATAAAGCGACAACCATATGGCTCTGCCATTGCCGATAACTCGGTTACAAAACATGATCATCTCATACAATAAAATATAGCATCACGTCTTGACCATATCACATCACAACATGCCCTGCAAAAACAAGTTAGACGTCCTCTACTTTGTTGTTGCAAGTTTTACGTGGCTGCTACGGGCTGAGCAAGAACCGTTCTTACCTACGCATCAAAACCACAACGATACTTCGTCAAATAGACTCCGCTTTAACCTTCTCAAGGACGGGCGTATACACTCGGTTCAACTAAAGTTGGAGAGACAGGTCTTCCACAAGCCATCTATGTGCAAAGCACGTCGAGGGAACCGGTCTCGCGAAGAGTACGCGTAAGGTTGGTCCGGATCGTCTTTCCAACAATACCGCTGAACCAAAGTATGACATCTTTGGTAGGCAGTATGACTTGTATCGTCCACAACTCACTTGTGTTCTACTCGTGCATATGACCTCTACGCATAAAACCAGGCTCGGATGCCACTGTTGGGGAACGTAGTCATTTCAAAAATTTTCCTACGATCACGCACGATCATGGTGATGCATAGCAACGAGATGAGAGTGTCGCTCACGCACTCGTGAGACCCACAGCCGAAGCGTTGACGCAACGTAGAGGAAGTAGTCAGACTTCTTCACGATCCAACCGATCCAAGTACCGAACGCACGGCACCTCCGAGTTCTGCACACGTTCAGCTCGATGGCGTCCCTCGAACTCCGATCCAGCCGAGTGTTGAGGGAGAGTTTCACAAGACGACGGCGTGGTGGACGATGATGATGTTCCACCGCGCGAGGCTTTCACTAAGCTCCGCCACGGTATTCTCGAGGTGTAATATGGTGGAAGGGGCACCGCTGACACGGCTAAGGAAAGATCTCAAGGATCAACTCGTGTGTCATGGGGTGCCCTCTCGCCTCAGATATAAAGGAGGGAAGGAGGAGGGGCTGGCCGGCCAAGGGAGGTGCGCCAGGGTGTCCTACTCCTACTAGGAGTAGGATTCCCCCAATCCTAGTCCAACTAGGTTTCCCCAAGTGGGAAGGGAGAGAGAGGGGCGCCTTTTCCTAGTCCTAATAGGACTAGGGAAGGGGGAAGGTGCGGCCAGCACTTGGGCCCCTTCTCTCCTTTCCACTAAGGCCCATGTTGGCCCATTAGTATTCCGGGGTTCGGTAACCTCCGATTTCTTGGTAAAATTCCCAATTTCACCCGGAACACTTCCGATGTCCAAACATAGACTTCCAATATATGAATTTTTATGTCTCGACCATTTCGAGACTCCTCACGTCCGTCCGTGATCTCATCCGGGACTCGAACAACTTTGGTACAGAATCATCATAATAACTCATTGTAACTGTCTTCGTATCGTTAAGCGTGCGGACCCTACGGGTTCGAGAACTATGTAGACATGACCGAGACACCTCTCCGGTCAATAACCAATAGCGGGACCTGGATGCCCATATTGGCTCCTACATATTCTACGAAGATCTTTTATCGGTCAAACCGCATAACAACATACTTTGTTCCCTTTGTCATCGGTATGTTACTTGCCCGAGATTCGATCGTCGGTATCCAATACCTAGTTCAATCTCGTTACTGGCAAGTCTCTTTACTCGTTCCGTAATACATCATCTCACTACTAACTCATTAGTTGTAATGCTTGCAAGGCTTATGTGATGTGTATTACCGAGAATGCCCAGAGATACCTCTCCCACAATCGGAGTGACAAAACCTAATCTCGAAATACGCCAACCCAACATGTACCTTTGGAGACACCGTAGTACTCCTTTATAATCACCCGATTCGTTGTGACGCTTTGGTAGTACCCAAAGTGTTCCTCAGAACGGGAGTTGCATAATCTCATAGTTATAGGAACATGTATAAGTCATGAAGAAAGCAATAGCAACATACTAAACGATCAAGTGCTAGGCTAACGGAATGGGTCATGTCAATCAGATCATTCTCCTAATGATGTGATCCCGTTAATCAAATGACAACTCATGTCTATGGTTAGGAAACATAACCATCTTTGATTAACGAGCTAGCTAGTCAAGTAGAGGCATACTAGTGACACTCTGTTTGTCTATGTATTCACACATGTATTATGTTTCCTGGTTAATACAATTCTAGCATGAATAATAAACATTTATCATGAAATAAGGAAATAAATAATAACTTTATTATTGCCTCTAGGGCATATTTCCTTCACATGGTGCATCTACATCCATTGGACAAGGAGACGAAGCTACCAAGCGCAAAGGAGAAGAAGAAGAGCTACCGGAGAAAACTCCAGCCACCGGACGACCGGTAGGGACCGGACGTCCGGCGCCTGAAGCACCAGCGGACGTCCGGCCTCCAGCGGACGAAGCCACACTCTCAATGGCGGACGTCCGCCTCCATGACGACCGGCCCCTGAAGACCCGAGCCGAATCTGCGGAAGACCGGTGCCAACGGACGACCGGCGACCGGACGACCGGCCCCCAGCGGACGTCCGGTGCCCCTGGACCGGAGCCAAATCAGCGGAAGTCCGAAGAAACCAGACGACCGGCGCCTCCTTCACCGAACTGATCCAGCGGACGTCCGGCGCCACCGGACGACCGTACCTCCAGAGCCACCGGACGACCGCCCCCACGGACGTCCGCACTGTCACAAGATAGCGGCCGAAGCCCATGTACCCCTTCACTTCGCCCCCTTTTACACTACGACTATAAATAGAACCCCTCCTCCTCCTAGCTAGGGTAGCTTAGGTTTAGCTCATGTTTGTGTGAGAGCCTTGCTCATCCACTTGGCTACTTCTCCTCGGAGTTCAGGACCTCTTCGGAGAAGATCCCCCAAGCGGATTCAAGACCCCCTTCTAGGGTGGACCCCATCAAGACCTCCTCTCGGAGAAGAACGACTACTCGTGTATCCTTACCTTTGTTGATCTTGGATCTCGTGTATCTCTTGTGTGTTCTTTGATCTAGCACTTGTGTGACCTATTCCTTGTTGGTTGAGTGTTTTCCCTCGTTCCTCCCCGTGATTTCCTCGTGTTCTTCCGCGTATTCTTCGTGATTCACCGTAGGTTCCGCTCCTACGTGAAAGATCATCCACGTAGGGTTTCGCCCTACATCACCTTTTCTCAACATGATAGTCATATTGAGGGCCTGGAGCAGTGGGTGGTACCATAATAGGCCATTTGACAGTCACCAACTCACCATAATTGTAAGCATGTTCCATAGTGTGCGGCACTGGTGGAGGAACGGCTACATCAGAAGTGATTGGCTGCACAATATCTTCGGTGGCAGCATTGAATTCGGGCTCCACATTGTCTTCAGCCATGACTGCGTCATTGGCTTCAGTGGTGATGGTGGTGGCATCCTCATTGGTTTCAACCTCCATGGCTTCAACGACTGGAGGGTCTGGCACGATCACATTCTCTTCTTACACTACTGGATCACTGTTAGGGGGGGTTAACTTCTCTTTCTTCTTCGTTCTCTTCATCGGCTGGTGTAGCCGGAATGTCTTCAGCAGCTTTGGCTTCAGACACATGAGAAAACACAGAAGGGATGGCTTCAAGGAACACTTGACGTGCTACTGAGCTGGTTTGTTGCACATCCTCTTCTGGAATGCTTGACATGGAGACCTGGGGCCTAAGGCCTTTGCGAAGCCTGCGAAATGTGGGCGACACCTTTGGTGAGGGAGTGGTCTGTTCCATGTAATCATCATCAAGCACCGGAGTGGTGACTTTATCTAGTGGAGTACGGGGAATAACTTCATGCAGGGGGGTGTTTGGGTGTTGCTCTTCCCAAAATTCATCTTGAGCAATTGGTGTCATGGGACCACCAATGCTTATGATTTCACTGCTCGTGGGAGCAGGCGATGATACCGGATTGGGTTCAAGCTAAGGAAGGACTACATCATCTTCAACACGGTCCTCATGACGAATGTCTTCAGCTGCGGTGAAGTCATCAACTGGAATCTCTTCAGCCTGTGGGGCCTCTGTGGAAGCAGGCTCATGGGTGACAAGACGTCGCTCGTAGTTGGTGGAGGCAGGTAGAGCAACAGAGATTGGTTCAACATTTAGTGGCTCTTGGGTAGCAGCACACTCTTTTCTTGAAGACTTTGAAGCATTTGTCTTCAACTTCTTCTCAGAGGGAGCAGCATCAGAGGCGTCATGAAGCTTCCTCTTCCAGGCTTCAGCCTCAGCTTGCTGAGTTTTATTTTGCTCTGAAGTTGCTGAGGGGACCTTTGGCTTCGAGACAGTCATGCTGGCAGGGAAGACTATGCTTGGTCGTTCCTGCCTTGAAGATTTTGGTTCAGTTCAGTAGCCTCCTTTTTCTTCTTGACAACCATCTTGGGTTCGATGCCAGGACGCCCAAGTGCCTTTCTCTTCTCAGCCTCATTGTGTTCTTGCACACACTTCTGCGCATAATACTTCATGCGCTCACGTGAGCCTTTGGTTTCTTCATACTTCTTGTTGAACTGGGCCTTGAGGTCCTTCATCATTTCCTTGAAGTTTTGCACATCAGCAACACTGAGCTTGGCCATGTGCTTCTTGAACTCTGCCTTCTCATAGTCAATCTTGTTTTTCAGCTCAACTATTTTCTGAGCTATGGCAAGTTCATTGGCAATGGCTCCTTGAAATGTGACGTTGATGTCCACGGGCAGCCGCAGATCATCAATGTTGATGCTTTGATCCTCAAACCATTGTCATTGAAATTATTTAGTATATCAGTATCAAACAGAGGCAGATCTTGGAAGATCTCAGCCTTTTGTTTGCTCTTGATCAACATCTCTAGAGCATCATCTGTGAGATCTTCATCGCTTAACAGATCAATAGTGTTGTCCCCATTACGCAGAATGGCAGCAGGAGTGAGGTCATGCCCAGAAATCTTCTTAGGCTTCTTGGTCTTCTTGGAGACGCGAGTTAGATCTTCAGACTGCACACTGGATTCAGGAGGTGCAGTTTTCAATGGCATCACAGTCGAAGCTTTTGGAGCAGCAGAGGGTTTAGAAGCTTTTGTCTTCTTCTTCTGCTGCTTCGGGGGCACAGGAGCATCCTCGGAGTCTGCATCATCAGCAGATTGATCAAGTGTGGCCCTTTGAGTTGCAACATAGGAGAGAGGCCCATTGAAGCCATTGAAGGGGCCGATGGCATTAGGATTGGCTTCACATGTGCCATCAGGCCTTGGGGCAGACGGACCGAGGTTGAAGTTGAGCCCGAATGCTTTCTTGTTCTTTGCAGCAGACTCCTTTGCAAACTGATAGTTGTGCTTGAATAGATCATCGTCACAACACCATCGAAGAGATGGTGGGTCGGCATTTTCAGGCTGAGGTCCTCGGACCCTGAAAGGGTAGAAGCCTTGAGCAATGGCTTCAGGCTTCGTCTGGGGTTGTAGTTTTCTATAGATAATATTGCCACATGGGGGCTTGATAGCATTTTTCTCCGCATACTCAGGAGTTACGAAGTGATACTTGAACCATTCCTCTGCCCAATATCTTCTGATCCATTGAATTCTGGACTTGCGCTGATTGTAGTTCTCTTCAGGATCAGACTTGTATAGTTCATAAAGACCTGGAGGCAGATCCAAGGCAGTATCGCCACGGTGTTGCCTGCCAGCTTTCCTTGCAGATTTTTCAGTTGCCATTATATTCAGACTGAAAGGCTTCAATATAGTGAATGGCTTCCGACGACTGGTCAGACAAGAACTAGCTTCAGGAGATTCAATGTGATGTTGTAAGTGTTCTGCAAATGAATGCAGACTATGAGAACCAAGGGATTCTCCCATGGACATGTACTTGTGACAACATTAGAGATGCGAGGGAAGGGGAAGAGGTCATATGCATTCTCAGAAGATTTTGAAGATAAATCGGTTTGAAGATATTGACCTCATAGTGCGAAGACATTCACTTATTTGTGAGTTGGTTCCAGATTTGTACGAATCCATGAATAAGTACAAGTGAGGAATCTAACTAGTTGTGAGGTATAAGTGAATATACTTGTAGGTTATGAGATGCAGAAACAGAAAGATCCAGAATTCACTACAAAAAAAAGACACATCCGTGACATTTTGGGCCGAACGAAAAAACATTCTGTCATACATATGACACTTCTATGACGATAATTGTGACAAAACCCGGTATCATCATAGATGTGGTGGGCTCCTACTTCTATGACAAAAAATCATGACAGAAAATGAGCTCTTCGTCCTGGGCGGGCCGGAGACGCAGCTGCATTACATTCTTTGGGCCGTCCATGACGGAAAAAACCGTGGTAGAAGCGAGGGCGAGGAAAATTTCGGGGAGTTCCTGGTTACGGTGGGAGGTCGGGGGCCGAGCGATGCGCTGCTTTCTCGTGACACGCATGCGCTGCGTGTGCGAGGCGTTGGCTCTAATCGAACCCGAGCGAGGCGTTGGGATCTAATCGAACCCGGCGATTGCAGACCGCAGTTACGCGTTCATCGAACCCGGTGATCGATCGATGGCTGTTAATCGAACCCGATTGAGTGATTCTTCGCCATCGCTACTAATCAAGCCGATCGATGCCTGCAGGATGAGCAGTGAGCGTTGCGGGGGGTTTGGATGAACAAAGTGAGAGGTGGCGTTGCCTCTGGATGAACAGGACCCGTGGTGTGGTGGAGGGCTGGATGAACAGAGAAGCGGTGGAGGGGTGCCCGTGGAGGGGTGGTTGAATAGGACCCCGTGGTGTGGAGGGCTGGATGAACAGTAGACGGTGGAGGGGTGCCTGTGGAGGGGTGGTTGAACAGGACCCCGTGGTGTGGAGGACTGGATGAACAGTAGACGATGGATGGGTGGTTGAACAGTAGCCGATGGAGTAGCGCGCGGTGGAGGCTGGATGAACAGGAGCCCGTGGAGGCTGGAGGAGGTCGACGGTAGCCCGTGGAGGCTGGAGGAGGTCGACGGTGGAGATGAACAGTATCCCGTGGAGTCCTGCTTTTGCGGTAAGCCACACCTCCCGATGAACAGGACCCCGTTTCGGCCGTAGGAGGTCCGTTTGGTCCGCTTTTGGCGGCACGCCACACCCTCCCGATCAACAGGACCCCTGCTTTCGACCATAGGAGGTCCGCTTCCTCCATTTTGCGGCACGCCGCATTCTCCCGGCGAACAGGATCCTGCTTTCAAACATGGCAGGTCGAACACAAGATCGTTTCCTCCGTTACTGCGATACGCCAGCCTCGCTTCCATCGCCAGCCTGGCCCAAGCCCTCCCGATGAACACGACCACACATTTCGTTCCGACCCAGCCGGTTGGCTCCCACGCGTTCCGTTGCCTCCCGATGAACATGACGCATTCTGTTGCCTCCCCATGAACACGACGCATTCCGTTGCCTCCCCATGAACACGACGATGACGCTGATTCTCCGTTCCGACCCAGCCATGTCAACGAGCCCTCGCTGTATGTATGCGCGAGTAGGCGTTCGAGACCCCGCCCGTATGTACACGACGCGGGTCAGATTTTCTTTCTTGCACCGGCGTATGACGTACGTGTACATGCTACGTGCGCGCCTCGACTACGACACGTGTGCGCCTCTACATCCACCAGTATATATATACGTACATGTTCGCGACCAGAATGACAACGCTACGTACGCTTCGACCAGGTGGGTCCCGACTGTCAGGCAGTTCCTTGCATGCGAAGATGTAGCTGGTGGGTCCCAGCAGTCAGGGGGCGAATTGTTTTTTTGCCCGTACGCACTTCCTTGCGTGCGAAGATGTAGCTGGTGGGTCCCAGCAGTCAGGGGGGCGAATCTTTTTTTCGCCCGGACGCACTTCCTTGCGTGCGAAGATGTAGCTGGTGGGTCCCAGCAGTCAAGGGGAAATGTTTTTTCAAGAAATCGTGGGCCCGTCCGGTGGGTCCCATTTGCCGTGGAGGAATCATTATTTTCTGCGTAATAAGGAGGCACTTCCTTGCTGCGGCCGTGGACACAGCTGTCAGCCTCTCCACGTATAGTCCACGTCCGATGGAAGTCGTTCCTTGACCACGTTGACCATGCCGCGCCGAGAGCACCAGGGCAGTGGACAACGGTGAGGCCTAGTAAGGGGACGACGGGGAGCAGGGGAAGACGCGGTAGTGGAAGCCCGTGCGGAGAGGAGTACGAGGGTTCACTGGTTCGGCTGCGGTGTGAGGCTGTCGTTGCCGCAGAATAACAGGGGGTGTGGGTGAGTAGAGGGATGGCCTGGAGCACGCGACACGACCGACGCTGCTTTGGGCGGCTGGAGCAAGAAGACCAGAGGTTGAAGAAGCACTAAGGCCGTTGGATGGACATCGTACGATCACTGCAGCTAGAATCGTTTATATTGACTAAGTTGACAAAGCCCTTGGTACGCGTCAACTTAGTAGGCCCACAACTCGGATTTGGTAGAGAACATATAGCCCATTTGCGATCTGTAAGAATATACAACCCATTTTTTAATTCTAATGGAATTTACTACATCCCATTTACAGTTTGTTAAAAGTACAGCCCAACTTCTAGCTAGGACAACGATTAATAATTTCAAACAACCGCTCAAAACAGAGTTCAAAAAAAATTCCCACATTTTGATGGGATCCGAAATTTCTAGTCAGGTTAAATATAATTTCAAAATAAAGTTGTATTACGTTAAAATCCAATGAAATATTGCATGCGCAACAAGTAATGAAATTAAAATTTTCAAATTCCAAAAATAATATATTTTTCAAACTAATTACGTGTTTGGTGCATAGTAAATGTCCAGTTATTATAATTACATCCCATTTATTATTTCTTAAAGTCCATTTTCTTGTTAAGCCTAATGCATACCTCCTAGGAAAGTTTGCAGCCCAGCGGGGCGGAGAATAACAAGTTGACCCGGATATTGTGTACAACTGTCGGCCCAGTTGCATTGCTGATGTTGAAAAAAAAGGCTTGTGTAGTACAGTACAACCTAACATGGTTACTCAGCCCACATTCAGCGACGCCGGAAAGGCCCAATCAAGGCTTTTGTACAACTTTTTGAAGTCACTGAGCTCAATTAATAACTTAAGAAAAAAGTTAGATTACAGTGGAACCTAATTAAAAGTTGTCACGAGCAAATAAATAATTCAACGGGTCCCACTTGTGCGTGTGTGCGCGTGTGTGTGTGCATGTGTGTGTGTGTGAGAGAGAGAGAGAGATAGAGAGAGAGACCCATCGGTCGATGCTCGTAAATACATCTTTCAGAAATATGCATTGCTGATGCTCAGTAAAAACTTATATAGTTGACACAATCATATAGAACATCATAGCACACTGAACTTGCATACAAAATTTCACGCAGGCGACACAATTAGGATGGAAGCAGTGGATTGCTACGGGAAGGGCTATGTTGAAACCAATGAAGTCGTACATAACGGTTCATCGTCTTTATCAATGACAGGGAAATATCTTGAATGTTGTGCAAAGAAAATGCAGACAACACAATAAGTTACGCTAGCACATTAAGTTGACGTCTGACCCTTTCTTAAAAAAGTTCAGGCACAAAATTAGAACAGGTCACAATCAAATGTACTGGCATATCAGTGCTTCACACACATAGCTCGGATTTAACTAGTATCTGACAGGATTCAGTTGTTATCTCAAATTAGAGCACATCCAGGCAGCCAGCCCTGCCTCTTCTCCCAAAGAAGCAGTGGCCTCCGCCGCGCGATCTGTGCCATCCATCGTTCCGAGCAACACGGGGAAAGTCTAACATTGACTCCTGTAATGGACGTCGTCGACGGACCCTGGCACCAGCGGCGGCGGCATGACTTCGATTGATGGATTGACCACTTCTTCGACATGCACGAACACTCAATACAGGTACATCCATAACATGGTCCGCGGCGGCCTTGGTGGCGATTTAATAGTACAACCCGGTTCTGCACCGTATCTCAACACCAATCACCTTCGGTATGGTGGACGGCTTCTTCATCCATGCCATAACCGTCAGAGCCTAGCTGTCTGGAGGAACAAACATACTTACGAGCTCACCTCCAAGGTCGTTGATAAGCTCGTTCATGGACTCGCTGTTCCAAGCTCGTCGAGGCATGCCGTGGAAGGTAAACTTTGTTAAAAACTCAAGCTCAGAGGGCACCGAGCCCCATCCTGGGTGCCACCGATCAAAGCTCACTAGCGCGCCATTGCAGAACAAACGCCGGGAAGATTCGAACACACGACTGCCTCCCGTATCGCCGGACGACCTTGTCACTGTTAGGCATGCCTCCCGTATTCGAACAAGCGCCGCCATGCCACTGTTGAGCGACAGCACGCAGCGACCGAAGGCAGGACGGACCTCAGGATCTCTGGCTCGGAGATCCGCGTTGACCGGCGACATGATTGTGCGCTTGAGTATTGGGAGTACATGTGGGGTATTTGGGGGAACTGTAGTATAATCGAGATTCCAGAGGTGGGGAGGGCGGAGGCTGGGGATGAAAAGTAGCATGAATTTCGAGCACGCGCCTAATATGCTCTCGTAGCATAAGCGCCTGCAAAAAAACACCGGTGGCGCCCACATGTCGGCCTAAGAGTCCTTATTCTTTCTTTTTTGGAGAGCCCGGCCTTTTTTTCAGGATCGTTTGAGAGCTTGGCCTGAGAGTCATAATTGACCTGTTTGGCATTGCGTTACTACTCGGCCCATATTCAACGACACCTCACTGGCCCAAACAAGTGTACATCATCGAAAAGACACTGAGCTCAAATTATATAACTTGAAAAAAGGAGATGTACTGAACACGGAGAATGGTGATGCCCTCATTTAGCCCACCAAGTAGTTCAAGACAATAAACAGTTCAAACAACGATATGTACAACATTCAAACACCGACTAGTGACTACTATCGACATAAACGCAAGACATGATAGTTCATAAGAAGTCTTGCTACACCACCAAAACACACCCATCTCATAGCCAGACTCTCGTGATCCAGACGAGAATGACATTCTAAACAGAAGCAACTATTACATAGTAAGAGTGACATAGACGAGGATGACCAATTGACAAGGAATATGCATAACAAAAGAAAGAACTACCCATCCAAAACCAGTAGCAAAGACAACAAAGTCATTCGAAGAGATGATCCAACACCATCATAATTTGCAGCCCCGCTTCAGCAACCGGTGATCCGGAGACACCAGTACTCCACCCTTTCGATGCAACAGGCCAATTACCTGTCAACCTGAAGGCTTGAACCACATCACTGCCTGTTGTAATTGAGACATCCAAGGATCAAAGTTAATCAGGATGCCTTTGTAATTCTCACCTTCTTTTGGCTGCAGGCTGTATCGTTGACAATCAGGGGAGATTGCTCCCGAACTCCTAGGGCTCGCCGTGTAGACACAGTTTCCCATAGCAAACAGAGCCTCTCTGCCATCAAGGTCCTTGCCAACGGTGATCTCCTGGTTAATCGGATAATTGAGTCCGAGAAACAGAGAGTGTGAACCAAGGCTGTTTACCTGCCTCCACCTAAAAAATCCTAAAGGCCCCAACAAACTGGTATCCTGCTCATAGACGTAACAGCCATTGTCCAGGTACTCACGTATTACACGGTGCTTGTATACAGTGGGGTTTTTGCAATATAACTTTTTCGGCTCATGTGTCCGAATGATCATCAGTCTTTTGACGTCGTCTGATCGAGCAAGGAACCAGTTGTGCTTCCCTGTTTTTGGCAAAGGTGGTGTGATTACAAAGGGCAATAACTGTAGGGACACTACATCATATCAAAAAGGACAGGCATTGTTAACGTAAGATCAGCATTGTTCAGAGTATGAGTAGGATAATGCAAGAAACAGCATTGATATGTCCCTGTTGGAACCGGGAGGAAAATACAGGAAATGTATACCGGTTTGAAAATATAGAAGTGCCATGCATGGTTATACTCATGTTATCTCGCAATCGATTCTTCACAGGAAACTACCATGTCATGCATGTTATGTACTCCCTCTGTTCCCAAATATTTGTCTTTCTAGGCATTTCAAATAGAACAACATACGGATGTATGTAGACATATTTTAGAGTGTAGATTCACTCATTTTGCTCAGTATGTAGTCACTTGTTAAAATCTCTAGAAAGACAAATATTTGGGAACGGAGGGAGTAATCATGTTCTATCCTCACAAACAAATTCTTCAAGGTAACTAACAGACCATGCATTGTTATATACTCGTGTTCTGTGGGCAAAATTTTTGTGAGGATATTATTCTAGCCATTGATTGCTGAAGGGCGAATATAGGTATGTACACATGGTAAGAATGGCAGGATTTCACTACTTCCAAATATAGAGTTCTCCATATGCACATTTATTTCCCTAATGTATGGTTAGATGAAACCAACAGTGTGGTGCATGTTTCTACATCGTGAAAATGTGGAAACTAACATGGCCATTGATACACACTCATATTTAGTAGTAGTATATAGATTACTATAAAATAAGGATAATATCCATATATTCCTAACCGTTCGATTATTCAGGGTCCAAATTGGCTGTAATGACATGGTCACAATCGCATGAATTAACTCATTCCAAATATAGTTGATTTACGGCGTCTCTAATACATTGCCATAGTTCTACTCAAATTCTGCTCAAACAGGGATATGCCAATCATCACAAAAAGTTCAAACAGTGTAATGGCGTCATCATTAACATGAGACGGAAACAACTTACACGCGCCGTCCCAGCAATACGTGGTGCCATCTTCTTTGTGGATCGCATAGATGATGCCATTGTGTTCAATAGCATCACAGAAGTGTGTATCAGCTTTGACGATGATCCACCGTGAGCCGAGTTGTCTCCAGCTAAAGAAGGCACCGGCGTAAAGATAGGCGTAGTCTCATGGGTCGAACAAGGCAATTAGCTTGAAGTCTGTGTAATTCACATGTCGTGTGGGCACTTGGCAGATTACAATCTTCTGCAAAACAAGGTCCGTCCAACTGACGTAGTAATCTAGATGACTTGGACTGCGATGGTAATACTCTATATAATCCAACGGAGGAAGGATAATCTCACGGGAGGTCTGGAAGTTCACGAGCACCAAATTTTTACCGTCTTCTCTAAAGGCAGCCATCTAGTGGGAGTTCATGCCGACCCAGTACATACCTGCCAAGAAGTTTCGGGCGATGGTGATCGGGTCAATGTCGAGGGAAATGATTACGGTGACCCATTACATACCTGCAAAGAAGTTTCAGCTAATGGAATAGGATTGAAGTCGAGGGGCATCATGCACGCCTCCGTACCATTGTGAGCCAATCTCGCAAGACCAGATAGCAGCAAACATGGTGTCGTGAAAAGCTTAGGCCTTGCTTCGATGATGGCCGTGTGCATGTCCCTCTGGCATGCAGCCAGCCGCAGGGCGCTCAACATATCCATACACGAACAACAGAGGTTGAGGATGTCACTGGGGAGATTGCTCCAATCGCGGCTCATATGGATCTTTGCTTGGCGGTTGGCGTTAAGGCCATGGTGGAGTTTGGAAGGGGGCTTGATTTACGGGGGAGAAGGATGTCGGTGCTGGAGCGGCTAGCGAGGGAATAGTGGTATTGGGGGAGACGAGTGAGGCGACGGTACGCGGGGGCACAGTGAGATGGAGACGGAGACGGAGACGGAGAAGGAGATGGAGATGGAGATGGAGTGGTGCTACGGGAGCGAAGAGGGAGACGAGGCGAGGCGCCAATGTGTCTGACAACAGCGGTGACAGATCAAGACAAAGGCATGTGGTGAGGCTGACTTTGGTAACCCGAACACGCCGCCTGGACTAGTCTCAGGCGCAGGGTGTTGTCAGTTCACTGTGAGGATCGGATGAATAGTATTTTGACCATCAAGTGTACCACAGTTGTACTACTAGTAGTAGTAGTAGGAACATGAGTACTCCAGTATTGTATAGCGGAAATAGGTCTCCTGTGAGGAACATGAGTACTAGTAGTAGTAGTAGTAGGAACATGCCTGTTCACTTCATCATTCAAGTATCATCCATATTGCGAGCAGAACCAAATTCTCGTGCATGCCCAATCAACGCCCTGCCGCGATGCATGCAAAGTGGTCGCCTGCATCAAGGACGGCATGCGATTGTTCCACACTTGAGAAGAGGAAAATGGAAAGGTAGAACGCGGCAGCAGAGGAAGAGAATGCTGGCTAACGAGGCTGGGAGGGGATCGAGCAGGAAGTTAATGCTCCATGCCTAAAGGTTTTGGGAAAACCTGATTTTCATAAGGTGACTTATACTCACTTAAACGGAGTGAGTATTCCTTAACCAGAGAATGTTGTGTCCCCCACTCACGCGCTCAAAAAAAAACTACGACACATTTTTTATCTGTTTGCATAGGTCCCACCTATCAGGAAGGATGGTCGCGTACACGAACAGGTACGACTCATCAGTCTACCCGCATAGCCTTTTCATTTAGTCTACCTAGCCGTCTAATCAATCGTCAAGACGCCACTTCTCCCATTTACTTCTCCATCGGGAACCGATTCTCCTCGGCTTCTTCACCTCCCCTTCGTCTTCATTTGCATCCAAACCCTACTGCGTTCACATTGTTTTAACCTCTTTAAATAATCATCTACTACTTCAGTTAGAGTAGCCATCTAATCCTAATTCTCCAAACCATAGCCCTCCGTTCCAGCGGTTCCAAATGGCGAAAGAGATCGAGATGCAGGTTTTTAGCGTCCAACATGTCCTCGTCGAAGGCTCGATGCGCATAGTTGCCACCATCACCGTCCACCCAAGGGTTGTTCCGTAGTGGATCAACAATGTATCCAACTCCCTCGAAAAGGTAGAGACGAGGGTCATCGGTCTCGACGCAGAGTACACGGAGCGTGCCCCTGGGAAGATCCAGCGCGCCGCCGTCCTTCAGTTGTGCCTCGAAGATGATGTTTTGGTGTACCACATCATACACTCACCCTCCATACCAGGTGAGCTTCACAGTTTCTTGTCTCGGGAGGACGTATACTTCTGTGGGGCAGCTATCGAAGGGGATAAACAAAACATGGAGCCGTACAACCTTGATTTGAAAAGCATCGCCGACCTACAAACCAGAATCAAAATTCCTGTAGAAGATTGTGATAAACAGACACCATCCCTATTCGACGTAGCAAATTTTGTGCTCGGTACAAATCTTCAGAAGGGTGACGAGACGGTGGCATTAAGGTCGTCTCGATGGGAGAATTATCCCTTGATGTACAAGCGGATAAATATATGCTGCCCTCGATGCCTGTGTGAGTTTCAGATAGCTGCAAGGTCCAAAGAGCTTGTTGCGAAGCCGTCTCCCACAGAGAATGAGAACAAGAAGAAGAAGAAGAAGGAGAAGAAGAAGAAGGAGAAGAAGAAGAAGGAGAAGAAGAAGAAGGAGAAGGAGAAGAAGAAGGAGAAGAAGAAGAAGGTGAAGGAGAAGGAGAAGGAGAAGGAGAAGAAGGAGAAGGAGAAGAAGAAGAAGAAGAAGAAGAAGAAGAAGAAGAAGAAGAAGAAGAAGAAGAAGAAGAAGAAGAAGAAGAAGAAGAAGAAGAAGAAGAAGAAGAAGAAGAAGAAGAAGAGGAGGAGGAGGAGGAGGAGGAGGCTGCACCAGCAGGAGGGCATTATGGATGGATGAACTATTTCCTCTCTTGTAAAAAAATTATTCCCTCTCGGTGTATATTGATATAGATGGACTATTTCGATGGTGCGCATGTCTTTGGAACAGAGCAGTAGCGTGGGTCCGCTTGACTATAAGGAACTATTTATCCGCATATATAGCTTTCTCTGCTACTCCTTCCAGTGAACGGTATGCAGTGCAAGTGTCCGTAGACATGACATCTTGTCCATGGAAGTTCAACTACGGCGACCATCACGTTTCATCTCGCGATTCCCACGACGCCTCTCCAACCCACGGCACCACGCCCCCCGACGTGCGCCTCACCCCTCTCAGCCGCACCGCCCCTCTGCCATTGTGTGCATGACATGTGGGCCACCTAAAATGCGGCGAGCATCAAGTTTCTACCACAGACACCCGTGATTCCCACGACGCCGCTCGAACCCACGAAACCACACGTCCCTCGACCTGCGGCTCACCCCTCTTGGCCCCACTGCCCCTCTACCTACGGGAGCATTACATGTGGACCAGTCACCTATCGGGTCCACATGTTATTGACTCAAAGGTAGGTGTAGTAAAGCCAAGCTCAGTCCCGACAGCCCCGAGAGGGAATGTAACTCTGCGCCAGTGGCTTGTGGTGCTCAAAGCACTAACTCGTGCCAAACTCGAGATTTGTTTCTTTACTATACATGCACGCAACGATTTAATGGACATTGTAATCTCAACATGTGATGGGGAGCTCTAAATTTGAATTTGAAACTTATAAAACGAAAAGATTCAAAACAAATAAACTGGGAGAGAGGGAGTATATCGTAGGATGTGTCCCATACAAAATAGGTCCCCTGGTTTGTCACCGCGTAGATGCGGAGAAAGGAGCACAGTGTCTTCCTACTCGTACTGCAACAAATCGGCCGCAGACAGCATGGTCCGCCTTTGACCGCCATGTGCAAGGTTCGTGCTATCTTATTCAATCTCACCGTGGTTCCATTGTACCAATTCATGTGGTGGCCCGTTGCATGGCTGATCCCAGTGTTGGACAAAAGTTCTACGGGTACGGTGTCACCGTTGTAAATGTTGTGCAAATTGATGTTGTTACCCTCCCATACATATGCAAACCAATCTCCACTCAAGACCGAGCCTAACTCGTGAAACAAAGGCAGGGGGAGAATTAGGAAATGGACACGGAAGTAGTCTTTAGAATGCATTTACTACGTGATCAAACTCATCTTACCTGCTCATCGGAAGAAATCTGAGTGCCCCTCAACGTCGGCATCTCAAGGAGCGTCAACTTGTAACTACGGCCACGCCGCGCTGGAGAGACCCCCAAGGAAACATCCTCGTGCGTTCCACGGAACATCAAGATGCATTTGTATGAGTAGTTTATCTTGTGAGAGAAAAGGATGAACGAGGGAAGGCCTCTAGAGATAGAGATGGACACTACTGCTACCAATGTGCTGGCCCGTGCGTTGCAATGGATCCAAAGTAGTAGAATAATACTTGTTCACATGCTTGAAATATGAACACTCTAGTTTTGATATACATGTGTCAGCAGACATGACAGCTTGTTCATGCAAGTTGAACCACGGCGACCATCACGTTTCTTGTTTCTACCACTGCCACACCCACACGCGATTCCCACGACGCTGCTCCAACCCACGGCACGACGTCCCCCGACGTGGACATGGATCCTCTGACGTGGCTATCACTGCCTTTCCTTCGTTGATAGGTGGGACCCACACTTATGGGTCCCACATGTCAGTAACAAAATGGTAGGATTGTTCGCGTCAGGGGATCCTCATCCCCCCGACGTGCCCCTCATCCATCTCGGCCCCACCGCTGCTCTGCCTTTGTGTGCATGACATGCGGGCCAGCTGAACTGTGGCGACCATCAACTTTCTACCACAGACACACCCAATTGGACGCAGCGGTTTGCTCGCCCGCCGTCAGGTTCGATCCGTACTCCCGCACCATCAAATTTTCATCCGGTACCGTGACACATTTCGTCTCGGGCATCAATCCTCACCGGAGTACTTATGTACTATGGTAGTACCGCCGGTGGCCATCTACGCCAGAACGCCCCGACACCCAGCTGTGGCACCCTCACCACGGCCACGCCACCACCGGCCGGTTCGTCTTGAACGAGTGAGTCGCGAACCACGCCACCACCATGAGAATGACATGTGGGCCAGCCGCATTTAAGGTTCGCATGTCATTGACTCATAGGCCGGGCACTAAGCCACTGAAGTTCGGTCCCGTGGGCCCCGAGAGGGAAATGTAACTCCTGTGGCAGGCCTTGTGGTGCTCCCGCAGTACGAGCTCGTGCCAAAACTGGAATTTGTTTCTTACTACTACCAACTAGTACTAGTAAGGTACACGTGCATTGCACGCATGAGATTCTGGTGGTTTGTGCATTATGCTTCTACATGTGGAGCTTTCTGGATTCTAGCATGTGGCAAATTTTGGTGGAACGTAAGGTTAGGCAAGTTTGATTAACTTAGGTGAGTGTTTGGTTCAAGCCACACCTTAGGCAAGCCAAACTAAGGCCCCACATGACATACACACAAAAAATGTGGCAAGATTCCCTTAGGCTTGCCACCTTGTGGCTCTCATTTTGAAGAACTAATAACTTTGCCTAAGCTTAGTTGTGGCAAAGTTAGTCATGAATTAAGTTCAACCATGGGTCTTCTAGATTATACATGTGGCAGAATCTGGTGGATGATATCCAACGACCAACTTTCAAAGTTTTTCACACACTATATAGTGGGTATAGATATAGATGTGTCGGTCCGTTGCAATGCATCCAAAGTATATCTATTTAGTGGAGTGCACTCTAAACACATTATATATTTATTTTTCTCTAACCTTCCGTAGCCATGCAACCAAGCCACATAAGCTTCATGGGTGCCCCCAACATCATATTATTCATACTACGTTGATTGAAAAAAGATAAATCACCCAAAACAAGGTCTTCCCTTTTTTGTTCCTACGATGTTGTGTCGTGCACGTACCTACTAGTTGTATAGTGGTAGTACTAGTAATATAGTATTAGGAGTACAAACTTGGTACTAGTAGGAGTAGTACTAGTACGGAATGCTCCTACTCTATCAACGAGCCCCGTCTGACACCAAATTTCTTGGCTTCCGTGCTACAGCTAGATCTTCCCCTCGTTTCTGTTTTCCAACCCAGCGGCGGGCGGGGTGTCGGTTTGCTCAATGGCGGTCCCACATGAAAGTGAAAATGCTAGGCAACACGCCTTCCCTAAGCTATGTATCGTGCCGGATGGGCTGTGTTGTACTCCCGATTCCCGGACGTGTGGGGGTGCGACGCGAACGTGGCAGGCCTTTTCCTTTTACCAGCAATGTGCCCGTGTGTTGCGACGGATCCAAAGTAGTAGAATAGTAGTATTTGTTCACAAACTAGAAAGAAATCACTATTGTTTTGATATACTCCTAATATATTACTCCCTCCGTACCTAAATATTTGTCTTTTTTGAGATTTCAAATGGACTATCACATACGGATTATATAGACATATTGTAGTGTTTCTAGCAAGATGCTCGCTGCGTTGCCTAAGTTGATGGAAAAGGTAAGCACAACTTATAAATTGACGGATGGAGTACTAGTTACAATGATGCATATAATTAAGCAAAGGGATCGCACATGTCGGTATTGACTGGAACGAGAATGCAACAGCACAATAAGAATTAAGGCCATGATGATGTAATCGCAGTGGTGGTTACAGAAGGCAAGAAGAAAGATGGATCCACGAACGTACGACCTCCTCCTCCTCAACTTAGTGCGCCGGGCCACCGACCGGCGGCTAAGGAGCGGCGGCTTTTGTGGCGAGGTCGAGGTGCTTCTCAAAAGGCATCCAAGGCTTCCGGCCGGTTGAGGAAGGCCAACGTCAGAAGCGTCCTCACCGGCCTTGTAGATACCTATGTACACGATTTGCTCGCATACTGCGTGGATGTGTAGGTCGACGAATTCTTGCAAGGCGAGGTGCCTCATGGCGGCCATGACCTCGGTGGACATTCTTCGTGGCGTCGGTGGGCAGTCGCGGGGCCACCAGTGCTTGAAAGAGGTTCCGGCCATGGAGGCTGATTAGGGTAGCAGGCAATGAGGAGCCCGGGCGCGCGGGCTAGAGGAGTACGGCGATGTCGTCCGCGAGCTTCTTGAGGACGGTGAACTTGTTGCGGGTGGCAACGATCATCTGGTCCAACTGAGAGTCGTAGTTGGCGTTGAAGGCGGCCATCCACCAGCCGGTCTCCAACACCGTCTGGAGACGATCCTCGGCGCCATACCGCAGGCCGGCGTCGTGGACCATCTGGCGCAGCCGCTGGCGGCTCATGCGCATCGCCGCCATGGGCTGGAGTGAGCTCTTTTGCGCTTAGTGTAGGTGCTTAGGCAAATGCTTAGGTGCGTACGATGTGGTAGATGCATTGGAATGGAGGGGCGCCTTTATATGAGGGCAAACTGCATTGCATTCACATCGTGCAGCCTCTTTTCTGGGACCACCTCCCATTACTTCCCTCATGCATTAATTGAAGGAGGATGCATTGGCCGTTCAACATATCGGGAACCGCTACTCCCTCTCTCGTCTGCATTAGAGCCGTATCAGGAACTGCGCCGCCCGCTGTCAAATCGAACACTCCCTCTGTCTAGGTGAGTATTAAGTCATCTTACGAAAACCAAATAGTAAACACATAGGCATGGTGCATTAACTCTCACGTTGTTTCTTATTTTTTGACATAAATATAGGAATCAACCAAGAAGAGATGTGGGGCTTGTATGCTTTTAATGACTTGAGACTACCAAACATGACATGCAGTGGTCAGTTCGTTGCACAAGAACAAATACAACCCACGTCAGCACACACACATCTTATATAGCATCACATCCAATGGCTATAAAAGAGGAATGAGACCAAATTATATCTGATCTAGATGAGTTCTAGCAAAACTGTATTAATAATACTTAGTACTCCTGCGCCATGTATCATATATTAGTATAATGTAGTACTCAACTCTCTCTCTTTCTTCATTTAATTCTATGACACCTCGTCAAAATTGCTAAGGCTAGTACCATTACAACCAGCCTTAGCAAATCTAAACATTAAGTTCTCTCATTTTCCTCTCCACCTTAGTCACCTAGACGGAGGGAGTATACTGCGCGGGCTTTTCCTGCGCGGTAGGCGGGGCAGTTCCGCCTAGTCGGTTAGACAAAGACGCTAGAAGTCGAGGGAGTAGGCTGCTGCAAACGTAGTGCTGTGTGATTTGACAGCAAGTTACTGCTGGACAGGTGGGGCCCCGTGATTTGACTTGACATTATCATTTTAACTGTGGTGCTACGACCGGCGTGAGTCTCCTGATTCTGACCACCTCCCACAGGTGTGCCTCTCCCAATGCTCCACCATGTAGTAGAGGCTGGCTCTTGCATGGGAGCCCACTTCTCCACTTTTACCTTGCCTCTCTGTCCTCCACATATGCAAAATTGCCATGTAAATCGCACTATTGTACTTACTTGCTCCTACAGTTCCTAAGCTTGCCACATAGGCATAAAGTCTGATGTGGCAAGTTAATCAATAAGAGAGAGAGACTAGTTTGGTGACCAAAGGAAGAAATGGTGCTAAGCGCGTGTACCTAGGTGAAAAGACAATTTTGAGTCTATAGCTAATTAAATGAAGCAAACTTAGCAACACCATTTCATTGGAAGAGGTCACTCCTTGGCAAATGCAATAAATACTAGTATTTTTATGTCCCATAATATAAGAACGTTTTGGCTCTACACTAGTGTCAAAAGCGTTCTTATATTATGGGATGGAGGGAATCTGAAGAAAGAGATAGAGAGAAGTAAAAAAATACACTTATAGCCAACCTTATAGCCAAAACCTTGTTGTAGTATGAGTGACTAAGTGATGACTATGTATGACATGCCAACATAAGATAGCCTAACGCACCGTGTTAAATCTCCAAGGGCGCGACCGCACGAGCGACGTGACGGTCGTGGTAGGCGCGACCACGATACGGGCTGCTGGCAGCCCTTGGATCTGAGAGCAAACGGTCGCATGCTAAGTTGCTGAAAATTTGCACAATAACCCTCCAGGATAGGATATTCACCCATAGGTCTAGAATCATGCCATGCAACCGTTCGATCTCAGATCCAAGGGCTCTCGGAAGCCCGTATCATGGGAGAATGGAAAGCCACTACCGCTGCTCGCGACGCTGGCAGTTCGCTTCCTACTCGCCCCTCGCACGCCCTTCGATACTACGGCGGTTCGCTCCTAGTCGTCCCGTCCATTCACATTACGGCAGTTCCACTAATCCTAACCCTCCTCCCAAATCCATGGCATCCCAAATCTCCATGATCGGCGGTGAGTACAAGGTTAGAACCATCACCCACGATGAGTTCGACGTCATCTACACCCGTTCTTCTGCGACGGTGAAAGGATGCCTTTCTCGCTTCAGACGCATGTTCAAAACTTCGATGATGAGTGGGTCGCTGGGCTAGATGTTGAGTTCACCACAGTCCCGGGACGAGAGAAGGATCTAAAGGACAAAGAGAGGAAGAAGCCCGCCGTGATCCAGGTTTGCGTACATAACGTTTGCTTGGTCTACCACATATGCCATGCCAACGTTGAGTGCCAGGATTTTAAGAACTTCCTCAAGGACAAAACAGTGAAATTCATTACTGTAGACTTTAAGAACGACAAAGAAGTCCTGGGTCGGATAGGCCTCGTTGTAGGCAACCCCTTCGACCTCCAAAAGAATCGTTGGTGCCCTCTCGTCAGCCTTCAATGCTGACCCTGGCAGGAGCCATGGTTCATCCTTCGTACCGTAAACTGGAGAAACCTCATTACACGTTTCATCGTCATGCATGGCAGCGGAATGTACTAGATATAGACCACATCCACTATGCTGCAATGGATGGCTACCTTTGCTTCAATATCTACAAGGGTTGGATGAAGAGCAACGACCAAGCTGTGCGGTTCAAGCAAAGAAGTACCGCCAAGAGGAAGAGGGACAAGGACGAAGTCGAGGACGTGGATGAGGACTCGAGTAAGGTGCCGGTGTCGTTGCTCATGGTGGTTCTAATGCAAAGGTGTCACCGGAATAGTTGCAAAGTTTAATTTTAGGTGTGCTTAATTTAATTTGAGGGGTGTGTTGTCTTTGAGCCCCAATGAGAACTATGTTATGTTTCTTCTTGTTACTTTAACTCTTCAGTACGTACATACTAGTATTTCTTACATTTCATCTTTTATTTGGTAGTACTACCACTCGTTTCTTCACATTATATACGTACAATATATATGGCCAACATCATATAGCCAGCAGTTTAGTTGTCAAAGAATTTTAGGGTGCTTGGTTTTGTCAAAGAATTTGTGGTGCTTAGTTTTATTTGAGGGGTGGGTTGTGCACTTGTGCCGGACACCATTATAGTGACAAGCCTTTTAATAGTACTATATGCATAATTTGGCGATTTAGCGCTCTCTATATGTACCACCTTTTTAATTTCAAGTTTTGCTCCATGGCACAATCCATCGATACTACTACTGTACAAAAAGTGGAGTATATACATTTTTAAAAGGCTAGAGGGCGGGGCAGTCTAGCTCGGTCGGTTTCACGAGGCGAGGGCCTTTGTGATTTGACGGCTCATTATCGCTGTCAAATCGCATAGTATCAAGGCTTCCCCATCGCACGCCCGACGCCCATTAAACCCCTCCGTTAAACCCGCATGCAAACCGAAAATCCTACTCCGCCACACGTCTGCTCATGAGAGGGCCGAATTAAACGCTAACACCGGCCGAGCTCCTCCCGTCCCCGCCTTAGTTTAAACGAGGCCGACGCCGCCAGCTCTTACCGTCCGCCCTCAATTTACACGAGGCCAGACAGACATCGGGCAAGAATCGCACCCCTCCGCCGCTCCCCCATCTCCTCCTTCACCATTTTCTCCACTCTTCCGATGGCTTCCGATGAGCCGTTCTCCGGCATATTACCCGGCTGGGTGGCCCGCCGAGCCCTCCGGATACGGGCGAGGCCGCTCGATGCTTCACCAACCTCGCTTGGCCCGACGGAGCCAGTTGCCGCCCCAAGCAGGCGCGTGGTTCAGCAACTCGCCGCTCTAGTCAGCTCGATGAGGAGTGGTGAGTTGCTCCACGCCGGCACGGCGGTGAGCACGCCAGTACGGGCGCCGTCGCTGCCGCGTCGTACCGCTCCACCAGTGTCTGCGGTGGCCGCGCCTCCCGTGTCTATGGGCGCGCCTCCCGTGCCTGCGACAGCGCCATGCAGGTAGAGACAGAAGCCGGGTGCGTGGAGAGAGACGAGTCGGTGGCCAGCTTCTCCGTGTCCGCCGCCATCATCGAGGAGAAGTAGAATACGGGAGGCCGCCGCCACTTGGGACCCATGAAGGCCACCGCCGAGGCGATGACCGCGGATTCGGGTGGTTTCTTTGCTGCTTCATCTCTTCCGAGGACCTTCGTCGACCCCGCAAGTGTCTGACGGACATGAGGAAGACAAAGGGATCCGCAGGCGGCCATTTAGAACTAAAATAAGTCTAGATACATCCATTTCTAGGACAAGTATTTCCGGACGGAGGGAGTATTAATTATACAAGAGAGCCGGATTGGCACCTCTTAGTTCATGCAAATGTAATGAAATCCATCATGTTTATATGAAGATCCGGCTTTTTTATACGAAATCCTTCATGCTTATATGAAATCAGTCCATGTTTGCACGAATTTCATCTGGTTGGTTAGAGTTGTAAAAATGTATGCATTTGGCGTTTGATGTCGCCCTCGCATAAGGAAGCGGGAGGAAATTTGCCGGCTGCCGTTGGAGATGCTCTTTATCTTGGAAATAATAGAGTGACATCCAATCCATTTTAGTTAATTGCCTGTATGATTGTCCCTCTATAAAAGTTAATTGCATGTACAAGGTGTACACGTGACTTGCGTGGTGGCTACAGACTTAAATGCAGAAAGTTAAAAAGAAACAAGTCCATCCTTAATCTTGTATTCTAAGTACTGTGGGTTCCTTGTCGATCTGATGGCGAAAAGAAGTATATATTAAATAAGTAGAGTAATATATAATATAAAAATATAAAGTTAAAACACAGAATTTGAACTCATGTCATCGCGTCGTGAGCATCCGGCGCTAACCAGCCCAGCACATTTTTGTTGTAGACCATGCTGGAGATATATCTCCATGTCTACTCTTATATATACTCCAGTCCTTCCTATATATTTGTCATTTTCAGATTTCAAATGGACTACCACATACGGATGTGTATGTAGACATATTTTAGAGTGTAGATTCACTCATTTTGCTCCGTATGTCTTTTTAGGAAGGGGTCAGATTTGTCCTTGATTTATTTATGAGGTATCCAGATGGCACTGCACCGCCAAGAAAAGACGGTAACATCAAAATTATGGACTACTTTTTTGAGTATGTTGGTAAGGTCCGGTCATAGTCACTTGTTGAAATCTCTAAAAAGACAATAGAAAACAGAGTTGGTGATGATGGTGTGCGTGCCATCCTGCAATATAGGCCGTCGGATTTATATCTAACAGATAGGAAAGAAACTATGGAAATTTTGCAAAAATATTCCCACACGTCTCTCAACGTTCGCAAATAAGGCCTTCCCTCGTTCAACCTTTTCTCTCACAAGATAAACTACTCATACAAATGCATCTTGATGTTCTGTGCAACGCACGGGCAGCTAGCTAATTTCTTTTAAAATAGTTGCTGCGATAATTGGGTTGAAGTGATATATTTTATGTCTGCCCGAATGATTTCAGATTCACTAGTGGTAACAAAGAAAAGGTTGCCTTGTTAATTAACAAAAAACATGGTGAAAACTATCACATGAGGCCGGTAAAAACAAGGCACACTGGGTTCAGCATCATCGTCACTACTGACTGTGCTTGTGAGAAGTCTACATATCGAGGGGGCTACCGAGCGAGGCACCGAGACACAACGTTTGAGCGAGAAACCAATTGACAGATTATGATCAGATCGAGTTGTCACCCTTCTGCTGTCATTGTTGGGGGGGGGAGAAAGATGTATTGAGAGTGTGCGCGGTAGGCACAGAGGCACAACTAGCGCGCGTGTGTGTGTGTGTGTGTTTGAAAGAGGAGTAGATAGATTATTATCAAGATCGATGTGCCACCCTACTCCTTCCATGCCGGGTAGTGTGTGTGTGTGTGTATGTTTGAGAGAGAAGCCAGTCGATAGATTAGTATCAAGATCGAGGTGTCACCCTACTCCTTCGGTGTTGGGAAGTGTGGGTGTGTGTGGGGGGGGGGGCAGTGACACTCACATATCTCTACTCTTATAAAAAAACAGAGTTGGTGATGATGGTGTTCCTGCCATCCTGCAATATAGGCCATCTGATTTATATCCAACGGACAGGAAGGAAACTATGGCAATTTTGCAAAAAAGATACCCACACCCCTCTCTCATTTGCAAATAAGGCATTCCCTCGTTCATCCTTTTCTCCCATGAGATAAACATCTCATACAAATGCATCTTGATGTTCCGTGCAACGCATGGGCATCTTGCTAGTAGGGAGAGGGAGTTTGTGTGACACATATCTAGCTATATTAAGGGATAGGTAGATGGCATATGTGTGAGAGAAAGTATTATACTTTGAGACATTAGTGGCTGTGGGTGGGCGGAATTAAAGGGGTGGGCGTGTTAGACATAGAGAGCGTGTGTGTTTCTGTGTGAGAGACTTCTAGGACGGGGTAGAAAGACGAATTTAACCCTGACGAAGGGAGATAAATACATGAAGTGCGCGTGTGTGATTCCGATGCCCACAGGGAAATGAGATATGTATGCGTGTGAGAGAGATTGCACAATTCATTCACGTATCACTATCTAGCGACCGTGGACGTGCATCGCTCGAACATAAGTCAATATCTACTTCAGATCGTGGGCCAAAGGTACAATATCGATTCAACGCTATAAAGATTGGACACTCACATATCACATTTTTTATTTAAATAAACCTTTTCAGTTGTGCATGCCAAAGTTACAGTGATGTTTCTTCAAACAACCAATGTAGCTATCATGTATATGCACCATTGTTACTGTTGCATTCAAATTCATTAGTCTTGGATGATTTAAGTTCCTATTTTGAAGTAATATATGTAATATTCATATATGAATTCAACGGGTGCATAATTTATGAAATGGAGGCTATGTAATCATATGAGGTAACACTTTTAAGTAGCTGACTACAATATCCATTTCTTTTTGTGCCTCTACACTAACACGTCAATGCATTATGTTTAAAGTAAATAACCAATGGAACTAAATTATCTACTTACACGAGAAATACATAGGCTGAGCGTTTGATCCCTTTTTTTGTGAACGCGCCACTACACCCGTATGATTGGTCGCGCCCGTGTGAACGTCCAAGTTATCGGCGCATCATCCCGAGTTATTGTCTTTTTTTCTGGGGTGGACTTCACACCAATTATTAACTGCTGACGCGTGCCCTGTGTACACAATCTAGCATGACATTCCCGCTAGCACGGTCCAAAATTAGTTGAAACTGGATACGAACGATCCCGCGGGCGGCAAAGTCTCCCGCCTCCTTCTAAAATTTTCCGCCACCTTAGTCTTTAGCATGCGAAATCCCCCTTTTGTCATTGGTGCACGGAGACCAACAGTTACAATACTGCCCTCATCTACATGATAGGTCGGGGCTGCTTTGGTAACTTCCGGTTCCCCCACTACACGGCACCCCATTTCCTCTCCCTCCCGCAAAAACGACTAACTCCACACACCAGAGCGTCTTACATCACGCCGTCCGCATTTCATCGCCTCTTTCTCCCCTCTCGAAAACCCTAGATCGCTCATCCACCGCGTACCATAGCCCATTCATCGCCAGTGGCGTCCACCTCGCCGGATTCGCTTCGCAAGGCCGCATCTACCCTCCCACCTCCCCTAGAAACCAGTCGACTGCTCATCCACCATTGTACCACAGCCCATTCAGTGCCGGCCTTGTCCACGGCGCCGGATCTGCTTCGCCGGTACTCTCGTCAACCGCCGCGCATCTGCAGCGGCTCATTCGTACTCCCCACCGGAGACGCTTCGTCCACACCCCCGGAGCCGCCCCACCGATGCCCCCGTCGACGGCCTCTGATCCTCTTCGCCGACACCTTCCTCAACCCTACCAGAGCCGCTTCTCCGACACCTTCCTCAACCCTACCGGAGCCGCTTCACCGACACCATCGCCAACCCTACCGGAGTAGCTTCGCCTATACCATTCTCAACCCTACCGGGGCCGCTTTGCCAACTCACAAGTCCACGGCCTCAGATCCGCTTCCTCGCACCCTCATCCAACCTACCAGAGCAGCTTCTGACGCCCCGTCCACGGCCGCAGATCCGCATCATCGACACCACCCTTAACCCAACCACCGGAGCAGCTTCCGACGCCCCGTCCACGGCCGCAGATCCGCATCGTCGACACCATCCTTAAACCAACCACAGGAGCAACCGACGCTTCGGCCCACGGCCGCAGATCCGCATCGTCGACACCATCCTTAACCCAACCACCGGAGCAACCGACGCCCGTCCCACGCCCGCAGATCCGCGTCGTCGACACCATCCTTAACCCAACCACTGAAGCAGCTTCACCTACACCCTCGTCCACGGCCACAGATCGGCTTTGCCCACACTGTAGTCCACCCTACGGGAGCCGCTCCACAAACACCCTACTCGACGGTTCTAGATCTCCTTTCCGGACCCCAACAGCCAGCGGAGCGTCATCACCCTCGACGTTTCTAACCTGATTCCCACCATCTGGAGAAATGCCAAGCACCCGCCACGGCCTAGGTACTTGTCACCTTTAAACCCGTCCAACATCACCTGCCCGATGTACTTCAAATATACTAACCGGTCATTTGTTACTGTTATGCAACCGCAAAAACTACAAGGACGATGTTTCTTACGGATCTAACAGCTTGGCCAACCAAGATCCTCGGATCGAGGCATTGCTATGATCATGTAAGCGCGTCTCTCTCTCTTGTATTGTTCATGCGGCTCGCCGTGCTTTGCTAGGATTTTCGACCAAGAATCCGCTTTGTGCAGCATAATGATTTCTACTACTGGCTGCTAAATTAGATATGCAGATGTCATACATGATACTACCTCGTACCTCCGTTCCTAAATATAAGTCTTTCTAGAGATTCCACTATAGGCTACATACGGAGCAAAATGAGTGAATCTACACTCGAAAATGCATCTATATACATCTGTATGTGGTCCATACTGGAATCTCTACAAAGACATATATTTACGAACAGGGGCAGTACATTACACAAAATCGTAGGTGGCATGTAGGAATTCCAATGCACTACATTAGGCTCCCTTAGAGTGCTTGCTAGTCCAGTATACAGAGTCATGGCTAGTTTATGGTACGCACACAATCATTAATTGGTGGTTTAAATATGTGCAAGGGATATGCAATGTAGTATCATGTAGAGATACGAAATTAGCCGTGTCAACTTGCAGATAGGGTTACACAATAAAAAAGTACAAGATGTATGTGGCAATTTCATGGAACATCGCAAAAAAGGAGAGGCGGCGGTGAGCCCATATAAAGGTGCTATGGTACGTCACTCCTCCATTGTAATCATCTTGACATGTTATTTGTATGCCAGTTCTATTAGCCAAGTTTCTTAGGGACAGTTATTATGAGTTACCCTAAGAAAATAAGCACCTGTGAATATAAGCTCCATGTAATAAGCCAACCAGTTATTTTCATTGCGTTTTCAGGTTATCTTTGGTATGATCAGTGGAAAGTCTAGATTGCATTATATATTTTTTCATTTTGCTGCCCATATGGAAATTAATTTGACTTGCGAACATCACAAATTGAACCCAGTGCAGTAATTAATATGATAGGAAAACAGACCATCACTATTTGCTCAAAATGCAAATACAAAGATACCATCTACTTGACATAATCTACTTTGGTCAATGTTTTCCATAGAGATCCCATTGCCTAATTTAAACGAAGAACGCATGACCCACATTTAAATGAAGAACAATTATTTATTGAAATTCGATGGTCCATGTGGCTGGTTATTATCGTATAGCAGCACCAATCGAAAGCATCATATAGCAAAGCAGCTTTCATAGCAACTCATCATACAAAGCAGCAGCGATGCGCAATTCATCATATACCAGCAGCAGCTCATAGAAATTCATCATATAGTAGCAGCAGGAGCAGCTCATAGCAATTCATCATATAGCAGCAGCAGGAGCAGCTCATAGCAATTCATCATATAGCAGCAGCAGGAGCAGCTTGTAGCGACTCATCATATAGCAGCAGCAGCAGCTCATAGCAATTCATCCATATAGCAGCAGCAGCAGCTCATAGCAACTCATCATACAGCAGCAGCTCATAGCAATTCATCATATAGCAGCAGCAGGAGCAGCTCATAGCAATGCATCATATAGCGACAACGAAGCAGCTCATAGCAATTCATCGTATAGTGGATCGAGAATGAAAATTTGGCAGAAATCAGAGGTGATCGACCTTGTTGGATGAGCTCATCCTTCAACAAAGACCTCAAGGCCATGGCCTAGGAGGAGGAGGGGAATAAGGTGCCTTACGCCGTAGTGTGGCATCAGCCGTACTTGTCAGGCCTTGGCCGGAGTAGTGCGTTGGACGAACCACGGTGGAGCATTGCTGGAGACCACAAGAATGAGGGCGGCGCCAGAGGAGGAGCAGCCAGGGAGATTTGCCTCACCACGGCCATGTAGCCTAGCTGGACATAGCATCATCGAGGACCAGGCCGATGGGACCCGATGGCGACGGCTCGCTGGAGGAACCCGAGTGCTGCAGGTAGGGGATCGAGGTAGAGGGAAAGGGGAGAGGAGATGCAGGCGGGCATGGCAATGAATGCTTGCGTGTTTGTTTTTACTTGAGGGTCAGGTATGACACGGCGTCGTGATTGCATTTTGAGTGTAATATAGGCGCAACATGAGTCATTTCACTATTCCTTGCCCTTCAATTTTTAGTGAGGTTCTACCAAAACACCCCTCCAAAGCGAAATTAGTTAAGCCCAAGCCCATAACTCAAAAATGACTTCTTTACATCTTTTATGGCTTATTTTGACAATATGCCCTGAAAAGGCGGAATCGAACTGGCCCTTAACCTGCAATTCAATTGTGTGTGCAACAATGAATCACCCATGCCTGCTATCTGTACATTTAGGCATCACCATACATGGCATAACCTAATACATGTGCATTCCATTATAGAATCTGGAATATGCAATGTTTATGTTAGTTCATATGTTGCACATGATGTTTAAATGCCCCTTAAATCTAGTCAGTCAAGTGATGGTCTTTAAGCCTCCTTCTTTGCTTCTTTTCTTGATATGTAAGATTTGCTCACACATCTGTTCAATTGCTTGTTTGCATCAGCCAGCCATACTAGGACTGTTTGCTTTGATTACTTGTTGTTCTTGACCTAACACTCTAACAGAGCTTGTCAACGATTTAAACACTAAGGGCTGCTGTAGTAGGGCCTTGTCTAACTCATAGGTGACATAAAGGTTTGGTTGTACACTACGGTAGGCTCTCCAAGAGTACCTGGAGATCCAGTTCGAAGGTATGCCTAGTTTTTACATAGTGCGTATATAGTAAATGCTCATTTCATTGTGTGCAAGTGCAAGAGATGCGGCATGTTTCATTATATGGTGTTGTTTTGTTATAATCTCATCCTTTTGTGTTCACAGACTGGAAAGTATGCATATTTATCTTCCAAGGAGATGAGTAACTAGTTTGCGTCACCTTGCAGAGGGGGTGCAATGAAGATAAGATTGAGGATTTCCAAGCACAAGATGTTAGGAAGGAGCCTTGCAAGAGAAGCATGAGCTGCGCTGAGCCTCTTCAATCTGCTAAGGTAAGTCATTGTATGCAACTCAACAGTTCAATTCCTTGTTTGTTTCAGGCATAGTTAATTTTCTCTTTTCAATTGCTTTATTTGTCCTCGGTTAATGAGATGCCCAAATAATCATGCCTGATGTTCGGTACTTGTATCACTATTAGTTGACATAATTAAAGGCCTTACCATTTAATTACTCTGTCAAAGTGTGCCTGAAGCTTTGAATTCTATTAACGAACTATTATTGCATGAGGCTCACAATCTAGTTTATACTACGCTAATGATTGCATAGTTTTGCCTGTTGTAGTATGTTCGTATGAAACCCTTTGTTGTTCATTATGCTCCCTAAGACTTTAATTGAGGCACAGAATGGCCAACTCCTTGCTTACTTATACGCAACGTGCTGTCTAAATTTGTAACTTGTCTGTGTTTTCGATTGGGCTCCAACATCATGCTCCTCTGGTGAGCTAAGAGGGATTTCTGTATGCAGGCTGCACAGACTATCTTTTTTATAATTTTTAAAATATCACCTGCTTATGCTTCATGACGTGTAACATTTTTTTGAAAGTGACGTGTAACATTATTGTTAGTCCTGTTTTGCCATGTAGTAAAAAATAGTGTCTTGTTCGCTTCACTGTTGTAACTATATTTTTGCCCTAGTCATGTGTACTTACAGAAAATTTCAGGATGAAGTGACATCAACATAAAGATCTGCGAGTAGTGCGGCATGGCCGTTACCGAATGATTATGGATTGGAATTGGAATGTGTTGATGTTCTCGAGCATCAACTAGAGTGATGCGGAGCATCCCACGATCATCCCCATGCATCCACAACCGTCTCATCAAGAGCCAAGAGGGCCCATGACACGAGCTAGAGCTAGAGCTCTCGAGAACGAGGTGACCTCCTTCCTTATTGATATCACATATGATCCACTTGAGACATGGCTACTACCTAAGTCAGATATGCTATGCATGATTAGGTGTCAAGGGGAACCTCCCGAGGATGCACGTGAAGAGGGACAAGCCGCCAAGTCCATGGATGAAGAGAACCAACGGAAACGGGCAAAATCACCTTCCAGGCCCCGGACATCCGGCCATGACCCCGGACATCCGGCCCCTGGAGCTTCTACCTCAGCATCAGCCAAGCTGCTCAAGTCTACAGGGCCCGAACATCCGGCCCCCAGCCCGGATATCCGGCCTGAAGCCCGGAAATCCGGCACCCCCCTCCCGATTCGGCAGAACTGCTCGTCCCAGCCCGGACATCCGGCCGGATAGCCCGGACATCTGGCGCCTCGCGAAGGCCCGGACATCCGGCCCGACGCCCGGACATCCGGCCTCCCCTGCCTGTGTGCAGTGTATCCGGGACTTGTCCCATGTACCCCTTCGCCCCAAGACTATATATACTTCATCCCCTTCCACTTTCTAGGGTTAGCATTGGATTAGCTCATATTCTTGTGTGAGAGCCTTTGCTCATCCACTTGGCTACTTCTCCTCGGAGATCAGGACCTCTACGGAGAAGATCCCCCAAGCGGATTCAAGACCCCCTTCTAGGGTGGACCCCCTCAAGGCCTCCTCACGGAGAAGAACGGCTGCCGTTTGTATCGTCCTTTGTTAACCTTGAATCATGTATCTCCCTTTGTGTTCATCGATCTAGCACTTGTGTGATTGATCTCTTGTCGGTTGAGTGAATTCTCTCTCGTTTTCCCCGTGTTTTCCCTCTTGTTCTTCCGCGTGTTCTTCGTGATTCACCGTAGGATCCGCTCCAACGTGAAAGATCATCCACGTAGGGTTCCGCCCTACATCATCTATGGTATCATGAGCCATGTTGATCACGTTATTGGAGCCCCTACCCCTCTTTTTCTAGCTTGATTTTGTTGTTTTTGTCCTAATTCAAAAATTCCCCACAAAAATAGCCCCAATTTTTTTTTGTGATTTGTTAGTGTGATGACGTTTTGTTGGATTTGATCCACGGATTTCGTGTGTTGCAGGTAGATCTAGCATTCCCCCACCATTTCCACAATTTCCATCCACAAAATCACCAAAATTTTGACCGGATTTGACCTCCCCACGCGGTGTTCATCGAGCCCGGACATCCGGCCCGAACAGCCCGGACATCCGGCATCCCGGACATCCGGCCCGAACAGCCCGGACATCCGGCGCCCCGGACATCCGGCTCCTGGTAGCAACAATCCCCATCCACCACCACGTTCACCGCCTAACTTTCGCCAAATTTTGTCCCTTGCCCACATACACTTCCATATACCTCCACCACTTCTGCATAACACCACCATAGCCTTTCCCACTACCAATTCCGCCAATGTTGCCAAATTTTGCTTTGAGAATTTGAGTTGGGGTTTCCGTATCCTTTTGAGTTTCGGCTATCTAGGTACGGTTCAACATCAACATCACCACCGCTCATCTTTGCCAAGGACGGTAACATCGTCGACATCTTTGTCATTACTTGCAATTGCATTGATAACCATCATAGCCCATCTTTTGCGTTGCTTACCCATCGAGACTAGCCATTGAGTATTGCCGGCAACGTGACTTTTGCACATTAGTGATCATACTCCATAGCATACATACCATACCAAAGTGGTGCATATCTTAGCATCAACTTGTGTGTCACAAAGTTGTCATCGCATACACAATTGCTATCTTGGTTCGTGAAGTTTTGCATGAGAAAAGAGCTCAAAAGAGAAAGAGCCAATCAAGCTTTTAAGCAAAGAGAGAAAGATAAGCAAAGAGCTTATGAGCAAGAACCATAGCATCATACAACATTAAGATTGTCATACTTGATCATCTCGGATCAACACATCGAAGCACCATACATATAGCATACTTGGGATAGAAGTCGTTGCATTTTTGCTTAGTAGGTTGTGCACAAGTTCATATCCGCCTATTGTGCAATTGTGCTAGCGTCTCTCTAGTGTTGTGCAACAAGAGCATCTTGGTGAATTCCACATTTTGGCTCATCCTTGGTTGCATAACCCCATATTATCTATTTGCGTCTGTGTTTCCGTGTACCATATCTTGGTATTGGTCTACTTGTTGCATTTGCAAATTTGTGAATCATTTCCAACATTATTGAGTCTCACTTACAATTGCATCAAATTTTTGTGCCACCATCCTAACCGAGCTCCACCATAAGCTTTTATTTGTGTAGGTGTGAGAACCGACAAGAATCGGTACCAAGAGTGCTATTTCTTTGTCCCCATTTGAGTGAACTTGATTCATCTTTAACATCGGTCAAAGGTACATTGGTATAAGTTCTTTTCCGTTCTACCACTCACATTTTGCTTGGAATGATGGATAGACCAAGTACCTCTACCAACCCACTCTTCATCGAGCAAGACGATGACATGTCATCATCGTCACCAAGAGCCACCTCTTTGGTGCACAAAGAGCGTTGAACCAAGAAAAACATGCAATGAGCGTCCGCATCGACAACCTCGCCACCGAGTTGCGACTCTCCGAGCAACTTACAAGAGACTACTTCGACAACAAGTTCGACGCTCACTAGCAAGAGAATGATGCAAGTATGGACGAGATCCGGCGCTTTGATAAGAAACCGGCATCATTCAACTTCTTCATCATCAAGACGGAGCCGCCGAGTCGACAATTCGACGACACCTTCTACGACTCAAGTACACCTACTTGAACACTCTTCGTCGTGCCGCTCGTCAAGACCGCCACGCATCTCGCAACCCGCTACATGACAAGCATTCACAAGAGCAAGTTGATGATCAAGTTCCTCGTCCTCAATCAAACCAAGAGGCTTTTGCTCAAGCTCAAGAACGACAACGTCTTCGTCGCCAACAAGAGGAAGAACGAGCACATCTTCACCAAGACGAACAAGACACCAAGGCTCAACGTCTTCAACAATAACAACATGAAGCGCAAGCTCTTGAGGCGCAACGTGCCCTTCAAGAATCAAGTAGAGCCTTCGCCAACCGCAATCGCGAGCGGCGCAATCAAGAGGAAGTCCTTCGAGAAGAAATCCAAGAGAGGAACTACCAACCTCATGTACAACGTCAAGTTCCTCAAGCCCCTCCACAAGCTCGTCAAGCTCCACCCAACCTCAAGTTCAACAAGGGCAAGTTGATCATGGTCTTCCTCCGCGCCAAGAGCAACATGAAGACGATTACAATCCACGTCAAGGACGTCATCATCAACAACGCCAACAACACAATGAAGAGCAACGCTACGGCAAGCTAAAATTCACCATGCCCAAGTTCAATGGAAGCAATGACCTCAAGACTACCTCTCATGGGCATTGAAGGTTGACAAAATCTTCCGATTGCACAACTACGATGAAGCGAAGAAAATCGCTATGGCATCACTTGAGTTCCAAGACTATGTGCTCATATGGTGGGAACAAATCATTGAGCGACGACAAGCAAGAGGTGAACCTCCAATCACCACTTGGGCTCAAATGAAGGATGTCATGCGAGCACGTTTTGTGCCAACCTACTACAACCGCGACCTCTTCAAGAAACTCCAACTACTCAAGCAAGGTGATAGAGGCGAGGGTCCCGATCTTTCGATGAGATGATAACTATCGATTTGGTGGAGTCGACTTTGATGATCCGACTACAAACGTGCACGACGTTGCGCCTTAGCAACCGCAAAACCAATCTCCTGATGTTACTGACGATGCCGGAAGCACGATCAGCCTGACCACGAAGGTCTATTCCTGCAAGCAATCGAAGAACGAGCAAGAATATGATAAAGCAATCTGAATATTGCGAATATATATGAAGTATTGATAATGGTGGGGATCCCTAAGCGGTCTTGGTCTGGTCGTTGGACACAAACGAAGTACACGAAGTTCCAATGGCTAACTTTTAACTAAACAAATCCCAAGGAAAAAGCTACTAGATGGATCTACTTATATAGGATCAAGGGATGGCGGTCAAGGAGGTGGGAGGACGTCCCAAGGCAGCCTAAAACTAAGCCTAGGTCGTACAAGGCCAATGGGCACAAGTGGAGGTGACGTAACACCTTTGGACTTGTAGTTTGACTCGGATTCTGCTGCAGCATCAGATAGTTTCGTCCATAACTCAACGCTCCGGACTAATTTGAAGGTGAATCCAATTGGGTTGGAAAGTGCATGAAATCTATTTTCCAACAAAAAAAGAATCACCCAATTTGGAGTCCGTATGAAAGCGTTATTGACGTTTTGAGTCAGGTGTGTCTGTGCAGTCCAAATCTGAGTCCAGAACGTGAGAGACTTGGACTCTATCTTCTCTTGGGCCAAAAGTGACGTGAGAGAACTTTTTGAATAGCAAGTAAACATCTCTTTCTCCCTTATCTTCATATGTGGATTGTACAAATGTCCCATACACCTGCAATTAGATATGGCACAAAAGTTTGTGAAGTATTTTTGTCCTGGATGACATAAATAAATTATTGCATAGTTTGCATTAGAAATCACCTCACAAATATACATGTATGCAATATTTTGGTCGTATCCAAGGTAGTCATGTCCTCATCATCCTCCCTTCTTGAAAACAAAGCCGTCCTCGGCGTTGCTTAATCTGAAATGTGGCTAACAAAAGAGACAAGGTGTACATGTTGTATATGTATATGTCATCCTTTTTACTTCCCTTGATTTTTGCACATATGACACATGAATAGATGAGTAGCTTGCATAGTTTATAAAATCTAAAGTCAAAACATTATCACAAGAAGTAGAAGGCATGAAAATATTGCAACTCAGTTTGCACATATAAGTGAAGCTCTTATTCCCAACATTGGTGAATAAACCTTACTTGCATCAAATTTACATGCTACAACATGCTTATATAAGCAAACATGCAATAAGTCATTCGACACAGAATCATCACCAAGATTAGAGGTCATATCAAAATGATTAAACATTGATTCTTTTGCATCAACAGTTAATTCAATGGGGGCACTCAAAATTGTTGGTATTTCAGTTGTTTCATCACATGATGCATTCATGATAGTAACATGATTCTCTAAAATAGGTGGCGTGCTCAAATCAACAGGTAACTCAACACATGATGTATTTAAGTTAATTAGGCATGCATCATTCCCATGTGATGTTATATCATCAATACCTTTACTGTTACCTTGTCGCAAAGACGTAGCTGATGTAGGTATGGACAATGACAATTTATCATACACTTGAGATGATGTCGCGCTCACGATCGGAGGTGTGGCTGCTCTAGTAGGTGCAACGGTGGAGGAATCAACCGATGGTAGTGAGCATGAATTGGAATAGTAGTTGTTGTAGTCACCCAGTGCATCCTCCTGTAACTGTCTCTCAAAGGTACAAGCACGAACATACATACCAGTAATGCAACGAGGAATATACCGAAATCTTGCCTGAATATCATGGTTCAAACCACCAAAAAATTTATTCATTGTATCATCCTCAGATTCTTCTATGTCACAGTGATGCATATAAGATTTGAACTCCTGGTAGTTGATGAGGACATGACTACCTTGGATAAGACCAAAAATATTGCATACATGCATATTTGTCAGGTGATTTCTAGTGCAAACTATTCAATAATCTATTTATGTTATCTAGAACAAAAATACATCACATACTTTTGTGTTTTGTCTAATTGTAGGTGTATGGGACATTTGTACAATACACATATGAAGATAAGGGAAAAGGAGAAGTTTAGGTGCTGTTCAAAAAGTCCTCTCACGTCACTTTTGGACCAAGAGAAGATAGAGTCCAAGTCTCACACGTTCTGGACTCAGATTCAGACTGCACATACATACCTGACTCAAAACGTCAATAACTTTTTCATCCGGACTCCAAATTGGGTGATTCTTTTTTGTTGGAAAATAGATTTCGTGCACCTTCCAACCCAATTGGATTCACCTTCAAATTCGTCCGGAGCGTTGAGTTATGGACGAAACAATCTGATGCTGCAGCAGAATCCGAGTCAAACTACAAGTCCAAAGGTGTTACGTCACCTCCGCTTGGGCCCATTGGCCTTGTACGACCTAGGGTTAGTTTTAGGATGCCTTGGGACGTCCTACCACCTCCTTGGTCGCCACCCCTTGATCCTATATAAGTAGATCCATCTAGTAGCTTTTTCCTTGGGATTTGTTTAGTTAAAAGTTAGCCATTGCAACTTCGTGTACTTCGTTTGTGTCCAACGACCAGACCAAGACCGCTTACGGATCCCCACCATTATCAATACTTCATATATATTCGTAATATTCATATTGCTTTATCATATTCTTGCTCGTTCTTCGATTGCTTGCAGGAATAGACCTTCGTGGTCAGGCTGATCGTGCTTCCGCATCGCCAAGAACCTCGGAGATTGGTTTAGCGATTGCTAAGGCGCAACGTCGTGCACGTTTGTAGTCGGATCGTCAAAGTCGACTCCACCAAATCGATAGTTATCATCTCATCGAAAGATCGGGACACCCTCGCCTCTATCAAGTGGTATCAGTTTTCAGGTTGCTCGGTGAGATTTTCCAGTTATCCCTAAATTCGATTTATTTTCTTACCTATTGTCCAAGAAAAGGCTAGTAGAAAAGTTAGATCTATTCATCATTTGTCCTAGCCAGTCCAAGCCTTTGCAATTTTCTTTTCATTGTTTGCATTATTGAATTATCGGTTGCATCGTCGTGTCGAGTTGCTGGTCTTAGTGTCTAGTTCGTTTAGAGTTTGAGTTCTGTTCACATTAGTCACGCCACCGCTGCATCGTTATCCCTTCCGTTGACCACCATCCATCCATCAATTTCCACCACGTGATACCCACCGTTCATTGTCATAATCATAGTTGAGATTGTTCACATCTTCACTTGATCCAATCTGCATCTTATCTAGTTTGTTTGGAAAGAGGGAGAGAGAAAAAAAAGAGAGAAAAAAAGTAAAAAAAAGTCAAAGAAGAAAAAGAGAGAGAAGAAAAAGAACAAAAAAGTGTGAGAAAAAAAAGAGAGAAGAAAAAAAATTCGGATCTATCTAGAATCAATCTCGTACCTGAATTCGGATTGGAATCTGTTTTGCGCACTGTTCAGTAAAACAGGTGTATCTTCCTCATACGAAGTCCGTTTTGGCTCCGTGAGTACTCAAATTAAAGCTAGCGACGAGGCTCATCTAAATAGTTGCAGAAGCAAGTTCAATATTTGGCACCTCAAAATCGGCTTCTAAATAGGTCTTTTGCCCTTGAAGTTCGTGAACACAGCTTATTCTAGTTTTTCAAATCAGTTTTAGAATTTTTTGACTCCTCATATCAACTCGGAATTGAGTGATTCTTTTTGCATTGGAAAGCTTGAGTTAGTAGCATTCGTTGAAAAAAGTTATCAGAAATTTGGCTCAAACTTTTCAAGAGGAAAATTGGAGAGAGTTGTTGTATATCCTGCTTGGCGCTTGTTTTTCATCATTATCTTTACTGCCGTTGTGATCTTCACTTATATCTTGCTGTCCAGAGCTACTTATTATCCTTCATTGATGCTAGTTGTGCTACGACGTGACCTTATTAGTGTTCTAGGCTCGCGTCTCTAGTCCAGTCTAGCCTAGGACCAGCCGCGATAACGTCGTTGAACGTTTATTCAACATTGCATCTTTGAATTGATTATTGCTAATCTTTTGCTACCATATATAGCCAACCCAGCTCCACATATTTCTACACCGTGTATACGTGACGCTCCCGGCAATCTCTTTACACAATCTTCAGAGTTACTTGACACCGCTGGTTGCTGTCACCGCCGCTGCATGGTAAGAACTTGTAAGACATTGATATTTGCTTTCTTGTGAGCGTTTTACCACCACATCCTAGTAGTTATAGAAACATTATTTTTGGATTTTGTTTCTTGTTCTACTAATCATGACAGGATCCAGAGTCAATTCATGGGCTTTGTCGATCGCGGAGACATGCCACCACCTATGCAAATACCACAACCGTCACGAGAGGTGCACAAACATCCAAATGCACATGATCAGGTTCATGTTTCTATACCACCATTTAATGGCCGTTTTAGACCTCCTTTATATATTGAATGGGAGTTAGACATAAATAATATATTTGCTTCCCATAATTTTGATGAATGTAAAAAAGTTATGGTTGCGGTTGATTCTTTCACTGGTTATGCTCTAGTTTGGTGGAGTGAATATTGTCGGTTACACCCTGATTATGTACCTAATACTTGGGATGATTTAAAACATGTCATGAGAGATAGATTAAATCGATGTTTATTATACTCGTGGCATGATTAAAAAACTGGAACATTTAAAACAAGGTAGTGACACCGTAACAAAATATTATGATGATTTACAAACTACCTTGTTGCACTCATTTTTAGAAGAAAGTGAAGAAGATTTTATGGATAGATTTTGGGGAGGATTAAACCATAATATTCAGGAGATACTAATTCATGAAGAGTGTTATCCTATGGACCATTTGTTTCGTCTTGCTTGCAAAGCTGAACAGGAAATAAAACGACGTGTTGCCCACAAGGAGAACAAGCGCACGGTGCACATTCCAACTGTTGATACAGATGTTTATTCAACTACTAGGCGTACTATGACAACCACATCCATTGTTGCGAGGACTACATCATCTCCACCATGTGACACATCATCATCGAGAGTGCTCTGCATCATCTGAGTTGACTATAAGAGGTAATGACAAAGGTACAGATTTTCCACTTTTACATGAGAATGATGCATGCCTAGTTAACTTGAATACATCATGTGTTGAGCTACCCACTACTTTGATCACACCACCTATTTTAGAGGATTATATTGATAATTTGACTTTGCCATGTGATCAAACAAGCTGAAATACCAACAATTTTGAGTGCACCCATTGAATTAATTGTTGATGCAAAAGAATCAATATTTAATCATTTTGATATGACCTCTAATCTTGGTGATGATTCTGTGTCGAATGACTTATTGCATGTTTACTTATTTAAGCATGTTGTAGCATGTAAACTTGATGCAAGTAAGGTTTATTCACCAATGTTGGGATGGTTTAATGATGAACATTGTCTATCTTTTGAAATGAATAAGAGCTTCACTTATATGTGCAAACTGAGTTGCAATATTTTCATGCCTTCTACTTCTTGTGATAATGTTTTGGCTTTAGATTTTATGAACTATGCAAGTTACTCATCTATTTATGTGTCATATGTGCAAAAATCAAGGGAAATAAAATTGGTTGACATATACATATACAACATGTACACCTTGTCTCTTTTGTTAGCCACATTTCAGACTAAGAACCGCCGAGGACGGCTTTGTTTTCAAGAAGTGGAGGATGATGAGGACATGACTACCTTGGATAAGACCAAAAATATTGCATACATGCATATTTGTCAGGTGATTTCTAGTGCAAACTATTCAATAATCTATTTATGTTATCCGAACAAAAATACATCACATACTTTTGTGTTTTGTCTAATTGTAGGTGTATGGGACATTTGTACAATACACATATGAAGATAAGGGAAAAGGAGAAGTTTAGGTGCTGTTCAAAAGTCCTCTCACGTCACTTTTGGACCAAGAGAAGATAGAGTCCAAGTCTCTCACGTTACGGACTCAGATTCGGACTACTGCAGACATACCTGACTCAAAACGTCAATAACTTTTAATCCAGACTCCAAATTGGGTGATTCTTTTTGTTGGAAAATAGATTTCGTGCACCTTCCAACCCAATTGGATTCACCTTCAAATTCGTCCGGAGCGTTGAGTTATGGACGAAACAATCTGATGCTGCAGCAGAATCCGAGTCAAACTACAAGTCCAAAGGTGTTACGTCACCTCCGCTTGGGCCCATTGGCCTTGTACGACCTAGGGTTAGTTTTAGGATGCCTTGGGACGTCCTACCACCTTCTTGGCCGCCACCCCTTGATCCTATATAAGTAGATCCATCTAGTAGCTTTTTCCTTGGGATTTGTTTAGTTAAAAGTTAGCCATTGCAACTTCGTGTACTTCGTTTGTGTCCAACGACCAGACCAAGACCGCTTACGGATCCCCACCATTATCAATACTTCATATATATTCGCAATATTCAGATTGCTTTATCATATTCTTGCTCGTTCTTCGATTGCTTGCAGGAATAGACCTTCGTGGTCGGCTGATCGTGCTTCCGCATCGTCAGTAACCTCAGGAGATTGGTTTAGCGATTGCTAAGGCGCAACGTCGTGCACGTTTGTAGTCGGATCGTCAAAGTCGACTCCACCAAATCGATAGTTATCATCTCATCGAAAGATCGGGACACCCTCGCCTCTATCAGTAGTAAGCATGAACAGTGTTGTTGCCTTGTATAAATTGTTCAAACTTGCGAAGCAATTCACGATGATAGTAAGAAGGGAAAAATTGTTGTCTCATTACATCTTTCAAATCTTTCCAAGTTGTGGGTTGGTTATCAATGTTTTTTACAATGCACACTCCACCAAGCATGAAGCAAAACCAGTAAATGCTCTAGTGGCAACTCGTACTCGCTCAAGTTCAGAAAAGTCATGGTGACTAAAAACTTGTTCTACTTCAAGCTTCCAAGCTAGATAAATAGCAGGATTAAATCTACCCTCAAATGATGGTAAAGAGATAACCTGATCATGTGCTTGTGTGTGTTGTCCCAACTCTCGTGATCGTGATGATGTGTCCGTCGTCCAAGAATTTCTATCTCCGGAACCTGTCATGATTAGTAGAAACAAAAATCAAAATTCGAGAATAATGTTCGGATGAACTACTAGGATGTGGTTGTAAAGTGCTCACAGTAAAGCAAATATCAATATCTTTCAAGTTCTTACCATGCGGCAGGTGGTGACAGGCAACCGGCGGTGTCAAATAACTTCGAAGATTGTGTAAAGGGATTGCCAGGGGAACGTACGTATACACGGTGTAGAAATATGTGGAGCTGGGTTGGCTATATATGGTAGCAAAATATTAGCAATAATCAATTAAAAGATGCAATGTTGAATGAACGCTCAACGGCGGTG